>JAVDOI010000001.1:2582500-2927500 GCA_032191485.1 Leptoclinus maculatus
ATCATAGTATAGTATAACATTAATATATCATAGTATAGTATGCCATTAATATATCATAGTATAGTATGCCATTAATATATCATAGTATAGTATGACATTAATATATCATAGTATAGTATGACATTAATATATCATAGTATAGTATGACATTAATATATCATAGTGTAGTATGACATTAATATATCATAGTATAGTATAACATTAATATATCATAGTGTAGTATGACATTAATATATCATAGTATAGGATAACATTAATATATCATAGTATAGTATGACATTAATATATCATAGTATAGTATGACATTAATATATCATAGTATAGTATAACATTAATAAATCATAGTATTGTATGACATTAATATATCATAGTATAGTATAACATTAATATATCATAGTATAGTATGACATTAATATATCATAGTATTGTATGCCATTAATATATCATAGTATAGTATGACATTAATATATCATAGTATAGTATGACATTAATATATCATAGTATAGTATAACATTAATATATCATAGTATAGTATGACATTAATATATCATAGTATTGTATGACATTAATATATCATAATATAGTATGACATTAATATATCATAGTATAGTATAACATTAATATATCATAGTATAGTATGACATTAATATATCATAATATAGTATGACATTAATATTACATAGTATAGTATAACATTAATATATCATAGTATAGTATGACATTAATATATCATAATATAGTATGACATTAATATATCATAGTATAGTATGACATTAATATATCATAGTATTGTATGACATTAATATATCATAGTATTGTATGACATTATTATATCATAGTATAGTATGACATTAATATATCATAGTATAGTATGCCATTAATATATCATAGTATTGTATGCCATTAATATATCATAATATAGTATGACATTAATATATCATAGTATAGTATGACATTAATATATCATAGTATAGTATGCCATTAATATATCATAGTATAGTATGACATTAATATATCATAGTATAGTATGACATTAATATATCATAGTATAGTATGACATTAATATATCATAGTGTAGTATGACATTAATATATCATAGTATAGTATAACATTAATATATCATAGTATAGTATGACATTAATATATCATAGTATTGTATGCCATTAATATATCATAGTATAGTATGACATTAATATATCATAGTATAGGATAACATTAATATATCATAGTATAGTATGACATTAATATATCATAGTATAGTATAACATTAATAAATCATAGTATTGTATGACATTAATATATCATAGTATAGTATAACATTAATATATCATAGTATAGTATGACATTAATATATCATAGTATTGTATGCCATTAATATATCATAGTATAGTATGACATTAATATATCATAGTATAGTATGACATTAATATATCATAGTATAGTATAACATTAATATATCATAGTATAGTATGACATTAATATATCATAGTATAGTATGCCATTAATATATCATAGTATTGTATGACATTAATATATCATAGTATAGTATGACATTAATATATCATAGTATAGTATAACATTAATATATCATAGTATAGTATGACATTAATATATCATAGTATAGTATAACATTAATATATCATAGTATAGTATGACATTAATATATCATAATATAGTATGACATTAATATATCATAGTATAGTATAACATTAATATATCATAGTATAGTATGACATTAATATATCATAATATAGTATGACATTAATATATCATAGTATAGTATAACATTATTTGATCATAGTATGACAATATATCATAGTATAGTATGCCATTAATATATCATAGTATTGTATGACATTAATATATCATAGTATAGTATGCCATTAATATATCATAGTATTGTATGACATTAATATATCATAGTATAGTATGCCATTAATATATCATAGTATAGTATGCCATTAATATATCATAGTATAGTATGACATTAATATATCATAGTTTTACATTAATATATCATAGTATAGTATAACATTAATATATCATAGTATAGTATAACATTAATATATCATAGTATAGTATGACATTAATATATCATAGTATAGTATAACATTAATATATCATAGTATAGTATAACATTAATATATCATAGTATAGTATGCCATTAATATATCATAGTATAGTATGCCATTAATATATCATAGTATGACATTAATATATCATAGTATAGTATAACATTAATATATCATAGTATGACATTAATATATCATAGTATTGTATGACATTAATATATCATAGCATAGTATAACATTAATATATCATAGTATAGTATGACATTAATATATCATAGTATAGTATAACATTAATATATCATAGTATGACATTATTATATCATAGTATAGTATGCCATTTATATATCATAGTATAGTATAACATTAATATATCATAGTATGACATTATTATATCATAGTATAGTATGACATTAATATATCATAGTATAGTATAACATTAATATATCATAGTATGACATTATTATATCATAGTATAGTATGACATTAATATATCATAGTATAGTATAACATTAATATATCATAGTATGACATTATTATATCATAGTATAGTATGCCATTAATATATCATAGTATAGTATGACATTAATATATCATAGTATAGTATGACATTAATATATCATAGTATAGTATAACATTAATATATCATAGTATAGTATAACATTAATATATCATAGTATAGTATGACATTATTATATCATAGTATGACATTAATATATCATAGTATAGTATAACATTAATATATCATAGTATAGTATGCCATTAATATATCATAGTATAGTATAACATTAATATATCATAGTATAGTATAACATTAATATATCATAGTATAGTATGACATTAATATATCATAGTATTGTATGCCATTAATATATCATAGTATAGTATGACATTAATATATCATAGTATTGTATGCCATTAATATATCATAGTATAGTATGACATTAATATATCATAGTATAGTATGACATTAATATATCATAGTATAGTATGACAATAATATATCATAGTATAGTATAACATTAATATATCATAGTATAGTATGACATTAATATATCATAGTATAGTATGCCATTAATATATCATAGTATAGTATGCCATTAATATATCATAGTATAGTATGCCATTAATATATCATAGTATTGTATGACATTAATATATCATAGTATAGTATGCCATTAATATATCATAGTATAGTATGACATTAATATATCATAGTATAGTATGACATTAATATATCATAGTATTGTATGACATTAATATATCATAGTATTGTATGACATTAATATATCATAGTATAGTATGCCATTAATATATCATAGTATAGTATAACATTAATATATCATAGTATAGTATGACATTAATATATCATAGTATAGTATAACATTAATATATCATAGTATAGTATGACATTAATATATCATAGTATAGTATGCCATTAATATATCATAGTATAGTATAACATTAATATATCATAGTATAGTATGCCATTAATATATCATAGTATAGTATGACATTAATATATCATAGTATAGTATGACATTAATATATCATAGTATAGTATGCCAATAATATATCATAGTATAGTATGACATTAATATATCATAGTATAGTGTGACATTAATATATCATAGTATAGTATAACATTAATATATCATAGTATAGTATGACATTAATATATCATAGTATAGTATAACATTAATATATCATAGTATAGTATGCCATTAATATATCATAGTATAGTATGACATTAATATATCATAGTATAGTATAACATTAATATATCATAGTATAGTATAACATTTATATATCATAGTATAGTATGACATTAATATATCATAGTATAGTATAACATTAATATATCATAATATGACATTAATATATCATAGTATAGTATGACATTAATATATCATAGTATAGTATGACATTAATATATCATAGTATAGTATAACATTAATATATCATAGTATGACATTAATATATCATAGTATAGTATAACATTATTTTATCATAGTATGACAATATATCATAGTATAGTATGCCATTAATATATCATAGTATTGTATGACATTAATATATCATAGTATTGTATGCCATTAATATATCATAGTATAGTATGACATTAATATATCATAGTATAGTATGACATTATATCATAGTATAGTATGCCATTAATATATCATAGTATTGTATGACATTAATATATCATAGTATAGTATGACATTAATATATCATAGTATAGTATGACATTAATATATCATAGTATTGTATGCCATTAATATATCATAGTATTGTATGCCATTAATATATCATAGTATAGTATGACATTAATATATCATAGTATAGTATAACATTAATATATCATAGTATAGTATGCCATTAATATATCATAGTATAGTATGCCATTAATATATCATAGTATAGTATGACATTAATATATCATAGTATAGTATGACATTAATATATCATAGTATAGTATGACATTAATATATCATAGTGTAGTATGACATTAATATATCATAGTATAGTATAACATTAATATATCATAGTGTAGTATGACATTAATATATCATAGTATAGGATAACATTAATATATCATAGTATAGTATGACATTAATATATCATAGTATAGTATGACATTAATATATCATAGTATAGTATAACATTAATAAATCATAGTATTGTATGACATTAATATATCATAGTATAGTATAACATTAATATATCATAGTATAGTATGACATTAATATATCATAGTATTGTATGCCATTAATATATCATAGTATAGTATGACATTAATATATCATAGTATAGTATGACATTAATATATCATAGTATAGTATGACATTAATATATCATAGTATTGTATGACATTAATATATCATAATATAGTATGACATTAATATATCATAGTATAGTATAACATTAATATATCATAGTATAGTATGACATTAATATATCATAATATAGTATGACATTAATATTACATAGTATAGTATAACATTAATATATCATAGTATAGTATGACATTAATATATCATAATATAGTATGACATTAATATATCATAGTATAGTATGACATTAATATATCATAGTATAGTATAACATTTATATATCATAGTATAGTATGACATTAATATATCATAGTATAGTATAACATTAATATATCATAATATGACATTAATATATCATAGTATAGTATGACATTAATATATCATAGTATAGTATGACATTAATATATCATAGTATAGTATAACATTAATATATCATAGTATGACATTAATATATCATAGTATAGTATGACATTAATATATCATAGTATAGTATAACATTAATATATCATAGTATAGTATGACATTAATATATCATAATATAGTATGACATTAATATATCATAGTATAGTATAACATTAATATATCATAGTATAGTATGACATTAATATATCATAATATAGTATGACATTAATATATCATAGTATAGTATAACATTATTTTATCATAGTATGACAATATATCATAGTATAGTATGCCATTAATATATCATAGTATTGTATGACATTAATATATCATAGTATTGTATGCCATTAATATATCATAATATAGTATGACATTAATATATCGTAGTATAGTATAACATTAATATATCATAGTATAGTATGACATTAATATATCATAATATAGTATGACATTAATATATCATAGTATAGTATAACATTATTTTATCATAGTATGACAATATATCATAGTATAGTATGCCATTAATATATCATAGTATTGTATGACATTAATATATCATAGTATTGTATGCCATTAATATATCATAGTATAGTATGACATTAATATATCATAGTATAGTATGACATTATATCATAGTATAGTATGCCATTAATATATCATAGTATTGTATGACATTAATATATCATAGTATAGTATGACATTAATATATCATAGTATAGTATGACATTAATATATCATAGTATTGTATGCCATTAATATATCATAGTATTGTATGCCATTAATATATCATAGTATAGTATGACATTAATATATCATAGTATAGTATAACATTAATATATCATAGTATAGTATGCCATTAATATATCATAGTATAGTATGCCATTAATATATCATAGTATAGTATGACATTAATATATCATAGTATAGTATGACATTAATATATCATAGTATAGTATGACATTAATATATCATAGTGTAGTATGACATTAATATATCATAGTATAGTATAACATTAATATATCATAGTGTAGTATGACATTAATATATCATAGTATAGGATAACATTAATATATCATAGTATAGTATGACATTAATATATCATAGTATAGTATGACATTAATATATCATAGTATAGTATAACATTAATAAATCATAGTATTGTATGACATTAATATATCATAGTATAGTATAACATTAATATATCATAGTATAGTATGACATTAATATATCATAGTATTGTATGCCATTAATATATCATAGTATAGTATGACATTAATATATCATAGTATAGTATGACATTAATATATCATAGTATAGTATAACATTAATATATCATAGTATAGTATGACATTAATATATCATAGTATTGTATGACATTAATATATCATAATATAGTATGACATTAATATATCATAGTATAGTATAACATTAATATATCATAGTATAGTATGACATTAATATATCATAATATAGTATGACATTAATATTACATAGTATAGTATAACATTAATATATCATAGTATAGTATGACATTAATATATCATAATATAGTATGACATTAATATATCATAGTATAGTATGACATTAATATATCATAGTATTGTATGACATTAATATATCATAGTATTGTATGACATTATTATATCATAGTATAGTATGACATTAATATATCATAGTATAGTATGCCATTAATATATCATAGTATTGTATGCCATTAATATATCATAATATAGTATGACATTAATATATCATAGTATAGTATGACATTAATATATCATAGTATAGTATGCCATTAATATATCATAGTATAGTATGACATTAATATATCATAGTATAGTATGACATTAATATATCATAGTATAGTATGACATTAATATATCATAGTGTAGTATGACATTAATATATCATAGTATAGTATAACATTAATATATCATAGTATAGTATGACATTAATATATCATAGTATTGTATGCCATTAATATATCATAGTATAGTATGACATTAATATATCATAGTATAGTATAACATTAATAAATCATAGTATTGTATGACATTAATATATCATAGTATAGTATAACATTAATATATCATAGTATAGTATGACATTAATATATCATAGTATTGTATGCCATTAATATATCATAGTATAGTATGACATTAATATATCATAGTATAGTATGACATTAATATATCATAGTATAGTATAACATTAATATATCATAGTATAGTATGACATTAATATATCATAGTATAGTATAACATTAATATATCATAGTATAGTATGACATTAATATATCATAGTATAGTATAACATTAATATATCATAGTATAGTATGACATTAATATATCATAATATAGTATGACATTAATATATCATAGTATAGTATAACATTAATATATCATAGTATAGTATGACATTAATATATCATAATATAGTATGACATTAATATATCATAGTATAGTATAACATTATTTTATCATAGTATGACAATATATCATAGTATAGTATGCCATTAATATATCATAGTATTGTATGACATTAATATATCATAGTATAGTATGCCATTAATATATCATAGTATAGTATGCCATTAATATATCATAGTATAGTATGACATTAATATATCATAGTTTTACATTAATATATCATAGTATAGTATAACATTAATATATCATAGTATAGTATAACATTAATATATCATAGTATAGTATGACATTAATATATCATAGTATAGTATAACATTAATATATCATAGTATAGTATGACATTAATATATCATAGTATAGTATAACATTAATATATCATAGTATAGTATGACATTAATATATCATAGTTTTACATTAATATATCATAGTATAGTATAACATTAATATATCATAGTATAGTATAACATTAATATATCATAGTATAGTATGACATTAATATATCATAGTATAGTATAACATTAATATATCATAGTATAGTATGACATTAATATATCATAGTATAGTATGCCATTAATATATCATAGTATAGTATGACATTAATATATCATAGTATAGTATAACATTAATATATCATAGTATGACATTAATATATCATAGTATTGTATGACATTAATATATCATAGCATAGTATAACATTAATATATCATAGTATAGTATGACATTAATATATCATAGTATAGTATAACATTAATATATCATAGTATGACATTATTATATCATAGTATAGTATGCCATTTATATATCATAGTATAGTATAACATTAATATATCATAGTATGACATTATTATATCATAGTATAGTATGACATTAATATATCATAGTATAGTATAACATTAATATATCATAGTATGACATTATTATATCATAGTATAGTATGACATTAATATATCATAGTATAGTATAACATTAAAATATCATAGTATGACATTATTATATCATAGTATAGTATGCCATTAATATATCATAGTATAGTATGACATTAATATATCATAGTATAGTATGACATTAATATATCATAGTATAGTATAACATTAATATATCATAGTATAGTATAACATTAATATATCATAGTATAGTATGACATTATTATATCATAGTATGACATTAATATATCATAGTATAGTATAACATTAATATATCATAGTATAGTATGCCATTAATATATCATAGTATAGTATAACATTAATATATCATAGTATAGTATAACATTAATATATCATAGTATAGTATGACATTAATATATCATAGTATTGTATGCCATTAATATATCATAGTATAGTATGACATTAATATATCATAGTATTGTATGCCATTAATATATCATAGTATAGTATGACATTAATATATCATAGTATAGTATAACATTATTTTATCATAGTATAGTATGACATTAATATATCATAGTATAGTATGACATTATTATATCATAGTATAGTATGACATTAATATATCATAGTATTGTATGCCATTAATATATCATAGTATAGTATAACATTAATATATCATAGTATAGTATGACATTATTATATCATAGTATAGTATGACATTAATATATCATAGTATTGTATGCCATTAATATATCATAGTATAGTATGACATTAATATATCATAGTATTGTATGCCATTAATATATCATAGTATAGTATGACATTAATATATCATAGTATAGTATGACAATAATATATCATAGTATTGTATGCCATTAAAATGCAAAACAAATGTGCAATAAAAATGTAATAAATAATGCCCTCTTACAGTATGCCATGAATATGTCATAGTAAAGTATTAATGACTTTTTGTGACATTTGTTTTATCACTACCTTTTTGGTCCCATGTCTATAGTACGCTATGATAGTTGTATCACATTTTTGTCATTAAATGTTTATCGCATTCTTTACTTACCGAAAAGATAATGACATTATTAAGACCCTATGTTGTTGGTGTGTCCTTACTATGAGTTTGTCCAGTAACGACTGTGGCTCAGTGTAGAGCAGGGTCGGTGGTTTGACCTTGACCCCAACACACTTAATCCAAATTGCTACTGCAGGATGTGTGAATGTTGTATGAATGCTAGTTAGTCCTGATGTGCAGGCGGCACCTTACATGGTAGCTCCTGTCATCAGTGTGTGAATGAGTGTGAATGGGTGAATGATGACATGTAGTGTTAGTGGTCAGTAAAAAAGAGATCCAGTCCATTAACATAGTGAAGAAACTAAAAACAAAACATTGAAAACACAATCATTCAAATACAAAAATCATGTCATTTGACTGTTGCAAATGACTGTTCAGGCCCATCTCTCCCCTTGATGTCCTTGTCTCCATGCAGTCCACTGCTCCTCCCACAACACCTTGTGTCAATGTTGAGAACCAACAAACACAACAGATTTCAGAGAATATACTGTCAGTTGGTCTGTCGAACGTTCCTCTTCTTCCCAGATGTGTGTGACGTGTTAAAGCACCTGAATACTACACAAGCCATAAAACAATAATACACTTTTATAGAATTTAGAAAGATGTAGTGAGCATTAACACGTGAAGTGGAGAATTGCATCATTTTAATGAGTCAAATGAAACAGTCCACCTGCAACCGTCATACAATGAAACACACGAAGAAAATCTGAATTGTGAGTTGCATTAATTTCAAGCTGAACCATGTTGCACACATTCAAACCAACCTTGGTGTTTGGAATAAAGAGTGATATTATCTGTGATTTGATTTGATTTGTTTTGTTGTTCATTAAGTCATTATTTGAATTCACTCTTTTGTTGTTGGAGTAGTCGTGGTTGTGACTTTGTGACTTTTTTGTATATTTCAGTTTTTAGTCGTTGGCATTGAGAGGTCGACCTCTCACTCAAATATGCATCATCTACACATAGCTGGCACAGCTTGGGTACCTTCACTTACTGTCTTTGTCTACCAGCGTGGCATGTTGTGCAGAATATGGTCCAGAATTATTCCAGTAACCACAATGCGGTAATGGAATGGGCTACGGGCCAAATGGGGGTTATGCAGATATCAGGGCTCTAGTCGTGCAAATGTGAACTAAAGCCAAGACATCATTTTGCACTTTTTCACTTATGGGGTGAGTCAGTATATTGAATCATTTCATCACCTTTTGCTGCATTTTGTTGTTGTATACATCATAACATATGATCTTTTTGCTACGACCATCATCATTACAATTATGCCAAAAATCACGTGTTTTGTTCTACCTTGTTTGGGTAATGTCTGACAAACTAAAGCCCTTTGAGGAATTGTACTGTACTAATATGGTACAGTACATCTTTTTTCAAAAGAGGAGGAGGCTTTGTTCCACTGCAAAAATATGAAAGAATTAAGGTTGAGCTTTTTTCATTTGTTTTCCATTTTTCATTTCATTTTGAAGATAATCAACCTGCTTCAGTTGCAGTTATTGTCAGATGAAGTCTGCAATTAGACTAAAACCATGAATAATTACAAAAACAGACCAGACTTCCTACCACAAGCATCATGTCAAATGTATTTAATCTTTATGCAAAGCAGCAAGTAGTGGATTATTTGTGTGTGTGTGTGTGTGTGTGTGTGTGTGTGTGTGTGTGTGTGTGTGTCTGTGGTGGACTGCCGAAGAGATTATCCCTCATATGTCTCCTTCACTGAAGGCCATATGTTTCTACATGAAGCCCCCAGCTCCTCTGAGCAGCACACACGCTCACTGATAGACCAGACCACACGTTATGAGACTCACATAGTAATGAATCAAGCACTACTTTATGTCTGCTTGTCTTTCTCTTTCATATTTACACACACACACACACACACACACACACACAACCACACACACAGATACATGCATGCTCGTAGCCCTTGGGATCTGTGCGTCACAGATTTTGATGTATGTCAAAATACCAGCTTTATATAGCAAGTCAGTAAACCGATGACCCATATTAGACATGGCCTGAAACCATGGACACACTGCAGACACACACACACACACACATGGGCACGCATACATGTAGATTTACTGCATGTCTTCCCTGCAGTCTGTTATTTAACCGAATGGATAATTACCATTCTAAGGCCAGACATAAACACATGGGCAGCAGCGTGTGAGTGTAATTAGCTGGCCTTCTAGCTTTAATATATAACAGCCAGTCGGGGAATATCACCCCGGTCATGAAACTAGACCCTTTTTAACACTTTACATAACACTTATGTGGAACTTGCCTGTGTTAAATCATTTGGCAGTTTTACAATTTTACATTGACGCACTCCCAACTCCAAGGCATTAGTTTCAATCCAATCACTTTATAGGCGCCACTATTGACACGACACGGTGAAACTGTATTGATCTGTGTGGAAATGAGGTTAGTTTTCGGCCACTAAAGTAACAGGATTCTACAGGGAATCGACGCAAATAGAGTATAAGGACAGAAATAGAATATAACATGAGAGGAAAATAGATAACAGAGACACAGCAGCACTGCTCCAGTGTGACTACAGGAGCTGGGCTGTGTCCATGTAAACTAATTCCTCCCATCATGCAGGCGGCAGTTCAGGTGGCAGTGACACGCTCACATTGATCGACAGCAGTGGTTAACTGTGGCGTTGCATGCTAAAGTGGTAATCATTCAATTAACTAGAAATCAATGGCCCCGTATGGCTGATCTGTTTCAATATTGCCTTGTCAGTCACACAGGGCCAGTTGACTGCTCCAACACACACACACACACACACACACTCACACACACACACACACACACACACACACACACACACACACACACACACAAGCACAGAGTGCCCCAGTGTCTTGAACATTAGCATGTTTACTGAGACATGGGGTTGCTGGTCAACTCTGGTTAACAATGTCGACACATCAAAGCCATAGTCTATAAACCAGTGGGTTAGGGTTCGGGTCCACTACGTCCACTTCCTTATGACCCTAGTGCACGACACAAACTGTATATGAGAAATGGCCTCAGTCACGTGACGTCTCTCATTGGTTTGTGGACTAGGGTTTGGTAGTGGTGGAGACCTTTCGATCAAGGTAGCCCCGCCCTAAAGCATCCTCCTCGTTATGGTCTGTTTGACTCTAAATGGACCATAGTTTACTAAATGAACATCATGCTGTATTGAAGAAGACTTGAAACTAGAGATTGAGACCATAAACTCATGTTTACAGTGTTTACTGAGGCACACGCAGAGAGACACTGACTCTCAGCCTCAGCTACCCGTGTGGATGGAGAGGATGGAGAGGATGGAGAGGATGGAGAGGATGGAGAGGATGGAGAGGATGGAGAGGATGGAGAGGCCCGGGGTGTGTTTCTCCTCTCGGTGCTCTGTGATCAGCTGAAAGGAGGAGATGCTGCAGCACCAGCCTTGTTGCAGTCCACAGATGGAGACGGAGGAGGTGTCAGCAGAGGGAACACTTGGGGGGAAACAGAACATCAAGAGACATGTAGGAGGAATGAGATTGAGATTTGATTTGAGTCTCATATAGACTTCTATACAACCAGAGGAGTCGCCCCCTGATGGACACTAGAGAGAATGCAGCTTTAAAGTACTTCAGCATTGACTTCACTTCTCAGAACCAGAGGTTGCCGCCTGACTGGGGCCCATCATCATAGTGTGCACTGGGGCCCGACTGCCCTGCACCGGGTCAACGCACCCACGTACCATGGACACCAGATGTATCCATATGTGCCTGTTCGTTTTGCATTTTATTTTATTTTAGCCTGTTGTCACTGCCCTGTATCAGGTAATAGATATATAATAGATGAATAGATAGATAATGTATACAAAAAACGTCTTTTTAGACGTTTTGTTTGTTTGTTTCTCTTTTTTAATCTCGTAAATCGACAGTGTTTAATTAGATGGTACTACTTCCTTGCAGTGGGCGATGCGGCGCTTCACAGATGGTTTCTACACCGACAGGTACTTTTGTTGTATTGACAGATACTGAGGTGATGATTATATGATGACTTGCAGCCAGACAACATGCAGCAAGATGACCTGTTCTGTAGTGTGCTGTCTGTTGAACAATTACATATTCAAACATATACATTAATACATAATAAAAGGGTGAAATATTGATCATTTTGTAACATCTTAAATGTGTTGACATTATGTAGTCTGACCCTGCTGCCTACATAATGGCTTCATTCTAACGTCTACGTATGCATCACATCAGCCAAAAAGTCACAAACATCCATCTCCGCTGTCACGGGGAAAATTAACATGGAAATTGGTGTGTTGCATTTTGGAATGAGGGTACAGGGCTCTGAATGACGCCGTCCCCTCCTTTTCATCCTGCCTTTTCTGTCTCTGTCTCTTTTCTCTCCTCTCAGGCCGCCGGCCCTCTTCTTTCAGGCCCGGTGGGCGTTCTGGCCCTGACACTGGCCTAATGAATGAGCGCGGTGATTTATGGCTGAGGGAAAGGGAGAAGAAGGGAGGGATGGAGGGGTAGAGGGAGGTGAAGGGGGGCATGGAAAGGGTAAGGGGTGTGGGTTCACGCTGGAGAAGGTCAGTCACGTAAATCTTCTCATCGCTCTTATCCGCTGTCCTTTGCTCTTGTTTGTTGTTTAATTCCACAGGCTCATGAACGCTAACAACCTAATATGCATCATAATCTGTGGAAGACTTCCCTACCCACACACAATTACAAGGAAAAAAGAGTTTAAAAAACCTTCAGGGCTTTTGAGTAACATCAAGAAAATAAAGCATCTAATCCCTCTGAACATCTTAAAGATGGCAATAGGATGAGGATTCTGACCTCTTGAGATTCTTACAGCAGCACAAACACACCGTTCAGTGGGTGGTGAGACAAACACATCGCTGTGTTTCAAAAAAACATCCAAGTTCTATCTTTTGGCCTAAAATCAATTACAGTAAATAGCAATTATTGATCATTTCTCAAAGAAAACATCAAACAAGAAATCTTCATTTGACAGTAAGCCAGAGATCTAAGAACTTGTCTTTATACAAGCAAAAGCACGGATATAAAATTATAAAAAGTTCTGCATTCAAGTGACAGAACAGCAACGTGTTGACATATGGTCAATGGCTATTGACCATATGTATTCTATAAGTAGTGGTTCTGCAAACTAAATGATTAATAATGCATCAGCACAGCGTGTTACTGTTGTAGCTGCTCGAGCTAACGTGAACTACTTCATATAGTCAGCTAGGGGTCAGGAAGAAGAAGAAGAAGAAGAAGAAGAAGAAGAAGAAGAAGAAGAAGAAGAAGAAGAAGAAGAAGAAGAAGAAGAAGAAGAAGAAGAAGAAGAAGAAGAAGAAGAAGAAGAAGAAGAAGAAGAAGAAGAAGAAGAAGAAGAAGAAGAAGAAGAAGAAGAAGAAGAAGAAGAAGAAGAAGAAGAAGAAGAAGAAGAAGAAGAAGAAGAAGAAGAAGAAGAAGAAGAAGAAGAAGAAGAAGAAGATTCTGCTACACAACTCTGTCTTCACATTATGGATTTATTTTCTAATCTTTTTTGTGAAATATTAAACCACTGGTTTAACCTTTATCAATGCATTGTATTTTACATGTTGATCATGTGCTTTTATTCCTAATCGGAAAAGAAAGTAGTAACTTCAGCTGATAAATGAATGTAGTGGTGTAATAGTTCCCTCTGAAATGTATGGAGTAAGTATAAAGTAGCATTAAAAGAAATACACAGGTCAAATCCCAGCAACCTCAAGTACTGTGCTTCTGTATATATGGATGCAGAAAGTGTAGTTTGTACAGTGAATACAGCTTATCTGCCCCCACATTCACCAACATTAGGTGTCCCTTTAGAGGTTACTGTGAAGTTCTATTGAACCCAACTGTAATTTCCTCTCTGGGTTTACTACATTACTGTACATTACTGTACATTACTGTACAGTAATGTACAGTAATGTACAGTAATGTACATGCTTTACCTTGCTTCTGGATGCTCATATCTCATCAATACATTCTATAGATTTGACCAATTCAACTCATACAGATTCACCAGTAGATCAGTAGAAATCCTACAATGAATGAAGAGTATGTCCTATTAGTCCTTATATCAGACCCTACACAGCCATGTCAATCAAATCTCAATCTCAATCCTCCTACATGTCTCTTGATGTTCTGTTTCCCCCCAAGTGTTCCCTCTGCTGACACCTCCTCCGTCTCCATCTGTGGACAGCAACAAGGCTGGTGCTGCAGCATCGTGCTCCTTTCAGCTGATCACAGAGCACCGAGAGGAGAAACACACCCCGGGCCTCTCCATCCTCTCCATCCTCTCCATCCACACGGGTAGCTGAGGCTGAGAGTCAGTGCCACGACACAGCGAGCATCCGTAGAGCACCAGAGGGCGATGCATGCCCCGTCTCAGTCGGACAGCAGGAGGGAGGGTGTGCTGTACTCTCAGAGTTGAGAGCGTGGCAATTTCACGCTCCTCCGGGCGTACAGCACTAGCCCAGGTGCAATGCACTGTGAAGTTGGAGGACGACCGGGGCGTCGGGAGATTAAGAAGCAAACACAACTTCAGCAACAAGGCCGTTTTTATTCATTTATTCAGGTCTGACTGGAAGGTATACGGTCAGGGGGTTGAAGGCTACAAGGAGTTTAGGCGTTGAATGTTTTGGATTTGCTTCAGGAGCTTGTAGAAGTTTGAACTAACACACAAGCTCACACAGTTCTCAGCCTTCATTTAGTTCATATGACTTACTGTATATACCAAGTATTTATTTGTGATTCGTCAAAAGCAAATGTTATCCACAACACATTAGGGTTACCTCGAGATGTAATTCACAATGCGGTTCAATTTCACTCCTTAATTCATGTGACTGATGACTCTCAGGTGTCCTTTAACACACTGGAGACCTCCATGAGCTTTAATGACCTTTAAAGGTTAACTCATCAGCACATATGCAAAGAAAAACATGCATCTTTATATTAGTTTATCACATTTTGTATTATATGTGCTTCATGTCCACAAGAGAGGAGGTCACCTCCTCGTCTCATTCTAAGAGATGGAGGACTACATCCAGTCACAGAGTTGAGCTGAAGCTAATATGAGACAATATGAGACACTTATTTACAGTATTTATGATCATTTCAGTTCCTGTTGGTTTTACTTTCCCTTCACTGCAGCTCATGAAAGAATCAGAGTCCAGAGAAACATCATTACAAGAGAGATAGTTGATTTGTTTTGATGCCTGGCGTTGGCTACAGCTGAACTTGTAACCACAGAAGGATGCAGACTTTGTTCACAATCTCTTACATTGGAACGGCGAGTATGGACAGGACGAGGCTTTACAGCAACCACAACCTGTGTCCACGTACACACACATGGGCATGAGAGTGTTGATACTCCTGGATGTTACATGATGAACGTGTCTGCATCCATTTCTCTCTATAAGCATTTATCTGTGTAGGTCCATCTTACAGATCGCTCTGTGACTCCGGTACTGCACCTCCTGAAGCTGCTCCAAAGAAACCAGTACAGGCTTAGATCAGCAAATGTATTTTATTGTACATTTACAAAACAACAAGAGTACAAAAAAGTCAGTCCACAGACATGGTTTCTGTTTGTTTTGGGAGGAGTATATGCAAATGTCATCTCAAAACGGCAGCAAACGGTCCCTCAGACGACCGAGGGGAGGAGCGGGGGGGCGGGGGGTTACAATCAAACTTTTATAAAGCTTGTCTGTCTGCTGGCACACCGGACCGTTTTGCTGCAGAGGAACCGAGGGGAATATAGAAAAGTACGACATTCTTAGCGGACAAGATGGGTGCAGGGATCCCGGTGGGAGCGCTCGGGGGGGCAGAGGCGTCCTTCTCCGGGAGCGAGAACCCGCTCGTTTTGGCTTTTCCGACCAGCATCACACTTTGTGCTTCATATTTTCTGTTGTTTTTGCCACGACAACAAGAGAGTGCAACAGCAGTTAATGCTTTTTCCAAAAAAACTATACATTTTGACAAGAAAAGGTTGTTGGCACATTCAAGAAGACATGAGCTATAATTATTGTTATAATAACAGACTGTTTTTTTTTTATTTTTCCTATCCTCATAAATACAATATACGTCTCTCTCCCTGTATCCAGAGCACACAAAAGAACAGTACAGACACAGATATTTACAAATCAGAGGAATGAACTCGTTTGCCCTTAAATAATCGTAGTAATACCCAAAGAAACATGAAGTAAAGTCCGTTGTTGCTTTCAGAGGCTCGTATCCTGACAGCCCTCTTCCTCTGGGCTCTTTGTGTCCACAGTGGTGATGGAGGCATCCACAGAGTCACCGGTGTCCTTATCGCATTTCCTGGGAAGAAAAAAGCATTTCAACATCAATAAAAGATTCTAACTACTACATAGAACACGGCTTGATTTCGATAGATTCAGTCATGTGTGCTCGTGTACGCTTGCTTAAGTTTTTACACATATAAGCAGGAAGCAGAGGACTCATTCTGGCCGTGGTTTAGAATCACGATGGTCAATATTACTTCCTCTCCATCATGTTCCAATAATGATAAAGGAGAAATATATTCTGCGAGAAGAGGGAGAGATCTGTAAAATTATAATGTTTAACACTCTTAGAAATAAAGGACGAAACCCCATATAAGGTTCTTAGGCTCTTCATCGTCGGAGAAACTTGTTCTACCAGGAACCCTTTCAGAGAGTCCTACCTAGAACCCAACATAAAGGGTTAAACCTTGAACCATCTCTGAAAGGTTCCACCTGGAGAGGTTCTACAGATAACCCATTTATAGTGACATGGTTCCAACAAGAACCCTCTCTGGAGGTTCTATCCAGAACATTTCCACCTTCTAAGCTAACAAGAGCCCACCCAGGGGTACCGATAGCCCTTTTATATTTCATTTCATCTCATTTGATCTAGAACCCTTAAGGGTGCAGCGCAACCCACAACAATCCTGGTTCCCAGCAGAGACCTAAAGGTGATCAAGGAGAGAATGTCGCGCTGTAATTTCTCCTCGCTGTTCTGTAACGGAACCATTTGGGGGGGGGGAGGTAGAGACAGAGTCCAAGTGACGTCTGTGTAAACTGGACAGCTGGCATGGCGTGACTATAGGCACACACACTAGACGCTGACCTTGCACATCACGCCGTCATGTTATCTAAATTCAAGACAAAACAAAGCCGGTGTAACGGCAGTAGAACTCTGTGTCTCATCCTTCTCCTTCTAATACCGATGACTCCATATTTATCCCTTTCTTTGACACACATGCGTATTGTGTGAGCAGCCTCAGAGCTGATGTAACAGACCCGAGGACAGCAACAAGCGCCTGGTTGTCCGCCGGGGTCAAAGGGCAGAGATAGCAGTCAGCAGCACCACAGGGGGCCGGGGTAACCTAACCCAGGTTTCCTGTAGAAATACCCCAAACTTTATTGCAAAGCTTTCATGTCCCCGGAAAGGCGTGAAAAGGCCAGTAAGGTCAGTTGGGGGGGGGGGGGGGGGGGGGGGTGTTCCTTACTGCTCCACAGGTGGGGGTGACCTGAGAGGCTCGAGATACAAGGGAGGCCTGTGTGAGTATGTGTTCAGAGCAAGTGAAAGGAGCCGTTGGATGTGTGTGCGTGTCACTTTTACAAGTTGCTTTGCTACATTCCCATGTCGGATGTGTGCTGAGGTCAGCGTGGTCTGACCCGGGACAGGGCCATCCTCCTCTCTGCACACGCCTCAGGTTACAGCATTAAAGCAGCTAAATTACAGCTACCGCACTCAAGAGACGCTGCTCACTTCTCATAAACACAATGTCATTTCCTCTCAAAGTAGATTCTAGATCTTACTTATAACCTGTTGGATTGTTGCTATACTGACAGTATAACTCATGTTGCCGAGCAGTAAACTCAAGCAGTGGTGGTGAGGAACGACACAACCAATATTTGTAATCTAGTGAACTCGGATTGCAGTTTTTCATTCCATTCATCAAAGCACGTAGATTTCATTTGGTTTGTTTCCTTCTGGAGGATGAGTTGTTCTCGTCCTACTGATTTAGTTATGAACCCTTCTTGGGTCAGCAGGACTTTTACTTCTAGTTTTCAGTGTGATATTTTCTTTTTGAGTGAAAGTCCTGAATAAATAATCAAACTGTGAAAACATTTTAAAAAAAGAAGGAAAATTGTATATTGAAATAATATTACGCAATTAATGGCAACTCTTAACATTTAATAATGTCCTGATTCTCCTCAGAAGTAGAGACATCTGAAGTTTCTCTCACTTTCTCACAGTTTATAGATTTGATTTGGTAAATGGGCCACGCTTATCCAGCGCTTTACAATCTCATTTACTGAGACACTGATGGAGACTCAAGGACACTTCTACGTGTGGACAGAAGGAGCCAGAGTTCTGCTGAAGTGATTCACACAACTCTCTGTGCTCTCTAATGTGGAGGGACGCGTCAAACTCTAGCTCGCCTCCCCGGCACCAAATACCCGCAGAGCTTTCCGCGCAGCTTGTTCTGCCACGAAGACGCTGGAGAGCCTCCAGGGGGTTGCTTTTAAAGGAGTGCACCCGCAGTGAAGTGCACTCCAGAGAGAGACTGTAAAGCCCATCCTGAGTAGACGTAATGGTAGATCTGTATGTATGAGCGTGAGTGTGTGTGTGTGGGCAACAAGGGCATGTGGAAGCTCTTTTCATGCGCCTGCACGTATGAGATTATGTGTGTTTTATGGAGCGCAAGTAATGACGTGTAGATATAACTAAACCACATGAACCTCTCCATGGCAGGAAGAGTCTTTGTTCCCGTGCTCATGAATATCTGAAAGCATCAATTATTAAAAAAAACGTTTGAGGTGAAAAGAGAACGTTTCTTTCTCTTGCATAAAAAGAAACTGTGAAATGATGAAGTCATTAGCGTTGCTGGATACTACCTCGTTGTGTTTCCGGGCCGAGTTGAGCCCTCGGGAGCCCGTGGAGCCTCTGGATGAGGAGCTTCCTGTGGTCGAGCAGTTACTGGACATCTGACTCCTGGAGAGGTAACCGGCCTTACTGCTGTACGGCACCATCTCCTCATCTGAGGAGGCAGTAGTGACAGACACGGGTAACAGTGAGGGCTTTCAGTCTGTGAGGCAGTACAGCGTCTTAGTAGGGAAATGATGGATAATACATATATCTGCTGGAGAAATGACAGTTTGAAGCTGCTCTGGGTAAGATTATTTTTATGCAAAAACACCCCCTGTAAATTCCTTCCACTTGTCTATATGTAATCCTAGCATGGTGGATGATTAGCTGTAAAGGAAGTGAATGAAAAAACGTAATGACGACTGAAATGCTGCACTCCGTGAAACTCTGCCTTACTGTCGGTGTGTCTTTGTCCCGAGCCTTTCCGTTGGTGGCTGCTGCTGCTGTATTCGCTCCTCTCCAGGGAGGACAGAGCGCCGTTCACCGCGTTGCCGGCCTCCACGCACCCCTGGGGGCCCCGCAACCTGTCCTCCCCTGGGGGCGGCTCCGGAGGTGGGGGCAGGTCTAAACAGAGAGCGGAGGGATAAAAAAACATGCACGAAGAGTTCTTGTTGCCTTTTTTAGTCCATGCATTGACGCTAATTTTAGTGTCAGGTTTCTGCTTGACACAGACGTGAGTTTCTCTTTTGCAGCAGAGCTGCATCTTCAGCCACTGAGAACATTTGATTCACGTTAAATAATAGCTTTATTTCAGAACTCTTTTTCCGATATGTTCAATAACACATATTCAATTTGAGGAAATGTCAACAATGGAGGCGTTCCTGTTCCCCGTATCCCTGAAGCCACCGTATCTGAACCCACTCACCTCCTTGCACATCTCTTCTGTACGCTGAACTCTTTGACACCTTTTTTTTCACGCGTGATTTTTGGTTGGGAGGAGTGCACGTATCTGCTGGGGATGAGCGGCCGTGCACTGTGTGAAGACAAACAAGCAGAGTGTTTTATCCCTCCACACTCAACAGAGCATTTGATGTAGTCAATGCATATGGATTAGTGAGTCAACACAGCTGCAGGGTGAATGTGTACATGAATGTTCAGCTCTCATGATCTTATGTGCGTGTTATGTGCAGGCTCGTCAGTCGGTCTCTTTACCGGGTGTAGTCGCGCTGACGCTGTCTTCATCCAGAGCCGGCCCCTGGCTGTGGAGGCAGCGATGGGCAGGACTCTGGCACTGCAGCGTGCCAACCTCCGGTGAGCCGTGATGCTGTTGGCCGGAGAGGTTTGGGTTGGACTGGGTGAGCAGCGGGCTCGGCGCCTGGGGAACTGGCAGTGGACCGCAGGGTAACCTTCTGCTATGGGAAGTAAGGGCGACGTGTTACTGGAGACAACAAATCAATGGAGGCAAAGCTTTGCTTCAGAGTCAGGTTTACAAACACAGAATGAACTGTGTGTATTATTTGCATCCTCTGTTTGGCGGACTTGTCTATCTGCATCATTGTTATTTAAATGCAGAATTTCACATCTGGCCATGGGATTAGCTAACAATGGTCAATGTGCATTGTTGCAGACAATCGAGTTCTTTTTTCTGAATGATTGTGTTGGATGTGTGAAAAATGTGCAGCTACGGTGTCAAAATGCATTATTAAAGAGTATCTTGTTCTCTTAGTATCTAAAGTTAGCTAACATTAGCCACTTTAAGCTACCGGTCATACCGGACCAAGTAAGGCTGTCGAGGCAAATGGAATTGAGCAAAGGTGCACTTTACATTTGTGACAAGACGATTTTCTTATTTTGTCTTTAAAAATGTACATAGTTGCTTAAAGGTACAATTAAATAACTTTTAGCTAATTAGATAATGCTAAAAAAAAGAACCTTCTTTTCTGGAGGAATGTCTCCATGTTGACAGGTTTATGTGAACTAAATGACATCATAATGACCATTGCATTGTAGCGTCCTTCTGTTCTCTGAGCAGAGAACAGGACAGTCAAATCTCCGGATGCTAATACAAAGCAGAGAGGAGGTTTGCGTTTAGTAAAGCAGATGACTGTGTTAGTGCAGTAGAAGAGTTCAGGGTCACGAGTTCATGTGGATTAGAATATGAACCTCCCAGTCAATGCTCCCAGTTCACATACCGCGAGAGCTGCTGGCCGTCCGCGTGGTTGAGGCGGGGGAGGTCATGGGGGGCTCGGCTCTCCTCGTGAGGCGACGGCGTGAGCGTGGCGGTGGACTGGTGGCTGTAGGAGGTGGCCGGGGAGGAGGCGGTGTTCCTCTGCGGGGGACAGGGTCCATCCTCGCAGCCCTCCACCAGGTAGGTCCTCTCCGGGAGGGGGGGACACCACTCCTCGTCCGAGCTACACAGACAAAGAGCAGCGTCACAGCTCGACGATACAGTGTGTGAGGTGTAGCTGGATCTTAACCGTGTGTGTGTGCTCTTAAACGACATTGCTGGGGGGCCTGTTATCTCACTGGCGCTTTCGATTCCAGATGGCCACGAGGCTACTGAAACATTAATGCTGTTCTTTCAGGCGACTTAGAGGGCCTTGCCATTGGCAACACTGCAGGAGACTAAGCTTCCACTCGGGTGAGATTGCTGCTAGGAGCGTGAGACAGAACGGTAGTTTGCTCTGTGGTCGCAGAGAGCGAATGGAAAGGAAGAACACGGAAAATTGTGTCGAGAAAACAGCTTAATCACTAAAAGCAATTGACCGAAGCCGAGGTAATTGAGTTGTTAAGGCCGGAGGCAAAAGAGCCGCGTTGGGTTCGATACGCAATGTGCCTGTTAGAGGTGACGCTAAGTCTAAATGATGGTGTAGCAGTGTGATACAAATTATAGAGAAGTGTCTGACTCACCCTATGTCCATGTCCTCGTGCTCGGGGGGCTGCTCGTCCGGCTCACTCTGTTCCAGCTCGCCGATGGGGGGAGGAGGGGGCAGCGCCTCCATCCAGGTCAGAGACGGGGTCTTGACGGCCTTACCCATCGCCTTCTGCTTGGGCTTACTACCTGTAGAAACACAGAGAAACACTATGATTCTCTGGAGGAAGAGATAACTGACACATGACACACGGTACGAGTTAGGAGTAAAACGCTACTGCAAAAGATCTATTTACATTTGATCATTGAAGAAATGATTTATACAACTGCAAAGGTCGAGGGTAGAATCAAAACCAGATGAACAGAAAACGCAGTATATTGGATACTAGGTCTGCTACTTATTATTGTATTTGTTGTCCACTTATCTCATTATTTGATTATTCTACCGTTTGATGGAAAAATGCACCAAATGAATGCGTTGCTTGTGTATCTGACCAACTAGGGCCGGACGATATGAAAGAGACAATATTTTTGACCAAATATCTCGAAATCGAAATGGTAAGTTGGAATATTGGCACCGTTACAAAATATGTATGAAGAGATTT
This sequence comes from Leptoclinus maculatus, assembly GCA_032191485.1. Classification (NCBI taxonomy): domain Eukaryota; kingdom Metazoa; phylum Chordata; class Actinopteri; order Perciformes; family Stichaeidae; genus Leptoclinus; species Leptoclinus maculatus. Next base: position 2,606,575 of record JAVDOI010000001.1, read on the forward strand.
TTGATAAATAATCACCAGAACTGTGGACACAATGACTGGGTAAAGGTAAACAATAGATCAGCTCAGCCTGGTAAGATGACATCGCTTTACTGTAATGTAAAACCAGGAAACAACATTCATGTGATATCACAATCTCTAAAATCTAAGGCGATATCTATTCTCATATGACAATATCAATATAATATTGAAATATTGCCCAGCCCTATGACCAACAATCTAAAACCTTAAAATATTCAGTTTAATGTCACATACAACGACAATGAGCAGGAAGAATTGAGAAGCTGGAACTATAGATAGTTATTGGTATTTTGCTTGAAATTATTAATTATTTTTGCGCTTTACGCATCATTTCAGCTCAAATGAAAACAAATAAGTGTTGATAAATGTGAAAATAACAAACCCTAATTAACATTAGAACAGCTAAAAGCTGAGAACTAAATACGCTGGTTGTGTTGGTGCCCGGTGCCCTGCTCACCATTGCAGCGGTCCGGCTGGGCGTACTGAGCTCCGGACAGCCCCGGCTGGGCGATCCAGTGTCCATCCTCCTGCTGCTCGCCGCTGTGGACAGGCGCCTGCGTCTGGTTGGTGAAAGGCATGATGGAGGTGGAGGCGTAGGGAGCCGTGGAGGCTTGCTGGGCGTAGGCGAAGCTGTGCAGGTCTTCGTTGGTGGCGTCGATGGTGCTGTAGATAGGCCCTTCGGTGGAGCCGCCCATGCTGAACTTCTCCGTCTGATTCAGGTAGTTGGAGATTCCTGCGTCTACACGGGGATGGAGGTCATGTTTAGCTTTTCTTGCTTTGTTCTGTCGCATTGAGTGCTTCTACTTATCACCACAGACGGACGTTCATATACCGTCTCTACCAAACTGTTGGAAGCAGCCTCCTACCGTTGTAGTATCTCTCAGCCGTGTCGTGGTTGCTGGTGCAGCAGTTGACTGCCTCTTTGCCGCTGTGGACCAGGTTGGTGGTGGGCCAAGAGTCTGCCAGCCACGGGTAGTTGCCCATGTTGCCTCCCAGCACGCCGGGCCTACGGAGACATTCTGGCTTTAATTTAAGACGTGGTTGGACACAGTGCAACAGCAAGCAAAAGGCTGGATAGAAAGATTTACTCATTTCTATTCATTACTGTGAATTTAAACAGATTACAGATACACAGCGGGATATAATGTAATTACCTTCCATTGAGTACTGTTCCCTCTACATGAGGGAAACCAACTGCAGAAGACAAGGAGACAAAGAGAGAGTGATGAGACTCATGGATGTTACAGTTCTGGAGCCTATTTTGTCTTTTAGTTCAGTGAAGAACTAAACAAAGATCAGCTGTTCTCATTTCCTTTTATTGAATGTAATTGTTCTGTTATTTGATAAATAAATCATACATGCCCCTAAATGTATGAACAGAAGTGCCTTGGACTACAATCTCAATGCCACCTTCCAAATGACCGATCCCACGACTTCCCTAATGAGTGCCAGACGGCAGCAGCGGAGTCATCGATAATGTACCGTTCTACATGTGAATCAGTCCTCCTGACCTGCTGGTGTGTAGGCGAAGGAGGCGGTGTAGTGGCTCAGCTCCTTCCTCTTCTTGCGCCGGCAGTAGATCCAGACGCTGAAGCCCATGAGGATGACCCAGCAGGCTCCACCGATGCCCGCGATGAACGCCGGCTGCTTGACCACGCCGGTGATCTGCTCGGCCAGACTCACGCTGCTCTCCTCGCCGCCGTCGCTGGTGCCGCCGCCGCCTCCGCCGCCTGGCATGGAGGGCTGTTCAGCTGGCAGCTCTGGGGGGAGAGAATGGGAGGGTGGAGGGCAAAATAAGACAACATCATAAGAACTGAGGGAGGTTATTTGTTGATCTGTTGTATTTATCCATCCAGTGTATTTCATTTTGTTTGTCTTTATTGTCTTTAAAGCCAAACAGAGCATCCAATTAAGACCTAACAATGTATCCACAGTAATAGTACCATTATAAGACATTTAAAATGATGATAGAAATAGAGTAAAGGTCGCAGCAGCTAAATGACAACATCAGCGTGGTAACATGGTCAAAATGAAAATGCTAACATGCTGATTTTACCTCATCCCTGATCTTACATTAGGATATTAGCATGCTGACATTTGCTAATTAGCACAACACACAGCTGAGCCTGATGGGAATGTCATTAGTTCTGCAGTGTCTAGTCATAAACCAAAGTATTGGAACCATTAGATTTTGACCTGATGATGATATTGTAGCGACCGGTTTACACTCCTCAGATGAAAAGTGAATTGATTACTGAAATCCTCAGGAATCATCCTCTGGGGACCATACATGTGGGTACAAAGTTGAACGGCAATCCATCTAACAGCTGTTGAGATTTTTCAGTCCGGACTAAAGTGGAGGACTGATCGGAGGCTGTATCTAAGAAGTGGACATCGTCACTGTGACGTCACCCATTGGTTTATGGACTATTTTGAACAGATGGGACACGAGAGGGTGGAGCTCAGTACCACCGACGGTGAATAAGACATTTTTAGGCAACGAGAATGTTACAATTAACTTTCATGAAGTGAAAACACACGCAGTGGTAGCTGCCTGTCAATCACAAGGTAGCCCCGCCCTAAAGCATACCCTGATTTGATGCTAAACTCTAATGGTGTGTGAATGTTAGTTAGTCCTGATGGGCAGGTGGCACCTTGACATGTAGTGTTAAAGCGCTTTGAGTGGTCGGAAAGACTAGGAAAGCTCTGTACAGTCCATTTACCATTATTTATAAATGAAATAATGTCCCCCCTGTCTGTAGTGCACCTGCATCTTGGCCCTCTCATATTTCTACATCTGTTTGCATCACTGTGGACTCACTGATGAGGACAGACACCGGCTGACTGCGGGTGCCGATACCGGCGCCGGTCACCGCCGCCACCTCCACCTGGTACAGCACGCCGGGCATCAGGCCCTTCAGCGCTGTGGACAACGTGTTCCCGTCCACCGTCCTGTTGATGAAGTAGCGCGTCTGGTTGTCGCCGCCGCTGCTGCCCACACACCAAACCTGGTGGGATTCACAGAGATGGCGTTGGATTCATTAGGCGGCTCATTTCGGGTCTCCTATCAGTCTATACTCAGTCGAGAGTGTGTTTGCATTTTCATTCACTGACGAATTAGCTAAGTGCATTCTGCAATATGTCATGACTTTGATCAGTCAGTGTTACATGTACAGTAGACATTGAACTTGACCACTGACCAGTGTGCTCGGCTCTACGTTTGAAGTCCTAAAACAACAGCCTGAGGATTTTTCTTTCCCTTTGAATTCTTTTTAATCTCTGCATGTAACCTGAATGAGCTAAATATCAGGGTCATCTTGTGACCGTCCAGAATCCTCCAAAAACCCTCGGCTTCCTCTTTTGTGACCGGTACAACTATAATTAAGGAAGTCTCATAATTCATATTTATTTCATGCAAATTTGGTGAGTGGGATTGTGTTTTGTAGCAGTCGTTGCTGCCTTCAGATAAGAGGCGTGTTTACCCTGTACTCCTGGATGATGCCGTTCTGCATCTCGCTGGGCGGAGGCTCCCAGGAGACGCTGATGCTGGAGCTGTTGCTTAGCTTCACTGTAACCACTGTGACAGCTCTGGGTGGGGCACTGGGGACTGGGGAGGTGGGGGGGACATCATTCACGTCATTACAGCAACATACTTATGGTGAGCACAATGACAAGTGAGTACAAAACTAAATTTAAAAGGCAATAAAAGCGAGGAGATAAAAAACACAAGTGGAGAAACATGAAAGTGAGCAGGAGAGAAGCAAGTTCTATCTTTTTCTTTAAACATTTAATCATGTTTTCTTTTCTTTTGAACAGACTAAGCTACTCAGGCAGGTCGATCCAAAGTCTATAATAAATAAAATCTCTCTTGTTTTTAATAGACTTTGGATCAACTCAAATGTGTGGAAGCTGAATTTAATACAAACAGATCAATATAAATGAACCCAAAATTGCAGAGGATATAAAATTAACCCCGAAATGAGATATCGTGACTGAGATTCATGCGGTGCCAGACAGGCTAATGAACAGACATTTCCAAGGCCCTGCAATGCCAAAGAAGAAGGGCCCGGCCTGGTTTATTAACAGAAGCTTTTCTTTGAATCTCTTCCTGGTACGGACACGTTTTCAGAAGTCATCAGATTCATTACCCTCCTCCGGGGTTCGGACCAGTAGCGTTCGGCTGTCCTTTCCCTGGAATTCGTCGAAATAGGGACGGATCTTCATCTCGTACTCGGTCCCTTTGAGCAGGCTGGTGAGGACGGTGACGCGTTCGGAGGGGGAGTTGATGTCCTGGAGGAGCCAGGTTCCCCCGCTGGGTCGGTAGAAGAGACGGTAGCCCTGGACGTACTGAGACTGACGGTCAACCTTGATGAATCGAGGGGGGAAATTAAAAACAGATAAGAGAGAAGAGAGGTGGAGAACTGAACCCTCAACCATCCCTACGTAAAGCATAGACCCACAAAGAGCCACTCACAGTCCAGGACACTCGGATGGAGGCTGTTGTTAGCGTGACGGGCTCTTGCAGCTGGACGGCCACCTCTCCCAGCTCCCTCTGCACTTGCCTGTGGTCCACTCCCTGACCCGTTGGACTCACATCTGAGGGGAAACACACAGTCTCCTCAGAGGGTTGCTGGCGATGCATTAGCACACCCGACAGCGGTGGACACGAGTCTCGATGTGAGTCATGACAGAGGCAGACTGACCTTGGGTTCTGACGGGCTCAGAGATGGGGCTCGGGTCACTCAGGCCGTAGGCGTTGACGGCTCGGACAATGAACAGGTAGATGGTGTTGGGGAGGAGGCCGGTGATGGTGTGCGTTTCCATCTTGACCATGTCGGCTACAGTCTGCCACGTGCTTCCCGCTGATTGGCTGTGAGAGGAAAAGAGAGAAAAATGATTCAGTTTTGGATGCAACATGATATTTAATGAGAAAACTTGATCTTTAACCGAATCTCAGTCCATTCATTCTGCGCTTGCTGTTACATTGAAACATCCTGAACATCAAAATGTTTCCTCAGACAGAATCTATGCAGCATTTACATATTTATTAAGAAAATAAATGGTACAAAGTCAGACATCCAAGACTCCAGATATATCGTCAAGAAAGATAAATGACAGACTAAAGTAAAAATGAGGGAGATGAATGTGAGAAACGAAGAGAGCATGACAGCAATGATGTACTCAATGGAGAACTGGAGATAATGAAGTATGTAGACAAACAATAACATCTCGAGTGGCCAGTGTTCCTTAAAATGTACATTTCATATCTGTCCAAATGATTAGAATGCAAACAGTTATTAAACAAGTCATTAGGCTGTTATTACTCCTGCATTAATGTGTACTGAAGCATGATACTTGAGTAAAGGAAGGCTCCTCTAGTTACATTCCACCACTGAACCAGTGTCAGTACTGCTTTGCGATGCTGATTTGATGTGCAGCCGCACAATTTAACCAAAGCTTGAGAAGATCTCCAGGCGATAGCGGGATCTATTTTTGGCTCCCTCTCATATTTCTGATCTGCTAAACAATAGCAGATGTGAGCAAAGTCACTGAGAGAAGTTCGTGCTCGCGAGAAGATCTTCAAGTGATGCAATTTGCCGTCCTGATGAATAATGTAATGGAGCCTGTAAGGAGCCGCAGCTGCCGGTGGGAGAGGAGGGCATCTTCTTAGCCTTGTGGCACTATGCATCATCCCGCCTCCTCCTCTTCCTCCGTCAATCCACTGTCACCTTGGTAGAGCGGCAGTCACAAAGGCCTCTCCAACCATTCCTTTGACACTTTTAGAATTCCCCCAAGGGTACTGGGGGGGGTTTGTGCTGAACTGCACAATTAGACCAAAGAGGAAAACGACTCATGAATACTCATCTGTGTGTGTGTGTGTGTGTGTGTGTGTGTGTGTGTGTGTGTGTGTGTGTGTGTGTGCAGGCCGCCCTATGCTGGAGCTGGATTGAAGGTAACTTTATGGAGGAGTTGGGAGTTCTGTGGCCCCAGACAAGAGAAAATGAATAGTCTCACCAGGAGAATGTAAACGTCTACCATCTTACATTAAATAAACACTATTACACCTTGCATATGTACACACACACACACACACACACACACACACGTGCCCCAACCCTTTGCTCTTCTCTGTGCTCCCACAAACAAACCTCAGCACCCCAGGCAAAGACATGTTATTGCAGACATCCCAGCGGTCCCCTCAGCTGCTTTATAAAGAATCAGCGAGCGTTACTTGGAAACGCTCCACCGCTGCCACGGGGCCACGGCGGACGTCTGGATCTGATTTAAGCTCTGCCGGTGTTCTCCTCTATATCGAGTCGGAGGGACACGTTTCCCCATAACGCCATCCTATCTTCACCTGGAGGCCTCCGTCCATCCGCGGAGCCGCCTATCCTGCTACTTTCCCCCCTAATTAATCCAAGGTGGACTTCCACTCAAGTGGCACTTTCTGCTGTCGTGCATTCCGGCTCATGAGTGTACAAATGAGTCCTCTCGCATGCTTGTTACATTTCTGACATATTTTGAATAATTTTGCCTGGCCAAACCTGAAATAAAATGCACTCCTGCTCGTACCTTTAATCCATGAAATTGTTGTGTTGAGTGTTTTGTCTTTTCAAGGTCTAATACTAATGAATACGTGTGGCAGCACGACTCTCTTTAAAGAACTGCAAAGCATGAAAGAATTGCATTAGTCTGGAAATCAGTGAAGATGTTTTAGTGTCCCGTAATGAAAAAGGTCTTCTGTTCCGACAAGAAAGATGCTTTTACATTACAATTGTTGAATGTCAAGATATTCAGCACAGAATACAGCCTGGGCTGTTAAATAAACAACAGGTATGATGAGAGACAAAGGTATTCTGTGAACTAGCAGACGGGTGAAGCAGTGAAGCGTCCTTTCACGACACGAAGATACACAACAACGAGGGGAAGTGCGTATCTTAGATTTTGGGGAACTCACCTGAAGGCCTCGATGATGTAGGCGGTGACGGCTGCCCCCCCCTCGTGGGCGTTGGGTTGCCAGGTCAGAGAGACGCTGTTCTTGGACACGTCCGTGACGATGGGTTTGTGCGGCGGACCCGGGAGCTGGAAGGGCTCTACAGCCTGGGCGACCGATGGGTCTGCACTCTCTGGAGGGTGAGGGGGGGAACAAAGATGGAGTCAACATGAGCGTCTCATAATGTCCTCCGTGTAATCTAATGTTGACTGAACGGCGCTGCGGGCCGACTTCCTCACTTCTAACAGACTTCACAATGTTTGCTTCTCATAACAACTATTGGATCTTAACTAACCATCACGGCGCTAACAGTCAAATAACAACCTGATGTGTCATCAGAGCAGCTTGTTACTTCATTTAATTCCCTGTTTTTATGTTCATTCTGAAGCACTTTGTGCTACATTCATTGTATGAAAGCTGCTATACAAGTACAGTGTTTAATGCCACTAATGAAGTCTTGTTTAATGCCTGGTGGGCTGTGGAGAAGATAAAAAGAGCAGCGTGTGCTTTGAGCTGCAGCATCGACCGATATCTCTCGATTGTGTCCTGACCGGGGCCGTTAGTGTGTTTTAACCTTCATTCTTTGTCAACATCATGCTTCACATTCATACACTTCCCGACATGTATGTTTGCAGTCTGCCCAGCAACAGCTCCAGGACCCCCATAGGTTCATTAGACCTGGCGAGATGTTTCATTTGAGCAAATAAGAAGTCACAAGGAGCCTCGTTATAGACTTTTTAGAAATATCTCACATTGACAACTATGCTCTAATCTGCAGTCCTACTGAAATCTATAACTAATGATTCCACTGCTGTTAATTAAAACAGTGAAGTGTTACACAGAGACTGTTTCAAAGTTAGCCAAATTAATAATAGTGCAGAAATAGAAGAGTGACATTCAGATTTGGTTTTCAGCTGTGCAAAAGGGTTATTATAATAAATTGTCTACAAATAATTTTGCATATATAGCTGCTAGTCATTTGCATGCAATCACGCAGAGACGATTTACCTTTGACTGTGAGCACTCCACTCCAACTCGTCTCTCCACTGGAGCTGGAAGCCAGGCAGGTGTAGACCCCGGAGTCCGTTTCCTGGCAACAGCGAAATGTGTGTCATTAGTTTAGTGAGAGTGAGCTTCGGATGCTACGCTAATGAACCCGTTACCAGTGATCAAGACTAAATGTCATATCTCTCAAACCACAATGTTTGCACTCAGAGTTGTGAGCAGAGGGAAAGCTGGCAGAGCAGAGAGCCGTGATCCACACGGAGCCGACCAGGTGACTCTTTATGCTTCCACATCAGTCAGATTGACTTCCTCACAATCCGTTAGGAGCAGCTTGCAGCTCCCGTTGGTGCCGACATCTTTAAAAAGTGCATCTGTTGCACTGTCAACAGCCATTACGTTTCGTCTTTCTGCCTTTCTTTGTATAATTCTATGATTCACCATGATGAGGTCAAGGAAGAAACCTCTCACCTCCACAGGCATGAAACCCATTCATATAGATATCTAAGATGGAAACTAACATGTAGAGAGGCAGAGCCCCCCCCCCCTCTGGTATACCACCACATGTATGTGTGTCTGTCTGACACAGGTGGAGACACACGGTGCATTATGACAAAGTAAAAGGTCTTTTTCTGATACTTCAGTAAATTGGTAATAATGAAAATAATAATATAATATATTATTAATAAATATTCTACTATGTTATGATGATATTTAAATTCCAGCCAATGTTTTTTTAAAGTGAAATGCAGCATGTTTATGTTTATCTACATTTGAAAGTAAGAATGCATTTCCTTGGGCATCAATTATTGTTAATTGGATAATTGTTAATTCCATTCTCATCTGGCAACCCTTAACATAGCATCTGCTGTTATGAGCTGCTTTTACTCTGGCCATTCTGTCTTTTTATTTTCATAAATGAAATATTCTCAGTGGACCTATTTGAATTTAAAGTCAAGCTGGTGGCTTTTATGTTCCTCGTCTTATTCCTACACGGCAGAGGAGAGTTAAAGGAGGGATCAAAGGACAGCATTTTAATGAGCAGCTAGTGGTCGAGAAATGTCTGAGGAGCCAGTCTTTATATTCAACAGCTACTTAGCATTCTGGACATGCTATGAGCAGATGTAATTAAGAGGTGTGTGTGTGTGTGTGTGCACAAGTGACTGCTGCTGGCTATCACATTTTTGGGGAGGCAAGCCAGAAGCTAGACGGGCTGTGAAATTGCTTACAACAGAGGGAGATGTTGGGGGTCTGTACACTGGGGAACAGTGAGGTAGCAGGAGCTGTGCCTCTCAACGTCTTTCTGTTGCTGTAGCTTCACTGCTCCCGCTCTGTTTTCTTTCATTTCACTTTCACTTTCACTTCATCCTTCTTTTAAAGGTTAACTTCGCTATTTTTTTAACCTGGACCCGATTTTCCCGATGTTTTAAGTGACTAATGGGGACAACATGTCTTTGAAATGAGTCCAGCATTGAGCGAGACAGACAGAGAGGAGAAGCCTTCACTGGCAAAAACAAGATCTTTTAGCCGTTTGTGGATTAAACAAATTGTAGACATGCGGCAGAAGGAAATTCATAGACAACATTACTGTTTGTAAAAAGTAACCCCCTAATTCATTTAAATGGGTGCCGACGCTGAGCGCTCCAGAAAAACAGTGGAACGAGGGTCAACTTTTGGTGCAACGCAAAGAAATGCCATCAAATACGTGCAAATATGTGCGAATGCTCATTTCTGGGCATTACTTTGTCAAGTGAATGCCGTATTACTACTGTGTACATCATGATCTATCTGTTACTCCAACTGGATTAATATTTCATCATCCCACAATACGCCACCTAACCCTTCTGCAACACAGGGATGTGTTCAAGTTGATGCCAACTAGTGCGCCAAGAAACGTAGCAATGCACCAGCGAAGGAGTTTAATTTAGCATGTCTGGTAGGCCTCAATGATAGTGTGTTTAGGTGAGAAACTGAATGTGAACTTAACTTTCCTCATTTGCTTAAAAAAACGTTCCTTTAAAGCCCTGATTGGACTGTGGAATTTTGACAATGTTTGATGGGCGTGCCCTCGTATCATTGACCAGCTCTCGAGGGTGCGCATTCACGCCACAGCCCAGTAAAAAGGGCAGTCGTGCATGTACAACTATTGGCCTTAATGCCCCATTAAAGGCAGCGGCGCACGAGACAAACAAGCAGCGAAGAAGAAACAAGACGGCGGGTTCTCAAACAGTCACAAACAGAGGCTTTGCAAAGGTTTTACGAGGTATGAAATGCACTCAAACAATGTGGTAACAAAACAAAACCCTGTTTGTTTACAATAAAAGCTCCAGAGAGAGAGTAGCTGTAAAACTAGATCAATTATGAATTGGGCTCCATTAACTGCACATGGCGAGGGTAGGGGGACTGACGCTATTATAATGTTAACTGCACCTGTGAGGACTGCTGGCTCTCTAAATCGCTCTCCTGTTGCACTCTGTGCGGGAGTGTTACGGGGAATTTTAATTAGTTTTCCATCCTGCAAGAGGTTTTCAGTCCTCTGTAGTTCATCAATTTACATGCAGGACCCGTCCGCCGCAAACACAATCGGCCTCCCCTTATTCACTTAGTGTGCGAACGCAGCCCGTATTACTCCCATTGAAAACCTTATACATTATGCAGAGGATGTGCGAGGCAGGGCCTATCATGACTAATGCCTCGCTGAGCAGTGTGCACGTGCGCGTCCGCGTCCGAGGCCGGCTCATCAGTAACCGCTGACAGACGAATTACTCAAGCCTAAGTGGCTTGTCAGAGCGTCCTGCAGGACGCGGGACAGGTGACTCTCCATCCTACCCAGCATCCCTCGCTGCTCCTCCTCCTCCTCCTCCTCTCTCTATAGGCCCTGACCTTGAGTTGACCCGTGGGCCGGCTAACTGAAGGGGGTACAAAGCGGGTCCCCAGATGGTGGCGTTTGATTTGGTGGATGGGGAATCGGTGGAGAGGGCGGGTGGGGTAAACAGCCGGGACACCTGACTATTAATCAAGCCCGGCAGCTCTGGGCGCTACGCGAAAAACAGATTGCTGAAAAATGGATGAGGGGAGGGGAAGAGAGGAGAACGGGAGGGAGGAGCTCCAGCTTCAAAGAGGGAACATTATTAATCGTTAGTTTGACTACATCTTTGGGATATTTCTGCTCTGCACGTCCTAGAAATCAGTCAAACAGAGTGATATGAGCTTTGGTGTCTTCGTCCACCACCTGCTAACTACCCACTCACCACAGGTATCAGCCTCCTGCACAATATAGCGAACAGAAGGTTCATAATGATGTCAGATCCTTTTTTAGGCGGGCGCAGAAGGGAAACGTGATTACCGGCTATAACACGAGTACACTGGGATTTAAAGTCAACACATGAACTCGATTTCCTACTTTAACGTGATTACTCAGTAATCTGTTGTCTTCTGTCCTCGTAGTCCTGCTCACGCTCTTCAGGCTTTGTTTGGGTTCCTCTGTTAGCTTCTTTTTACTTTTGCCATACACACACGTCAACCGTTTAGCAGAATAGCAGCACAAACCTCTTTAACCCCCCCCCCCAGCACTAGTACCACACACACACACTTCCCGTCTGTGCAGGACGTCTTGGCACCGGTGAGGGACCGTGGTAGTGTGTGTCTGGCAGAGATCCCAGGGTAATGGCATCTCCTCACTGCCAGGGTACGAGGAACAAACAGACCATCTGTCCCCCTCCAGGGGCCCCGATGAAATCCACTTCTTTACACTGATTATTTCAGGTTCAAATGGGTTCATGAAGTGATGATTTCATTTTTATTTTTCTATTTTAAGGAAGATTGTGCTCAATGATAAGTGTTTGTGTTTCATACTCTTTTGATTTCAACTAACATAACTAACTGATATAGATGTTTAGAGATTTAAATTTAATCTGTTTATTCACTTTATTACAACTCTTATTTTGTAGTTTTAGCACTAGTTAACACCTGGGATCTCTAACCACGGTGATGCGGCAACGGCAAACTGTGATGGATGTGAACAATGCTGCTATCTTTGTTTTTCTCTTCCACAAAGTTCGGCTAAACTGGGGATCTGTTTAAAATGTGCCCGGTTGTCTGACTAATATTGTACACACTGAGCAATTCACTGAGTGTGTAAAATATTGTACTAACGGATTAAAAAATAGGAAAAACTACAAAAGTAGGATCCTAGTTGTGATAGAAAACAACTCAAACATCCTTTTAACCATGCTAGCAGCGTGGCAGTGTGACGGTTGGTTGATCCATCACGTGGTCCAGGCATTCATGGAGCCCAGATGATGCGTTGTAATGATTTTAGCCTCAGACTTTTCATCTAACCATCCCAGCAGGTTGACACATGTGGTTTTGAGTGAAAGCTCTCGACCACTATTGGATGGATTCACTTGTAGAAACGTAGAAATATCCATGTTCCCCTCTTAATGAATTGTAATCAATGAGTGCATCCCTTAACTTTGCCTCTAGTGCTATCTTCAGGTATAACTATGAATTTGCCATAAAACTTTGGTTTATGAACAAATACCTGCAACAATTTTGACATTCTAGTTCCAGCTAGTTTTTAGTGCTTATTATCAAATGTTAGCATGCTAAGACGTTAAACATGGTGGACATTATACCTTGCATTGTTAGAATGTGATCATGTCAGCTGCAGACTCTTAGTCGTGTCTTCTGCCATCATTACAGCTGTTGTTTTGTGTTATAGTGATGGACTCTGGTGTCCAACATCTGACATCGCTGACAAGCCCCAAACTAAAGTGTGCTGAAGAACATCTCAAATGAAACAGCCAGCTGTGAAATTATCCGTGAAATCCAAAGCCATAAATACCAGGTGTTGTTGTGTGAGCTGTAGAACAATCAACTCAAACCCGCCGCCATCACTGAGGGCATGTCTGCTCACTGTGTAGATTCTGATCAAACAGCCATAGTCTACAGAGAACTTCAACTTACTTCAGAAGCATGAGTACTTCCAAGTTGGTGTTCTCAGCTGTCAAGTCTCTCCCTTTTATTCCTGCATGACATAGATATAGTGTAAAACGCACTTCAGGCTCCTGACTCCCGACTGAGTCTCCCTCCTCTCCTCTCACTCAGCCTCCTGCTCCTCCGGCTCTACCTCTCGCTCCCATTCATCCACTCCTCACTTGCAGTGATGTATTGAGGATTTAATTACAAGTCTCAGCGATCGTTAATCATTGAGAACCCACAATCAATTAATGTGTGAGCCTCCTCCACGTCTCGCAGAGGCTGCGGTGACCTCAGGTGCTACTTCATACCCGGGAGGGAATTCTGGGCAGAATGGATTTCATTAGCGCGGAGTAAGACGATGCTAACGACTGCTAATGGCCTGGCGTGCTCATTATCATGGTGATCACGCCTCACAGATGCGGCTTTGCTACTTTCCTCACCTCTCCTCCTCTCATACAAACTCATCATTTGAGTCACCGGTAAAAAATGTCCCGATACTTTCCCTGCAATTAAAACGGTGTGTTTTATCTCGTGGAATTTAGAATTTGGTTATCTTCCATGTACTGCATCATGTTTGATGTGCAAATCGTAATACGTGAAGATCATGAATACATTTTAATGAGTTCCCTGGAAATTGTGATTTGATGGAATGAGAAGCAGTAAAAAATATACAATGAATTAAAATAAGTTGAAGGTCATCACAGAAGAGCTGTAAATTTAAAAGGCAAAATAACAATTAAAAAGTTTTTCTGTTTCATTAGTCTGGGATAACATTAACTGTGTCTACACTTTAGTTGGAAGTCTTTCATTCAAATACCTGGAGGTTGGTGATTTGGAAGGTGCCGTTTTCCATCAAGCTGATTCGACCATCGTTTCCCAGGATCCTCTGGCCGTCTTTCTCCCATTGGATGCTGGGGATGGGGTTGCCCATGATGTGGCAGTGCAGCTGAGCGGTGGAGCCGGGAGCTAAAGTGTGATTGGCTGGGCCCTGTCGTATGATGGGCGGGAGGCGGTCCGATGGTGCTGCAGGGACAGAAAACAAAGTTAGATGGTTTGAGATTCAACCAGGCAGCAAAGTCCAGGTCTGAAAAGTGAAGCCAAAGCTTCATGTGTTAAAGCTGCATTATCTCTAGTGTCCACCAGGGGGCGACTCCTCTGGTTGTATAGAAGTCTATAGAAAATGACTCTACTTCTCTCTTGATTTATTACCTCAGTAAACATTGTAAACATGAGTTTATGGTCTCAATCTCTAGTTTCAAGTCTTCTTCAATACAGCATGATGTTCATTTAGTACATTATGGTCCATTTAGAGTCAGATAGACCAGTGGTCCCCAACCACCGGGTCATTTGGTACCGGGCCGCACAGAAAGAATAAATATTATATTATTTCCGTGTTATTGATTATCAGAGTCTGAAAGAAGTTTTATTTTGAAAAATGACCGGATTCTCTCCCAATTTCATCCGTCTGAGCCTCTTGACATGTCAAGACGCTCGTCTCGGTCACGTGATACGTTACCTCAAAAATTAAGCCCACAAGCGAAAATGATTAAATAACTTTTGTAGAGCTTCTTTGCAAAGGAGAAAAGGCCACTAAGAGACAGAAGAAGAGCCTACAACCTACAAGATAAAGAGATCTTCATTTAACAGACAATATCAGGAGTCTAATTAAATATCAGGAGTAATTCTGACGCACCAAACCCGCTCTGCAGAATATGTGGCGACAGAGGAAGATCAGCTGCTGGAGGTTGTAAATGACGGTGGCCTTAAAAGTATGTTTGAGACAACAACTCTGCTGGTGTTTAGGATTAAAATCAAGGCTGAATATCCTGAGATCGCCACTAAAGCACTGAAAACCCTGCTTCCATTTCACACATCCTCTTTGTGAAGCGGGATGTTCCGCAGTGACAGCAATCAAAACCAAATGAAGTAGACTGGACATGAGGAACACACTTCGGGTGTCATTGTCTCCCATTACCCCCAGATGGGAGCGTCTGGTTGCAGAGAAACAAGCTCAGGGCTCCACTGATTCAGTGTTATTGTGAGTTGTATTTTTTATGCATTTCATTTTTGTTTTCATGCCGATCGTATCATTTTATTTCGTCGTGTTTATCTGCCACACCTTGAAGGCCGGTCCATGAAAATATTGTCTTACATCAAACCGCTCCGTGACGCAAAAAAGGTTGGGGACCGCTGAGATAGACCATAAAGCAGGGTATGCTTTAGGGCGGGGCTACACAGTGATTGACAGGTCTCTAATAGACCATAAAGCAGGGTATGCTTTAGGGCGGGGCTACACAGTGATTGACAAGTCGCTTCCAAGGCGTTGTCTGCTCTGGGAGTTGCCTGTGTTTCCCCCTTACAACTTTAACCCTTTCACAGTGTGTTTAAGTTCATGAAAGTTGGATGTAAAATGTTGGTTGCCTAAAAGAGTCTTACTCAGCGTTCTGTTGTACTTATGACGACCAAAACTCGACACTTCAAAACCGTAGCCCATGAAACCTACATCATGACTATGGGTACAAGGCCATAACTGAGCCCCCCTCTTGTCAGAGAACAGATTACGTTTTGAGTTAAACCTCATGAATTTCCTCTGTGATCACGATGTAGTTCACTGTCGATCTACAGACGATGTAGCACACAGTGTGAGGGGAGTGCTGTCTGTCCATGTCTAAACTAGCAAGAGGAACTCAAGAGCACCCAAAACAGACGCAATAATACACTCCAATCAGACTGCAGCATTCCCCATCTAACCATTGATTAACCATCAATCATCATCATCATCAAGTACTCTCACAACTTCACGGTGCCATATTTTGAAAGCTCAAATAGTTCCCACTAGAACACTGGTCTGCCCAACACTTCAGGAACTAGATTGTATTTAAAACCATAGGCTAGATGGAAACATTACATCTCCCC
The DNA here is from genome assembly GCA_032191485.1 of Leptoclinus maculatus. NCBI lineage: Eukaryota > Metazoa > Chordata > Actinopteri > Perciformes > Stichaeidae > Leptoclinus > Leptoclinus maculatus. The sequence continues at coordinate 2,622,488 of JAVDOI010000001.1, forward strand.
TTTTGCTTTAAATCCATTACATGTTTTACTATTAGGCCTGTATGATATGATTGATGTGTTTTTTGGGGGGTTATAAATGACTGGTAAGAGTTTTGTTGTCATTGTCGTGGAAGTCATATGTACAGACATAATGAAGTCAACAGATGCTCTGGTTACCAGTCTTTATGTTGGCCTGAAAGAGAAAAGCCTGCTTCACCCACAGAGGACCACATGGGCAGTATGTGAGGCTGCTCTCCATGCCTTTGTGTCTCTGTGTTCAACCTTAGATGTAAACACCGTGGTATGAGTGTTGCCAACTAGCAGAGTTCATCTTTAGTTTGGAAGAGCGGAGTAAATTCCTGCACAATCATAGCTGGTGGTTATAAAGAGCTGAAGACTGTTTGTAACTGAAAGTTTGTCTTTTTCTTTTCCTGCGATGGCAACCGGCGCGACGCAATGATTGAGCGAAAAATAGAACACTTCACTCAGCCTAACGAGTGACATTAGCCTTCAGACGTCTGGTATTCTGCTCTGTGAAAAGCTAGCTGGAGCTAAACCGAAAGTGTGAAGAGTCAACACAAGAGGTTAGCGTAGAAAGAGCTGAACAAAACCCCTGTTTACTCCCTGAGTGTGTGTGTGTGTGTGTGTGTGTGTGTGTGGGGGGGGGGGGGGGCATATGCTGCAGCAGGGTTATTTGCATAGAGCTATCACCAGTTGTCCCTTTTGATTACATCAGATAAGGACTCCTGCTGTTAGCTCATTTGGAGGAGAATATTTTAATTTGAAGGATGGCTTTTTGAATCTATATCGCTGCACACGGGGGGGGGGGGGTTCAAACAACAGATTGGGAGGAGTTATTAATCAAATATGAAACTACAAAATGTTAAATTTAAACATTAGGGAAGACATTTTTCTTTTAACTTAAAGCCCACTGAGGCAAATTTGTGATTTGTGATTTTGGGTTATACAAAATAAATTGAATTGAATTGAATTGAAAGTTTACAGGGGAGACTTTCATATTTGCTTAGGTTTAAAAAGCTTTAATTTACTAGAGTGTAAAAGCTGCAAGCTGAGGACACACATGTTGCACACATGACCCTATTTTATTTTGCTGTTGTCAGTGTAGAATTTAGTGGGATATATCGGCAGAGAGCTTGTATCTACTTGTACTTTACGGAGTCGGCCATGTTTCTACTGTAGCCCAGAAGAGACAAACCAAAAACTGGCTCTAGATTCGCATGCTTGTCACGTGGGAGAAAATTCAGTTGGTCGCCTACACACTGGCCCTTTAACAGACATATTTCTCTCATTCAGATGCCAAAAATTGTCCACATCAATGTGTCATTTAGATCAGAACTGTCTTCTAAAAACCTGTGAAAATAATGTGCCAAATAGATGCCAGACAATACAACTCAGTGCAGTTTATGGAAGCATTTTCAGACGGGATTTGTAACTAGATGACTTGCTCGGAGGGTCATGTTGGCGGTGGAGTCAATCAACAGAAAGACAAAGGAAGAGTCATGGTGTGAGGACAGGACGCTCCTGTCTCCTGGTTAAGTGAACTGATATATTTGAACCAAACTGAATTCAGATCTTGAGCAATTACACAACAGGTGTGTGAATTTAAACAGTGACAGTCAAAAGCCAAATAACAACAACGCCGGGTATAGACAGCAGTGATACATATTGTAGCTAACAATCATAGCATCTTTAATGTGATCGGTACCCATGCACTCTATCAGTGTAATCAGATTACTGTAATCCTGTGACTCCACGCCCGTTTGTGCGTTCGCACTCACCACTTTCCACCTCTAGCAGGGCTTTGGTCAGGATGCTGCCGGCCACACTGATGGCCTGGCAGATGTAATAGCCGGAGTCTTCCACCTGGACGTTGGTGATGGTGAGCTCGCCGCTCAGCGACACGGAGAAACGGCCCGACTGTGACGGCTCCTGGATGGGGAACAGCAGGATCTGGGGAAGGGAGACACGAGGAGGATTTGTCTTTTTATTTAAATTCTTCATGATCATGTACTCACTTTATAGCGTAAAATTCATTCATTTGTGCTTCTATTCAGAGAACTGATATTGAAAACAAAGTCTTGAACCCCCGAGCTACAACACGGACCTCAACATTAGCTATTCAAACGGCAGCTTTATTAAGAATCTGAATTTACATAGTATGAATTATTAAATGTGGCTCTTTCGAATGCTCAAGGATGAATAACAAAACAAAACAGACACATTGGGTCGCTTCGAAATAAAGCGGTGAAGACATGGAGGACAGTTTGAATGCAGTGTGGAGAGAGGACAGGAGAGCGCTGTGACTGACCACCAACAGATGAACTAAGAGCTTTCATTCAAAGGTGAAACCTCAGAACTTTATCTCTTTGTGTGCACTCAAACTGCAAAACTTACAACAATACACACTAAAGATTAAAAAAAAGAAATTCCATTGCATGTAAAAGAGACGTGATGTCGAGGGATGGATGGAGGAACAGGAGCACAGAGGATGAACAGTAACACACGCTGCACAACAGCTACAACATTAATGTAGCTGAACAATCTATCTTCAGTATTGGTCGTCGATGTGCATTAAAACAAATCAATACAACACATGGTGTGTTTAGCCTGTAACGTCTTTCATTGCATCCACATCTGTTGTTACTTTCATCCAGGAAAAATGACACCAGAAGTGTTTTTCCTCCAACTTTCATCCCTGATCTTCTCCCTTTTCATTTAACATGAAATAACGACGGTGTTTCAATCCCAACATGCTACCCACATACTTCCTCTCCCCCCCTTGTCCTCTGCATCTCTCTCCTCCACTCTTGTTCTCTCCCTCTCCCACACACATTCTCCAGGCCTCCTCCAATCTCCCCCTTCTCTAATCTGTACCTGGGAGCCATGCTACAGGCACCCACGCACTCGTCGGGCCTTTCAGCGCTTTCCAACAGGCTGCAGTGCTTATCACACGCTCGCCTTTCTCACACTCACACTAATGCACACACACACACACACACACACACACTAAGGCCTGAGCAGACTTACACTTTGGTGAATAATACCCTGTGTGGATGATGGGAAAATGAGGTGTGTATGAATGTGCAAGTGTGTGGGTGCACCCATGTGTGTGAGTGAGTGTGTGTGTGTGTGTGTGTGAGTCACCCTGGCACTAAACTACATAATGATAAAAGCAAAGGATGAGAGTCAGGAACATGACAGTGAGAAGCAGAGATGCAGGCTTTCTTTAAAGCACGTGTACCAGAGAGGCAGTAGCTCAGCCTAACATCAGAACAGTAATGGCTGCTGTGTTCATCCTCGTGTCTGTGTCATTGCTGCTTTCATACTCATCCTGGATTCATCTGGTTGGAAATAAAATGTCTATATTCTGAAGGTTTTTTACCGAGGGGTCTGTTCATATATATAATTCATAGCCTGATTTATACATTTTACTACTAAAAACATGTGTGATACAATGAGATATCCCACATCCCCTCTAGGAAAACCTTTTACTCTAATATTTCAACAAAAGGAAACAACATTTTTAACCTGGCTTAAATATTTATGTTCTGGAAATGTATGCAAATTAGCATATATTTAATAAGACAATGTATCATTTAAACATACATTACAAAAAATATATACAAAAAAATAATTCTCTTAATGGAAGTAATCAACTGGGGAAGTGTCATGGGGATATCTATTAGTTATACGTATATATTTGTTTTTACCTCATTAACCTGTAGTGTCTCCCCTTACCTTTGATTGGTCTAAAACCAAATGAGCATATATGAAACTCATTCATGGCCACATATTCATGTTGTATGAATCAGGCTATGAATGATATATGAGGGTTAGACAAAGTAGGAAATTAATCACCTAAATGTGTACTTTGGGTGTTTTCTTTCCACTCGTCTGAAAGAAGAAATGTTATCGAAGCAAAATATACCAAAATCTCTGAATGGACCAGTGCATGAAAGCAAGGTTTTTACCTGGGGGGCTGTGTCTATGTTGGATGTAGGGAACACTGGGGGGTTGTGTCTATGTTGGATGTAGGGAACACTGGGGGCTGTGTCTATGTTGGATGTAGGGAACACTGGGGGGCTGTGTCTATGTTGGATGTAGGGAACACTGGGGGCTGTGTCTATGTTGGATGTAGGGAACACTGGGGGCTGTGTCTATGTTGGATGTAGGGAACACTGGGGGCTGTGTCTATGTTGGATGTAGGGAACACTGGGGGGCTGTGTCTATGTTGGATGTAGGGAACACTGGGGGGTTGTGTCTATGTTGGATGTAGGGAACACTGGGGGGCTGTGTCTATGTTGGATGTAGGGAACACTGGGGGGTTGTGTCTATGTTGGATGTAGGGAACACTGGGGGTTGTGTCTATGTTGGATGTAGGGAACACTGGGGGTTGTGTCTATGTTGGATGTAGGGAACACTGGGGGTTGTGTCTATGTTGGATGTAGGGAACACTGGGGGTTGTGTCTATGTTGGATGTAGGGAACACTGGGGGTTGTGTCTATGTTGGATGTAGGGAACACTGGGGGTTGTGTCTATGTTGGATGTAGGGAACACTGGGGGTTGTGTCTATGTTGGATGTAGGGAACACTGGGGGGCTGTGTCTATGTTGGATGTAGGGAACACTGGGGGTTGTGTCTATGTTGGATGTAGGGAACACTGGGGGTTGTGTCTATGTTGGATGTAGGGAACACTGGGGGTTGTGTCTATGTTGGATGTAGGGAACACTGGGGGGCTGTGTCTATGTTGGATGTAGGGAACACTGGGGGGTTGTGTCTATGTTGGATGTAGGGAACACTGGGGGGCTGTGTCTATGTTGGATGTAGGGAACACTGGGGGGTTGTGTCTATGTTGGATGTAGGGAACACTGGGGGTTGTGTCTATGTTGGATGTAGGGAACACTGGGGGTTGTGTCTATGTTGGATGTAGGGAACACTGGGGGTTGTGTCTATGTTGGATGTAGGGAACACTGGGGGGTTGTGTCTATGTTGGATGTAGGGAACACTGGGGGTTGTGTCTATGTTGGATGTAGGGAACACTGGGGGGTTGTGTCTATGTTGGATGTAGGGAACACCGTACAGTATTTGTCCAGAGTTTGAAACGTTCTTATAATAAAGTGTTGCTGGAGCTTCAGAGTTAACTCCCTTCTTTATGCACCAGAACCGGTATATAACTTCAACCACCATCTAGTTCCTTAACAGTTGTACAATATTAATTTAGACAGATATCATATTACTGTTGATTGAACAAAATCGCTTTCAGACGCAAAGTGACCACGAGACCCTGATGGATGCCTCAGAGGGCAGAAGTGAAGTCATCGTCGATGAAACAGAAAGAGTCTCTTACCTGGCTGCCTTCTTTTTGCCAGAAGACGGCCGGCGGAGGGTTTCCTTTGGTGCCACAGAGGAAGGTTACGGTGCGAGCCGGGGCTGTGATCTGGTCCCGCGGCCGAACCACGATCTGAGGGGGCACTGCAACGCAGACAATGGAGAGAAATCGTTACCGGGGGCACAATAGAACCAACGTCTTTGTGAGTGCTGAGTGAGGCTTAATACAGTGAGAAGGAGCCAGCGGTGACATTGAGTGTATTAAGCCGTGACAGTCCTCCAGTGATGACGGCAACTCAGATATGACAACTCTTTCACTCAAGCTCTCCCTGTCTCTTTATCTCTCTCTCTCACACACACACACACACACACACACACACACACACACACACACACACTGACCACCTCAACACTTACAGTAAAGGCCACAAAAACGTTAAAAGAAAGTATGAATATGAGGGACTTTTGGATATAGAGGCAACAAAGTCATGAGAACATTTCTCCAATAACAGTGAGACGAGTGCATTGAGGAGAATGTAAGTCAGCAGCTGATGAATCACCCAGCTGTTACTCACTTTTAACCCTCATTTTAAATATTCATCATGTCCACATATTCACTCATTATTCTCGATTAAACATTTTAGCATCGGATGATTTTGTGTCAAAATAGCAAGCAGTCATGTGAAGGCAAGAGGACGGGAGCGCTCTCTGGGTTCACATACAGAAGAGTTTTGAATTACTGATGCTTCGAAGCTATAAAATAAAGAATCCCTTAAGTAACACAGTTTTAGCAGAAAAGTAAATATTGAGGCAGCATTCGTCACACTTAGTGGACATAGTGGGGTCATGGCTGTGAATGCTGAGTGATGAAGAGATGAAGACGATTCAAAACAAGTGAAGTCAAAGAAGGCTGAGAACAGATTCAGGTCTTTAACAGCGCTTTACGCTTCTCCTCTACGATAGAGAGTAGCCTCCAAAGCCTGAGCGGTGTTTGCTTCTTGCTTCCACTTTCAGGGTTGTACAGACGCATTTCCACTAAGGAGTTCCTGTCAATTTTAGTCTCGGGATGACTTTTCAATGAACTGAAAGGTTCCTTCAGCCCGTTGTTGTGTGCATTTCCACAGCGGTCTACAGAAGTGAAGAAGTTCAGTGTGGCCGCCCATTTTATCGAAAAGAAACTTGTGTTTTGTGTCACTGCAACGACATCTACTGCTGCAGTATTTACTGATGCACTAGTGATGACTGACAGAGGAGAGAAGTGAAACGATCATCAGTGAATCATCTCTCGAGTATTTGATGGTTATGTATTTGTGCTTTTTGTCTCTCTCGCCTACCGCTCGCCCTCTCATCTCTTGAAATGAGGGAGACTTTACTTTTAATGTTATCAAGCAAAGGGAAATGATCTCTCTTCGTCCCTTAATCTTCTTAGTGTATGATGGTACACGAGTTGAAGCAGCGTGTGTGTTTGAACAATCAGCGGCGGTCATCTTTGCAAACCCCACCCCGAAAGTTCCTGTAGTCTCAGAAAGTACTACCCCCGCGACCAGGACCTTTTTTTCGGGGGATTACATGTCTCCAGAACTTAATATGGACCCTTGAAACGCAATGAGTTCCTCAAAATGTTCCTAGTCCCTGTGGAGAGTTCCTGTGGTGGAAAAGGGACAATAGAGGCAGAACTTTAGGTCCAGGAACTATGGGGGCGGGTTTTGCAGGGCTGAACGTCACTGATTGGTCAAACACGTAGCAGGGTAGCATGAATACTAGAATGTAGAGTTAACACTTCTTGTGTCCCGACTAGTACTACTAGTACTACTACCACTACTAAAACAGAGTGAGAAGAAGCTAAGAGCACCAACGAACCAGAGAGAGAGGGAGCAGCCCTGACTCCTCACTACCTGGAACCATTAGGCCCAAAAGGACTATTTGTCTCCAACGGGAAAACACAGATTACCTGTGACCTTGACTTGTTAGGCTTTGATTGATGACGTCTATAATAGATGCTTATTGGTTAAACTATATGTCATGATAATGGATCTCCTATGCTTGGTTGGCTGGAGAGCCCAGAACCCACAGGAGCCTGGATTCAGGTCTGTGAGGCACCTTTATGATCCCAGGAACCAGGCTAATCAGATGTCTTTGAACATAGATGGAGGGCAGGAGGGGAAGTCTATGTTTGCATTCTCTCTCTCTCTCTCTCTCTCACACACACACACACACACACACACACACACACACAAACACACACACAAAAACACACACACACACACACCTCTTTGATTTCTATTGATTCTGTAGCAAGTGACAGGCCTTCCTCCAGAGGGTGGTGTGAATGCATAATGACGCCATGCACCGGTCCTAATTGATTTCTCATCTTCCCACCTGATCTCCTGCTCCTCTTTCATTCTCTGTCTCAATTAGTGTTGAGAGAAGACCGAGAGACCGAGAGAGACAGGGAGGTGGAGAAGCGTCCTAAAGAATACAAAGACAACTAACAGAAAGACACACTGATCCGCCAGTGTTTCCATTTGCATTTTCTTATTTGAAGTTTAAAAAGTTGGATGAAAAAAGGATCAAAAGCTGAAAAGTCATAATGCACCTTGACATATATTCTGTAGTGGCTTTGGGCTTTCTTACATGGTATGCAATGTTGTTGTGTGCCCTCCTTACATTATACTAGTTGATGTAAACACCTAATAATTAGCCTTTTCTTAAATCCAATGAATGATGAATCCAGTGATGGAAAGATACCTAGTGAGAGAAAATAAAAACCTGACGGGTATTATGTTGTGTTGGGTTCATACACATTTGTTCAATTTACCTAGCCCCCCTCGTTGTGATTTGCCTGTTCACCTGACATGAGTGTACACGCTTCATTGCATGCCCAGCGTACACATTGTATCCCCCTGTCTTGGGAACCGCCCCGCCCTTCATCATCCTAAAGACTGCTTCCACCACGGGCCCCGTCACACAGCAGGAGGGGATCCGAGTGTCAGCCTCAGGATGAATCACAGCTAAGGAGCCCTTTGCAGGGTCATATCCTGGGATCAAAGATGCAGCCCCACCAGTAACCCTAAAGGTCAAAGCCCTGGATGTGAACCATGCAGCTTCCACTCCCCAGCTACCTTAAGGACGGGCTTCCTGTCAGGACTGATGCAAGGCCTGAAATATTAAAGAAATGCAGTGTAATACCCACTTCTTATGTAATGCTACTCCAGGCTCATACAGATGTGATGAACACACGGGAGAAAAGACAAATGTACCGTCCCACTTGTACCGACACAAAAGAACCTCGTCAGCACCTGAACATGTTCCCCTCGTGCCTGACTCAATGCTATAACTTTGACCCAAATACGGTGACAGCTCGGAATATTCAGGCTATTAAAATGCTGTTTTTGGTGAGCTACACAGCCCTGTCTGGAGAATAACAATGTTTGATTTGAGCAGGCAAGCCGGCACACTGCCTGAGGCTGTAATAAATAATTAGCAATAATGGGTGCACTCGGCGCGACACTGAGCTTTAGATTTAGGGCAGGCATCCATACATGGGATGGAAACAGGGAGATGGATCGTAGCAGAGCAGCTAAAATATACATGACAGAAATCTGAAAAACAATGCCTGCATGTCGTGGAAGCTATTTGCACAGCGCATTGTTGTAGAGTCATTTAGTATTCTGGGCTTCTTGCTTTTAGGTGTGACAGCTCTCGTTGTAAAAACACAAACAGAAAATAAACAGGAAATGCTGTCACTGTTTATCAAACACCATGGCACCTTCATTTTCCAATTCTACGAAATATATAACCGGCTGTGCAAAAACGATGGCACATAAAGTGATAAACTGCAGGAGGCAGAGTGAGGGAGGTACATCGGGGAGAGTTTAAATAAAGAATGAAACACCTGACATAGGAATCTGAAGGAGACTTCTTTTATATGCTGGATACAAGCAGAGCTGAGAACACAGAACAAGGCTAACACGCCAAGAGGAAGCACAAATAAACAAGGACCGCAAGTTACATTCCCACAGCTTTTACGACAAGAGCAGTCAGACTGAAGGAGGAGAGGCTGGTCTGCCTGTAGGTTGGTCTCTTTGGATACTACTGTGTGTGATGAGAAGCAAATGTTTTCTTAAATGCTGTAAAAGTGAAGACATACGGCCAGCCCTTACTTTTTAAATTGCCCATTTAAAGGTCAGCCTTTAAGGGAGAGGCTAGAGTAGGTGGTGAAGGTTAGAATGACTTTCATGATGGCGGATCAGATGACCCAAAACATATTGTCAGATTAGGTGATGGTGGTCCAGAACGGCACGTCAGACTTCCTGATGATTATTAGCTTGTGGCATTTATGACATCCAATGGTGATCAGGAGCAGCCAGAGAGATTCACAGGTTGAAGTATATCAACTATTATATCAACACCAATTGTTTGGCCCAACACTCATTTTTATATAGGCCATTGAGGGACTATATCATGTAGTGTACATGTAGCCAGTGTACTGGCTTCCTGTCCAACAGAGAATTGACTTTAAAATCCTGCTGTTGGTTTATAAAGCACTGAATGGTTTAGGGCCAAAATACATCTGTGATCTGCTGCTACCTTATGAACCATCCCTACTCTTAGGTGGTCTGGGACCGGTCTACTTTCTGTTCCCAGAGTCAGAACTAAACATGGAGGAGCAGCGTTCAGTTTTTCTGCCCCAAATATCTGGAACAAAGTCCAGAAAGCTGCAGGTCTGCTGAGACCCTCAGCTCCTTTAAATCAAGATTGAAGACTTTTCTGTTTGCTGCCTTTAATTAAACCAGATTCAAGGATATTAATCTCCTGCATTTCTGCATTTCACTACTGTATTTTATTTCTTACACTGCTTTTTAATGTTTTAATGACTGTTTTTAATGTTCAATGAATGTTCTTAATTGTTTTTAAATCTCCTTTTCTTATGCCTTATGTTTTGATGCTTTTAATGGTTTTATGTGAAGCACTTTGAATTACCTTGTTGTTGAAATGTGCTATACAAATAAACTTGCCTTGCCTTGCCTAGTGCAGGGTCAGGCAACCTCAGACATGGCACAATACGGCCAGACGACCTCTTTCACAACCATTGGCAGTTGTTTTAGGTAGTTGTTTTCCATCCACATTCTGTAATCCACAGCTCTCTATGGTCCCAGCAAAGGTTTTCTATCCAATGGCGTTAAGAAGACTGGACCTAAATGAAAGCACATGATTGAAGCAGCCCTGAGATGGTCTGGTGACCTGTCCAGGGTGTACCCTGCCATCACCCAATGTCAGCAGGGTTCGGCTCCAGCCCCCCCGCAACCCTGAATAGGATAAGCGGTTTCAAACAATGGATGGATAATTGCAAGCAGACTTTGATGGAGGTTGTCAAAAAATAAATTTAAAAAAAGGTAATAAAACATCCGGAAAAGGTTGAGAAAATTCACGGGAGGATTATTCGGAAATGCTTTGTTTAGCAATAGTTTAGCAAAAAATGGTTTGGATTGGATTTCCATGAGCCCATGAATGGATACAAGAAACTCTTTTTTGGGACCTTTTCGAACCTTTCTTGCTATCTTTCGTTTTGTCTGGTTCATGAGGTAATGTGCTATATACAACTTATATTGTTTTTGGTTGAACTTTTCCTTTAACCATACCTGATGTGGCATAATCACAAACTTCCCTAACCTAACCACATGACCACATGAGTTACCAAAAACTTCTAATGGAATCGAGAGTGTTGCAGAGTTGCCCGATATTGGCGTTCTTGTTCGGTGATAGGTTTGCTGATCTCAGCTTTATGGAAGAAACATAATCAATGGAAGATAGTCTTAAACGAAACACAGCAGACAAATGTTTCAACAGACTCATCTGCGCACCACATAATGTGCTCCCACCACGACGGATCAGAGTGAGACTTGTTCCGCCACTGTCGTATGAGCACGGTGTGTCGCTCAGTCGCAAAGCAAAGGCAGACAAAGTGCTTACAACCAAAGCGTCTCACCTCCCCCACTCCCCTAAACACTTGACGTGTGATTTGCTCCAACGTACTGAAGCTATCACATACACACACACACACACAGGCTCCCAGCAGGAGTTCCTCAGGGGCCTGGATGTGATGTGACAGGCAGCTGTCACAGTCCCACGCTGATGCAGACAGCCTGTTTCACACTCGTACGCCTGAGTAAACACACTGCTGCTGCTGATGCTGCATGAGTCTTCAGCTTCACCCTTTCATATCACACCCTCTCTCTCTCAGACACACACCCTGACCCTGACCCTGTTCAGGAATCATGATTGAGGAAGTGGTTATTTCCTAGGCATAATGTATTATAGCTGGACCATAATTCATCTATGCTTTTATTTAATTTGGAGCGGGACCTTTGTGCCCAGAACTCCTGCCTATTTATCCAACTTCAATATATAAATTGGAGGGCTGGTGCAGCTTTAAATAGACTGCGTATAAATTATAGCAGCAGCACTGTAATTCTTTGCTTTTATAATATCGAGGCACCCACAGGCAAGACAGAGAAGAGAATGAGATAGAGAAAGAGATAAATGAGAAGGTCACCCTGCCTCCTGCCTGTACATACACAGAGTATTATATCAAAATAAGGGGTACAGTTGCTTTCCTTCTCTGTACCATTGTCTTAAGTTTTCCCTCCCATCCGTGATCTTTTTATTCCCTCCAAGCCTGGCTGCACATTTACAGACGGGACTTAGTCAAGTCAGGCTTGAGACAGACTCAAGTTGTCAGAATGCACATCAAGTCCCGCTCTGTACTTTGAATTCAGGAGGCTATCCCAATGGAATACGGAGCAAATAAAGCGTTGGTCTCTGTTTAGTTTGGTTCCATGCTCAGCATCCAGAGAAAGCTTTGAAGCAGATGGACAACTAGACCAGTCAGGATGTCCTGATGGGTATCGGGCATGCTTGATGCGTTAGTCCGAGGTCTTGTAGTGGGAGTTATCCAACAAGCCAATTGGTTATTCTGACCAACATGGAAATGATGGCCAGGTCATGTGAGATGTTATAAAACCCTGTCTAACATGCATCCGGCCTGATGATGGATCTGCACTTTAGAAAACAGGTGTGTCAGATGAAAAGGAAAAAGTTCACATTCTCCTCTTGGCCTGATGACAATGTTTTTTTGTAGAATTGAGGTGTTTGACTTCAGTGATCGGCGCTCCACTCCTACCTACCTACGTCATGTCATGTGTGCAGTAGTTGAGTCCAACACAAATGTCCCTATGTGGACAATAAAGTCTATTGCTGCGAATCTATTCCATTCATTTATTAGCAAGATTGCCCTTACCTGAAGAAAATATGATATTGCTTAAAGTGCCAGAAGACAAGTTCTGTGGTTTATTTTATCATTAAGAAGTAAATGAAGTAAAACAAAGAATTAAGAAGGTTGCTCTAAGCCTCGCTGTCACTATGCCACCAGGTACGATCTCCATTCATGGCACAAAGGACAGCTATCCCCAGGTAGTGAAAAGGGCGGATGGACGAACAACCGGAGTAACTGTGGAAACTTTACCTGGCAAAAGAAAAAGAGCGGAGAAGGAGGCGAAGAAGGCAAACAGGGAGATTGAAAGACATCAAAGTAAATCAAGAGAGAACCTCGAATAGGCATTCAGTCAATTTCTTTCTTCTAGATTAGTAACAAAACCTGCTTACTTGTTAATAGCAACAGGTGTTTGACTCTGAAACAAGAACTCCTGACTCGTACACAGATATACTGAACACAAAGACAATCTCTCCAAACACACACTTCTCTCCATCGTGCTACCAAAACATTGTTCTTGTTGCGACAGTGGAAGAAGTAAGCGTCTGCTCTGACAGTCCATTCCTCAGATAGCTGCAAAGCTACTTTCCTGGACTTCATGTTTGTCTTCAAGTATCGCCAATGAAGACAACAACATGTTCTCTTCCCTGGTAAAAAGGGTCTACTTTGGTATTTTTTGATTTCATGGCTCACAAAAGCAGCGTCCTGTGTTCCCTTTCCACTCACAGCTTTGTGCCGTTTAATCACCATAAGTACACAAGAACACTTGGATATCGTGCCCAAGCAGCCGGGTGTAAAATGATGAGTTTGTCAGCTTCCAAAGCACAACGCTCTGTTAGCTGTAACATGTTTCAAAGCATAGAGGCACTATTTCTCCCAGCGAGGAAATTGAATTGTCAGAGTATGTGTGATTAATCCGTATATTACTGCAGGACCGTGGTACTACAGTACTTTTATTTATTTTGTAGTGTTAAAAAAACGACTGCTAGTCTTTTCATTCACCTTTTATGTTTTCAATTTGTGTACAAAATTAAAGATGCCCGCTATTAACGGGATCTGTTTTCAATGAAGCTCCACCTAGATGAGCTAAAGCCTGAATGAAGTGCAGTCAAAGGTCAAACAACAAAAGCCTACTCAGCGTTTCCAGAGCTACTTCAAAACTAATTGACTATTCTGGATTCATAGGCAACCTAAATGTGTACGACTGTCTCTCTCTCTCTCTGACACACACACATAAGATGGGATGAAATGGAATACTTACTGGACGGGCCCACTGCGATGGAGTGATGCAGAAAGAGGTGGAAAAGAAAAGAGGGAAAAGAAAGATGAATGAGATGATGAGGTCACAATGAACGGTGACACTCGTTGAAATATTTCAACAAGACGGAGTGAGACTGCAGCGCCACAGCCGCTCAGGTCTATTCAGCATTCATAGTCATAGCACACACTGGTGTAATTAATAACCTTAATTATGGCCTTGTTCCCTTTAGGTGGGCCAGTGTATAGCTGTCTCACTGGAATGAGTAAACAGGACCATAATGAATATGATCAGTAGCACCTGTGTTTACCCTGCTATGACATGACAACATGACTGCTGTGAGAAGGAAGCGCTCCCAAAGGAAAGGAGGATCGGACGGGTAGATGGAGTGATGATGAACTGATATACAGGTGAAGATTAGAGGTTGTGTTCTGATTGATCTGTGGTTTTGTTGGGGGGGGGGGTGTTCCTATTATCCATGCATGAAGCAGCCCACTGTTTGTCTAACAGCTGCTGAATGACTTCTATATTCTGCTGCTAAATTCAGTAGCACTTTCAACGCATAATTCTTGCATAGATTTATTATTATTCATATTCAATTATATTTCTTACTAATATCTTTTACCATGGAACTTACCCCGTTGATTATCACTTATTGAAGTGACAATTATTTTTGTATTACAACTTTTCTGAAAATGTATGTTTAAATATGCAAATGATGCATTATTTTATTAAATATTTGCACATGTTCATACATTTTCTGAATAGAAATGTGAACATTGGATAAAGCCAGGTTCAAAATGATTGTTCATTTTGTTGACATATTAGAGTCAAAGGTTTTTATTTTGGATATCTCTTATAGATTATAGATAGAATAGATTATGTATATGTGTCTTTTGTTAGTGCATGCATGTGGATAGAGTACGTGAGCATACATGTGTTGACACATGTCAGTACTGTAGGTCCACAGTGGAGGGCCTGCTAACAGGATTAAATGCTACAGAACAGAACCCTAAATATTCCCTTTTGTTATCACAAATGACAGATTTCTCTCCTCAGTGCCTCTCTTCAAGGGGCTGACTTTATTCTAATGCAATCTCACTGCGTCTTGATCTTGGCTCTCTCTCCAGAGGGATGACGAGTCGAGACTCAAAAGGAACTCAAACTCCATTGTTCACTTCTCTTATAGCTTCAGCTATCAGTTACCAGTGGCATGAGATGGGGAGTCAGAACCAGCCACAACGTCTGTTTTTCTGACTTCTTATGGCCAATATCATATTCACATCATTGATAATAACATTCCACATGTGAAGAGGAGATGGACTTGATGGCAAATCTAACACAGAAGCCACTGGGAAACTGTCCATCTGTGCACATCATTTACTCATGCATTCAGCGTTCTGTCCTCACTGAACTTTCACTTGTTGAACGATTTGTATTGAAATAAAGCAGGGTTTATGAATTATAAGTATGAAGAAAATGACACTTTCTATGAGACATTTACAACAACATTAACATATTTGAAATTAAACTTTTTTCCTCATTATTCACACATATTATTAAATGAGTCCACTATTCATTCTCAGATTTAAACTACATCATGACTGTGCAGCCAGCTGGCGCTGTCAGTGACTGCAGCCGGAGATGGAACTCTCAGGGATGGAACTCTACTGACACATTTTTGGGATGCATGCCCATGTCTCACCGTGCACTTGCAGGATCCCTGAAGACTCGGCTTTGCCCACGCTGTTCTCTGACACACAGGTGTAAGTGCCCTCGTCCTCACCTCGCACCTGGGTCAGACGCAGACTGTTGTCGCTGCGGATCTCAAATCTGGAAAGACATCCACACACACACACACACACACACACACACACAAAGACTTTCATGAACACTACACTCGTTGGTGATTTTCATTTTTTTTTTTTAAGCAAATTGCAAAGTTATCTGTGTTAATTAAACCTTTGAAAAGTAACAAAATGCAGAGCTATCAGGCTAAGAATGATGCTGCTTTTATGACGATCTGAAAAGTTGCTGTAATGCAGTCGGCAGTATGAGACTGGGTTTGGTAAATCTCAGATTATTGTCTTATAGCTTTAAGCTCCCTGTGGAGATTTGGATCCTGCTGACAACTAGGGAACGTTTTCCCCTGTTTCCCCGGAGGGATCATTAAAGCTTCATGTAGTCAAATCCACAAAGACTCTAACAGTTCCTCAGTCACTGTGTTCATGCAATACTCTCATGACTGCTATCATGTACCATCACCGGCATTTCTATTACTATCACTGTCTTAAAAAGGTACAGGCCGGTTCCACAGCTGTTTAATAAATAAGTTGCATTGTATTTGGATGACCGTCACAAGACGCAGTACATTTGGATTCCTAGAATACCTGGTATCTTTGGAATGACATGCATTGTGGCTCCATGGGAGCGGGAATTTGTTCAAATTTGCTGTCCATTACGACAAAACGTCTTATTTTCAAAACCTTGTGTATTTTGTAATTTTGTTGGCTTAAAGCCAGGATGAGTATATTTGTTGAAATTGTCTTTACATCTTTACAGCAATCAATAAATGAAATGCTCTGGTATCTGTGGCAGTAAACCCGTCCAATCATTTTATTCGGCCTGAATGAAATGATTGGTTTCTATCGGTCTACCTGCTCGTATTCTGCCTGTGCACTCATTGCGCGTCACCACAGTTTTCCAAAAGCTGCTGGCTTGACAGCTATGAGTACTAACATTGTTGATCATTTTGGGGGAGGTTCTTTGGAGAGAGGCCTGAAGGGACGGACTGTCGGTGCTGCCGACTTGGCAACTTCCTCGCTAGATTTAGCGACTTTTGGAGCTAGTGCTGCTAGCTACTGTCATTGGAAAAGAGTTGTCAGCACTGGGCCGGGTTTCTAGGTTAAACACTTTTCAAAATCCAGCGTACTGCAGCTGGTTTCTCTAATTTTAACTTCCTAAGCTTTAACTCAAAACAGTGGGAACACATCCACTCGCAGAAAATCATCTTTTCAATCAATAATTCAATCTTTTTCTCATGTTGCCTTGCTCAGCACAGAACATTGGAAGCTGGTATATTATCAGTGAAATGACTGGAAATGGACCATGTTGTTAAGTACCACCCTGACCACCGCCGTATTCTGATGACACCAGGGTGGTAGTGAATCATGGAGCAGATATCAACACACGAGGGTCCTTTCCTCCGTACCTGCCCCGGGGCAACTCTCCCTCCTCTCTCCGCCAGCGGACAGTCGGAGTCGGGTCTCCGTGCACCTCGCAGAAGAAGTCCACCATGTCGTCTGCCAACACCACCTGGTTCACCGGCTGTCTGGTGAACACCGGCCTCTCTGAAATTACACCGAGACAGAGGACGGAGAGAGAATTAAAAATGCTCGAGGTACGAAACTTTATGGTAATTAGATTGTTGCAGCAGGCGTGACTGTGATGAGAATACATAGTGACCGCAGAGGAAATAAGTTGTGAAAACTAAAACAACTAAACATGGTAACAAGGAGGAGGGTGGGGCATCATCATTATAGAGTTACAGGCCTGATGCAGGTGCATAACAACATTTACTTAAACAGGTGGGAGTCAATCTTGATACATTTGTCCAGAGAGACAGATGCTCTTATTATAATCAAACTTAAAAAATGGTGACAGCCGAGAGAAATTAGTGCAGATGTGCACTGGCTATTATCTTGCAAACTTCATGCATGGCAGTAATATTAAATATAAAGGTAAGCGTTTGGCCATTTTCAGGAACCATACACTGATAAATTAGGTGGTACACACTGGGTTAAGGTTTACTGTTGTTGGAAAGGAGCAGCATCTGGGTGATGGTGAGGAAGAGGAGGGGGGGTTTGGTGGGCCTGAAAAGAAAATATCAATCTTCTATCTGTTTCTTTAGATCAATACACACTTTGGGAGCGCTAATTCTGCCACTCTGCTGCGAGCAAAGCAGAGAATCAAAGAGAGGGAACGAAGCAGCGAGGTCAGGGGACCAAAGCAAAAAGCAGCTGGAAGGGAAACATCCATCATCAGCTGAGGAGAGAAAGTACAGCCCAGGAGAAACGACATCCACAGGATACGTGTGTTCTGTTAGGCTTACTGTAAGAAGCATTACAAATCGCCCGTTAGAGTAACTTACTCTACGGGATTATTAAATGTCCTTGACTAAATCAAAGGAAAGGATATTTATTGAAGTCCAATACTTTTGACTCCAAGACTATTAACACTGTCGTTGTATACTTTAACCATTATTATTTGAAGAAGTTGTAATGTGATAATAAGTTAGATGGGGAATATAGGTTTGACCGTAATGTAATGAGATGCAGTAAGAATGACTCACCAAACACCACCAGCTCAGCAGGATCACTGTCTTTCTCTCCGACCATGTTGGTTCCAACGCACACATACATGCCAGCATCGCTTTTCCTGGTGTTGGAAATCATCAATTTGCCTCCTCGCATCTGAATATTCAGGAGGAGAAGAGGGTACAAAGACCAAGGAGAGAGGCACAAAAGGAGATGGATGAAAAGGTAAGCGGAGGAGGAGGAGGAGGAGGAGGAGGAGGAGGAGGAGGAGGAGGAGGAGGAGGAGGAGGAAGCAAATTACGAGGAAGTGGAGTGTTGGAGGAGGGGGAAAGAAAGAAGACAAATGGAAAGAGGTTGGAAACAGGATATTGAGGCATGTTAGTCAAGAGGGAGGCCACTCCGTCATTGTCAGTGTCTCATGACAGATGGCTCCTCTGCTAGTTATTTACACTGTTTGAATGTGTCTAGCTCCATCATAGTGTGCACACACATGCATGCTCCCAAATAGCAGCTTTATATGTCTGGCTTTATTGAATTCCACTTTCTTCATTTCTAGAAGGTGGTCTTCTGATGAGCACAATTAAACAACAATCAATGTAGTTCAATAGCGATGCTGCTTTTTGATTATCAACAATGATTGAACTGGATTGATTCTTAATCAGCGCCTCTTCATCAAAAAATCAAAACTCTGAATTATTGATTGGTCAGAATTTAGTTTGGATGAAAAAAAAAAACATCACAGAAGATCACTCGAACAATTACGAAAATGAGCTTGTGTGACAGTAACACCACAATACACAAAGCTAAGAGCTTGCAAACAACTTATTATTTGTACAAATACAAATTTTAAAAAGCACAAATTAAGAACTAACAAAAGCAAATGGGAGGTTCAGCTGTTTCCAGTTCAAACCACTAACTTCATGATATTAATTCTACAGAAAACAACAACTTACAGTGATCCTCTCATCCCGGTCATTGACCCGGATGTTGTTTCTCTTCCAAGAGATGGTGGGCTCAGGATGGCCTCTGGGGGGGATACACTCCATGACAGCCGGCTCACCTGCTGCTACCACCACATCACTGGGCGTCTGACGGAAGTCATCTCTCAGAACTGGAAAAAAAAAACAGAAGAAGAGAAGAGGCATGGTTAGAGTGCGTGAACTTCCTTGTTGATGATACTGTCTTTTATCTGGCTTTGCATTCAATGTTTATCTGCTAACTTGTCCTGACCATAGCCTGTCCATGACACTTTTCTTTATCTGTCTATGCATGCAGGGAGTCCTCTTGGATTTGTACTGACATGTGGCCTTCAAAAACACAACAAACAATGAATACCAAACAAGTGAAAATCACAAATTAGGATCATCTCTCACTGTTTGACTGAGCGGACTAACACAAAGCACGACTGTGAATTTAACATGGCGTCTCTATGGTCTTCATTGAGTCTGTGTCATGTGTGCAGTGTCACAGCACATCAATAATAAAGGCTTTTCTAGCTGACACATACAAAAGTAGATGCGTTATTCAATCTGACCCACACACAGATACACTATGAATACACTTGGATACACGGTCAAGAAAACAAGTCACTATTCAAACAAGGTGAATCAGTGATATAGCAGGAAGCTATGGCAATCCAGAAAAGAACTCCCTTTCTTTTGCTTCCCTGGAATCCATGTATAAAATATTAGAGATTTGTCTTCTTTACTTCCAAATGCATCCCTCTGCAGTCAACATCTTGCCTGTTACCTGAAGGCATTAGACTTCTTCTGTCTTATTTCAGTCTCTAAGGCTTTGTGACCTCTCAGATTACAGGTGTGGAGGATGGTTTTGTACTCTAGAATGATGTACTGACAAGATCAGTCTACTCCTAAGAGACCAAAGCCATGCGGGCCTGCAGGCTAAGGCTGGCCTTAGCCACTCGAGACTTACAAAGGGGATAAACCAATGAGATGGTTTTTCATGGCATTCCTACCTGGCCCGACCATCCCCCAAAAAGACACCAAAACGGATCTGAAAAACATCTCCCCGCAAACTTCCCTTTCACATCACAATCCTCGGCATTTATTAGGAAATGTCTGAAAACGAGCAGCAACTCTTTCAAAAGAGCATTTGGAGGGTATCAAATTACAACCCTCAAATATTCCACAAAGTTCTCTTTGAAGCTATGGGAAGATGTGAGATTTGGACATCAAGGAGTTGGTGGATGATTAATTGATGGCAGAGGAGAGCTTGGCTGATTTGCATACTCCCTAACATTATATTGATATGTCTCATTGAGGTATTAATAAGTTATATCAACGTAATGACATTCCGCTCATGTCCTGAATCAAATGTCTCCTGAGTGTGCCAAGATCTGCAGGGCTGCTGAGGCATGAAGAGAGAAGTCAGTTACTTCACCTTCACCTTAAAAAGTGCAAGTCATGTCAGAAACTGGTGTTGTAGTTTGCGCTTTTCACAGACTTCTGAACATTGCTGCTCAAAGAAAAGCTGTTAAGTATATCACCTCTCTGTCCATCTTGTCATGTTTGGGGAGAAACAGATTTTTAAAGTGTATTAATATTACATAACTTCTATGTCTGTAAAGGCCGACATGCAGAATACGATAAAACTGACTGAGCACTTTAACGCCATACAATTCTTCAATAACCTTCTGATTCAAACACATTTAGCATTATTCTCATCTTTCAGGTTGAAGTGAAATGTAACAGCAGCAATATTTATACGTTCAAGACCAGTGGTGGAAATGACATAATTATGTAAATACTATATTTTACTTTGATTAAGCAGCTTTGTCAAGCACTTCTGAGGTAGTACTCTACATTTATCAAATAAACTCTTCTACTCAACTCCTACGACAATAAGTACAAATTAGCACACATTACAGCCTACATTGACAAAGGTATGGTCCAATCATGAGGCTATTCAATTGGTGCCATGCCATTGTTTTTACAACCCATTATTTAGAAACACCAATAGTCCGAAAAATGTCTCATTAGACCGAAATCTCATTTGTCCAAAAGCCCGTTATCCTGTTACCAATCACACCCATGCTTAAACCTAACCAACCCAACCAACAAAGGCAACAAATACCAGCCAATCAGAGGTCAAATCATTCTGTATAATAATTAGCCATGTGCTTCTGTTTGTTGCAGCTAGAGTGTGTATTTCTGAGCGATAGCCCTTCGGAACAATGTCCGTTTGTTTTTTGGCTAACGAGCTGTCAGGCAGTTTGGTACAGTTTCAAAAGAATCAATTCACAACATTGGAAGAGTCAAATTGTGTGATGGAAACATTATAACGGTGGGCGCTGTTCAGGCAACGGGAGGTTAGGGTTAAGAAAGGAGAGAAAGACTTGTTTGGTTCGGTGTTGGGACTTCACTAAAGTTATGAGGAAAACCTAGAACGTGTTGGACTGATTTATTCCTCATCATACACCCATGTCGCTTACAAAATGACCAACTGATAATGTGAGTTAAGGCGAACACAAGTGATTAAATACCTAACAAATCAAGCTACTTCATTATATTAATGCAAACATTCTGTAAATCCCATATTGCCTCAATATTGCCCACAACCATCTAAATACAGTTGATGAATTATTAGCCATCTGCTTTTGTTTGATGTATTTTCGGAGCAATGGGCCTTCGGAGGAGTGGACCTTTAGGATAACGGGCTGAAGGACAAATGGGCTTTCAGTCCACTGGGACATTTTTTCGTACTATTGTGGTTTTGGAATAATGGTCCGTCCTCATCCCATTAACATTTGAGACTCTGTCCTCTTTGGGGAATGACAAAGCCTAGAAGCTGGTCACGACATTTAAGAGCATCACTGAGTTGTCAGATTGATTGATGGATGGGGATTGAATACATATTGGCATTTTCATTAACACAATATGTAGGTATGTAAAATAGTAAAAAGAAAACATTCAACCAAAAAGACCAATGCCCCTGTGACTCTCTGTAAAACATGATTTATTGCTTGTATATTTGATTTAAAGGCTTGTCCTTCTAAAATGTGTCTTCTATTTACATTTGCCCTGAGAATTAATAGAATACAAAACAGTTTTCAAAGCCGATATTCCCATGTTCACTTGGTATGGGAGGCCTTGAGGACCAAAATAAGCAAACGGAGGAGAATACATGGTGTGAAAGTGTAAAACCGGATGCTCCGAGTCATCCTTCATTGGTGCCAGTGGCGAAACAAAAGTTCATGTAAAGCAGAGACTTTGCACATGTTCTTGTTTGTCAGTAAATGTCTCCTCCGGGCATTTTGTCCTCATCTAATTAATGACACACCATCCCTAATGACATCACAGGACATTAGCATTATCATCACCATCCATACATCCATGTGTCCATAAATCCATATAACCTCGCTAGACTTTTGACATTTCTCTATCTGGAATACCTGGGTGTGTGAAAAATGCATTGTATCTCAATGTCAGGCTGTACGCTGCAAAGACTCATTTCTCTTCTTGTCAAGATAGCGCTGCGTCCTCTTTGAAGGAGGGTGAACGTGGGTGTGTATGCGCGGAGATAAATCAGCCTGTTTTGTTTGTAATCAAGGTCATGTCCGTGTTTAAGGGGGTATTTTTCATTCCCTCATTAGGAGGAAGGAGCTTGTTCTTGCCTTCGCCTGATAAAATACACGTCTACGCAATTCAGTGTGGGTTTCTGAACCACTATGTTGCTGTCTTTTAAAAAAATATGTCTCTTATTGCCACTTATGGCTTCAGTCAGACCCATATCCTGATGGCCAATTACTAAGCCACAGACCATTTGGGGCACTCCAAATCCCATTGGCCCTTCCAATCCTGGAATGATATGCCGAACAACATCCCTGACCTTATCCGTACCTGCCGCTGACATTTCTCCCGATCACTATTCACGGCAGATTACAAATCCCTGACTAAATTGTTCAGTAACCTGTCCCATCACGCAAAGCGAGGAGGGAAATAGGGCGGTACGTTGCACCCCAGGTCTGAATTACCATGCGGCGGGGTTAAAGGACCGCAGCGATGACCTGTCACACACCACTCTGAGATCATGGCTCCAGGGGCCCCTGATCTTTTTCCCGTTCTGCCCTCCGCACTCTGCAGAAAAGAGGGTGTCTAGAAGTTTATTAGGCACTGGCAATTACCCATGAGGCCCTTTGGGGCCCATATTAAGTGGGTGCTCTTTGACCCTTTCTTTAAAGCCCTTCAACAAAGCCAAAGTAATCCCCACCACTGGGCTTTAATCAGAGCACAGACACAGTATAAGGAGCGCATATGCTGTGTTTGAAATATGTCTGATTGGAATGGAAACCCTGAAAATGTATAACATACATGATACAGAGTAGCACACATGGCAATACAGACATAAGACAATATCTGTCTGCCAGTAGGGATTTTGTTGAACCATTTCAAGTATTGTTATCTTTGAAAGCTTGGTTTTTGGATCTTTAAAGCTCTTGTTAATGGGCTCAACTGTATGTCGACGGTTGTGGGCAATGTTGCAGCTGTCTGGGACGTACAGGAACAATTACTACCGGGCCCCTCAAGTGGGTTGATTTGTCAGGTATTAATTAATTGTGTTAGCCTCAACTCATATTATCATTTCATCACTTTATGTATTCATTGTTTCAGGAGGTGCAACAATGGATCAATGGAATAGATTAGTCAATCAAACAGAAAATGAATCAGAAACTATTTTGATAAATTAATAGTTTTTGTCATTTTTTTTGCAAAAAGGCCGAAACACTCTTCGGTTCCAGCTTCTCAAATGTGAGGATTTTATGTTTTTTTTGCTGTACATGAGATTGAACTGGATATCTTTGGGTTTTGCATTTTAAGAGGCATTTTCACTGTTTCTTGACATTTTATAGCAATACAATGAGAAAACAATCGGTAGTCGCAGCGTTCATCATTTATCTTTCATCATCTGCTCCAAACACCTAGAAAAACCACATCTAATAATGCAAATCAGATCTGTGTGTTGAGCTTCACTGTCTGCGACAGATTGCTGTCAGACTGTATCTTTACACAATGACAAGCGCATTAGTCACAAGAAAACAAATGACACCCATCTCCACGCAGTATTTATCAGCTTGTGACGCACAATGATGGATGTGTGAATTACAAATTACACTGAATCATTACAAAAAACAAAAAAACACCATTCTACGCCAAAAAAAAAGCATTGTTATTGTTAAATAATATGTATCTATGACCACTGGACTTGTGATTTACCACATGAGCAAAGTAGCACGACCCTGCTGTATATCAGGGCATCATTTGAGCATTTAATTGGACATAAATAACACCTTTGGGGCGAGCTCAGGCTCACTTTTAATTAAATGGCTTTATCGCTGTCGTTAATGTTCCAAGGACTGTGTGTGTGTGTGTGTGTGTGTGTGTCAGCACCCCCTCAAGAATAAATATTCAGATGGCAGAGAGAGAATGACAGATAGTCCCTTGGCAAGCAGAGCAAAGCTACGGATGAAGGGAGGGGAGTCGAGAGAGGCGTCCTCTGGTTCAAGCTCTGTTGTGGGGGACTGAGGTCGTCTTCCGTCCATCCGTCAGCTCCCATCTTGTCCCCGACACGGAGCAATCTGCTTCGGTGTGAACGCAACGCCAAACACACGGCGAGGTTTCAGCCCTTCGCCAGAGTACATGCATCATTCTTATCCCTTTCACAAGGCTGCTTAGGCGCACGCATGAACGTCTCCTCTGTCCTCTCTGTAAGTGAAGCCTGGTCCCCAAGGCAATATCTGTCCGAGTCCTCGGGCCCGACAGGGGGCCCCGTCAGAAACCACCTTCCATCAGCCACTCTCATTTACCAGAGTGGACCCCCTCCGATCCCTATCAACCATTACACCATGATGAAACGGCCCCACACAGGATATTGTGTGTGCGTTGTGGTGACGGGAGGGTCTGGAGAGGGTGGAGGGAGGGGCGGAGGTCTCACAGTTGGAGACAGATGTCCTTGCTGCCTTTAAGCGCCCCCCCTTCCCCCCCCCCCCCATCCCCAATACAAACACAGACACCGGCGCAGATACGCTGCATGGCAGCTGTAGCAGCAAATACAGCAAAACACTGTCTGAATCCAATATTATCACCAGCTCAGTCCAATATACAGGCTGACTGGAGATTGGAACCCCCCTGCAGTGTACCGACACACACACACACACACACACACACACACACACACACACACACACATACACTGTCAAGAAGCCCTTACCATTTAATTACCAACATGTTCTGACAGCTGATCTGTAATGTCCTCCCTTCTGAAAAAAACCCAACTTGGTTTAAAGTGTAATTCCATTTTATTTCTTCTCTCGTGGCGCTGTCATTTGGCTCTCAGAGTACTGTATGGCCTTGAGTAAATGACCCAACATGGTTTAGCTCTCTGGAAATGCTCCTGTGGCCGACGGCGAGATTGAGCCGGCGCTAAAGCCGAATGAATAGGAATCACATCGACAGGGCATTTCAATTACTCCTTCCACGAGTCCAGGGGGGTCACCACCACCACCTCCACCTCCACCGGGCACGCACACACACATGCACACACGCACCCTGTTCATCAATATCTGACGCATTTCTCCCTTCAAATTTACTCCCTCCATTGTCCTTTGTCCCTCAGCGTGTCCGCCAGTGTGGCCATTTAGGCCGCAGTCACTGCTGCTTAGTCCCGTCAGCTGAGTCCGTTTAACAGCCACAAAAGCTGCCCCGACCCCACCCACCCATCCACCCATCCACCCACCCACCCAAACCCCCGGCACCCTCTCCCAGAGCCCTCCCACCCATGCTGCCACCAAACCTGGGCTGATGGTTGAGAAGCAGCTGGTCCCACTGGTCACGATGACAGGAGCATGACAAGTTATTTCCATGCATGAGACCCTACAGGTTGAGATGAATGCTGAGGAAATCTCCTTTTTCTGTGATTATGAGTGAAGAGATCAGGCCTTAAAATCAAAACAAATCAGTTCTCTATCAGTTTTATAGAGCAATATTTACCAAATTGGTCTTGGCCAGACGTTGATAGAAAATCTCTGCAGTGCAAATTAACATTACGTGGAAGCCTCAGGAAAACCAATTACTAGCCACAGCGCTCAGATAACACTGGAAGGAAACCCACAAGTCACCGCGATGCATTAGAAGCAGATTATGAACCTGTTATTGGCATATATAAACCTCTTCTTACAACGCAATCAGCAGGCAAGCACAAGACAACGGCGTGCAATTCATATTCATGTCATGTTCCGATACTGTTTATGTGTTATCGCCGTAGCCACGTTATGTGAAATACTGCCCGAAATTGAATTAGGTGATAATATATGAGGGGCCGCCATCACCCACCGAGCCCCCGCCGCCGCCGCCGAGGAAAAAAAATAGATGAGGTTATCAGTCAAGGTGTGACGTTTCATGGCTTTTAAGCGGTTATAAACGCCCGGGCCTGGCCCCACCACAGTATCTTGTCACACCCAGACGTGTTGGAAGGGAGGGGGGGGGGGTATCGGTGGATGAGGAGCGGTTGGTGGTGGTGGGAGGGGCCAATACTTGGCAGTGGTGTAGTCTGCAGCCAATATGACCGTGGGCCCCACATGTAGTGGTGGGACAGCACAGGAGGCTCTCATTATCAGCCACACTGACACTGAAGGGAAGCTCATGGGGGGGTTGTTCTGTGTGTGTGTGTTATAATGAAGCACATGGTCCACAACATGAGCTTGAGAACTGAGGTTGAGGACGATCAGGCCGACCTGTGGGCGCCCTGTTAGCACGGAGCTGCAATCATGTGACAATAAGATTATGTTTAAGCTGGCTCATGCTTCATACGGGTGAGCATGCTAACCAGTGCACGCGGTGAATGTTATGTAAGTCATAGACAGGACTGGGAGCTGAGGAGTCTCGCAAGGTATATGTGATACAGACGCAGATGCCACTGAGGGAGAGGAGACCAGGACTGACTGATGAAGATGAGTTGAGGGATGTTTCAATTCATGACTTCACCTTTGCCTAAAATAAGTCATATCTGCTGCAGCATACAGTAGCAACAACCCTATCGCTGGACTGACAGAGTGCTAATGTTTCATGTTTCTGAAAAGTCACGGATTACTTTCATAGACTAGTGTTGCTTGAAATCCAACACCATATATACACTAACTGTATACAGCTGCACTCCTATTCCTCTCTGCCTCCAGCATGAACCCAGCTACCCACAGGCCACATTACTGCCTGCATTGGAGGAATATTTGGCTCTTTGTTTACGTCACGTCCTGGAGAATTGTTCAATAAAAACAGAATTCCTGTGGATTCTGGGCGGCACCCAAGATTTTCTCCAGATTACTTTGGCTGTATATATATAAAAAGAAAACTTGTGTGCAAAGATTAATCGATTAGTTGTCAACTATTATAAAGAATTGCCAACTATTTGGATAATTTATTAGTAAAATGATTAAATATAACAAAGCTTCCAGCTTCTTTAAAACCTCTTGAACCTGAACCCTATTTTTAGGCCTCTGCTCGAAAATTGCATACCCATACTAAAAAGAGTGTATTTCTGCAACCACAAGGTCTATTTTAATCATTTTGATGTTATAATAAAGGGAACACTTGTGGGATTGTATCACTAATGGTGTTCAATACATCCAAATACAGCAGTTTGGCTTAATTTTGAGAGCCAGAATCCTCTCTGAGCCCTCTCTGTGTGTCTCTGCATCATGGGGTTTAGCTGACTCCTCTGTGTCTACGCGGACCTGTAAGTCAGCAGCCCATTGGTCGAATGAAGTGATTGACACCTCTTTCGACGCGTTAGAGTCTAGAGAATTGAGCTACCGCCACGTGGAAAAGATTGACAGCACTGTTAGCCAGTCAGAATCAAAAACGCGCCGTCTCTCGTGAAGCATAAAATCCGATACGCCGAAAGTCAAATCCTACCCCCTGGTCCCCTGGTTTAGATAACACCCCCTGAAGTCACGGAAACAGATTTATGACAAACAGGACATCCGTTGAACAGATATCTGAGAAAAAAAAACGGGATTTTATGCTTTTGTCTTTATGAAAACGGCGAAAGGTGAGGTGCGTTTCTGATAATAATCGATAAAGCGGTATGTGGTTCTGGTGTTTGTTGGCTCATATCTCGGTAATGGTTTCACGGAGATATATAGAAATATTGAAGATATCTCCGGAAGAATTGGCTTGCTTTCTGGCATCTCGGTTTTCCTTGTTAGCATGTAGCTTTCTCTCGGTAGCTCCGAACGGAGTGCGGAGTCGGCTCACTCGTGGCGAAATATGACTGATATTTTGGTAATTCTTATAGTTGTTTTGTTTTAGTTGTGTAGAATTGTGTTTGGAGCATGTAAAAATGACTTACATGATCTTGTAGCCCAGACGTTTTTCTTTAATCAGGTATATAACATGTGTATAACATTCATTATATTCGTTCCTGAAAAGTGCATTGTACGACACTCTGTACGCTAAACTTTCTCGATGGACGACCAAATGGTCTTCGGTCGGGCTTAGATGTAAATATGTTCTGGTTTCTTAACTCCTCTAAGACAGTAAACTGATTGACTTTGAGTTGTGGACAATACAAGACATTTGAGGACGTCGTCTTGAGCTTCGGGAAACTCAAACTACTACAATAAAAAGTTAGTTTTCTTTACTTCTCCATTACACAGTTTTGTCAATCTATTAAGTACTGTGTGCAGGTTCATCTGGTTCGTCCAGGTAGTTCCGTCAAGACACTAAGAAAGTGTCACGTCCGAGGGGCAGATCGGAGACTCAAGCGCAGACAGACAAGGGAGACGAGGTTGAGTAGAATGCCAGGTTATTTAATGAGCACCAAGCAGTCAAAAAACAGGAACTTAAAACAACTCCAACCGGGAGCGAGCAAAAACTAACAAAAAGGCAAAGTGACAAAAAGGCAAAAAGGCAAAAAGGCAAAGTGACAAAAAGGCAAAGTGACAAACCATGAGCAGACAGGGGGACGAATTAAGGACGATCTCACAACCAGCACAGGGAAAGCAGGGGAGTATATATATGTGTGGGGTGATTAGGAGATTGAAGGCAGCTGGGTGGACTGGGCAGGTGAGTAGGATGAGTGGAATCAGGGGAAACATACACACACACAGACACAGGAACACAGGGGCAAAGCCTAAACTGTGACAGTACCCCCCCCTCAAGGGACGGATACTAGACGTCCAAAGTCCAGAAAACACAAAAAAGGGCGGGCGGAGGGGGTCCGGAGGAGGGACGGCTCAACATCGAATAGGGTGGGTGGAGGGGGTCCGGAGGAGGGACGGCTCAACACCGAATAGGGTGGGTGGAGGGGGTCCGGAGGAGGGACGGCCGGATCCAACCTGCCACAGGGCTCTGGGGGACGGGCAGGAGGGCGGTCGGACGGGAAGGAGGGATCCGGACGCAGGACCTCGGGTGGGCGACCTGACTGGCGGAGTTGCTCAGGGCCCAGGAGCTCAGGCGGGCGACCTGACTGGCGGAGTTGCTCAGGACCCAGG
The DNA here is from genome assembly GCA_032191485.1 of Leptoclinus maculatus. NCBI lineage: Eukaryota > Metazoa > Chordata > Actinopteri > Perciformes > Stichaeidae > Leptoclinus > Leptoclinus maculatus. The sequence goes on from JAVDOI010000001.1 coordinate 2,652,168, forward strand.
AGCTCAGGCGGGCGACCTGACTGGCGGAGTTGCTCAGGGCCCAGGAGCTCAGGCGGGCGACCTGACTGGCGGAGTTGCTCAGGGCCCAGGAGCTCAGGCGGGCGACCTGACTGGCGGAGTTGCTCAGGGCCCAGGAGCTCAGGCGGACGGCCCGACGGGCAGAAGGGCTCTGGACCCAGGATCTCGGGTGGGTCGGACTGGGAACACTGCAGCTCGGGCCGGGGCTCAGGGGAGCCGGACTGGGGAGACTGGGGCTCAGGGGAGCCGGACTGGGGAGACTGGGGCTCAGGGGAGCCGGACTGGGGAGACTGGGGCTCAGGGGAGCCGGACTGGGGAGACTGGGGCTCAGGGGAGCCGGACTGGGGAGACTGGGGCTCAGCCGGGGAACAGGCCTCCAGAGGCTGGGGGTCAGCCGGGGAACAGGTCTCCAGAGGCTGGGGGTCAGCCGGGGAACAGGTCTCCAGAGGCTGGGGGTCAGCCGGGGAACAGGTCTCCAGAGGCTGGGGGTCAGCCGGGGAACAGGTCTCCAGAGGCTGGGGGTCAGCCGGGGAACAGGTCTCCAGAGGCTGGGGGTCAGCCGGGGAACAGGTCTCCAGAGGCTGGGGGTCAGCCGGGGAACAGGGCTCCAGAGGCTGGGGTTCAGCCGGGGAACAGGGCTCCAGAGGCTGGGGGTCAGCCGGGGAACAGGGCTCCAGAGGCTGGGGGTCAGGAACCGATGGCCGCTGCGGCACGGAGGCGGCAGCGGCAGGAACCGGAGATTGCTGCGGCGCTGAGAAGACAGCTGGAGTCGGCCGGACCGCCGACAGGACACGGGGAGCTGGAGTCGGCCGGACCGCCGACAGGACACGGGGAGCTGGAGTCGGCCGGACCGCCGACAGGACACGGGGAGCTGGAGTCGGCCGGACCGCCGACAGGACACGGGGAGCTGGAGTAGGCCGGACCGCCGACAGGACACGGGGAGCTGGAGTAGGCCGGACCGCCGACAGGACACGGGGAGCTGGAGTCGGCCGGACCGCCGACAGGACACGGGGAGCTGGAGTCGGCCGGACCGCCGACAGGACACGGGGAGCTGGAGTCGGCTGCGGCCTAGTGGAGACGGGAACGGGGGAATGCTGCGGCCCAGCGGGAACGGGGGAACGCTGCGGCCCAGCGGGAACGGGGGAACGCTGCGGCCCAGCGGGAAAGGGGGAACGCTGCGGCCCAGCGGGAAAGGGGGAACGCTGCGGCCCAGCGGGAAAGGGGGAACGCTGCGGCCCAGCGGGAACGGGGGAACGCTGCGGCCCAGCGGGAACGGGGGATCGCTGCGGCCCAGCGGGAACGGGGGATCGCTGCGGCCCAGCGGGAACGGGGGATCGCTGCGGCCCAGCGGGAACGGGGGATCGCTGCGGCCCAGCGGGAACGGGGGATCGCTGCGGCCCAGCGGGAAAGGGGGATCGCTGCGGCCCAGCGGGAAAGGGGGATCGCTGCGGCCCAGCGGGAAAGGGGGATCGCTGCGGCCCAGTGGGAACGGGAATCTGACCCTTCCTCCGTCTCTGCCTCTTAGGAGTGAAAAGGCAGCTTAGCTCGAGGTTAGCCTTCTGTAAGCTCAGGGGCCCTCCCCTGGCCAAGTGGGTTCCCCAAAACTGGACAGACGGGTGTGGTGCAACGTGCACCAACCAGTGGTCTGCAGAGTCTGCCCTGGTCCTCTTAGGGGTGGAAAGGCGGCTTAGCTCGCGGTTAGCCTTCTGTACGCTCAGAGGCCCACCCCTGGCCAAGCGGGTTCCCCAAAACTGGTCTGCTGAGTCTTGCAGTGTGAGATCGTTCTGTCACGTCCGAGGGGCAGATCGGAGACTCAAGCGCAGACAGACAAGGGAGACGAGGTTGAGTAGAATGCCAGGTTATTTAATGAGCACCAAGCAGTCAAAAAACAGGAACTTAAAACAACTCCAACCGGGAGCGAGCAAAAACTAACAAAAAGGCAAAGTGACAAAAAGGCAAAAAGGCAAAAAGGCAAAGTGACAAAAAGGCAAAGTGACAAACCATGAGCAGACAGGGGGACGAATTAAGGACGATCTCACAACCAGCACAGGGAAAGCAGGGGAGTATATATATGTGTGGGGTGATTAGGAGATTGAAGGCAGCTGGGTGGACTGGGCAGGTGAGTAGGATGAGTGGAATCAGGGGAAACATACACACACACAGACACAGGAACACAGGGGCAAAGCCTAAACTGTGACAGAAAGTAAAAGAAAATGAAAGATGAAATATCATTGGTGCTTTTGAAATGATTAAACGAGCCTCAGGCTGTACTCTGTGCATACAGTATGTGTGTGGGGAGGTTTTAAAGGCCCATCCATCCTGCTGGATCTTAACCCTTCTCCTTTCCTTCCCCCGTCACACATGCACACCCACTGACACGCGCACGTGCACACACACACACAGAGAGAGGAACCGATCGGAGGCATGCCAAGCCCATTGGATTGAAACAGACATAATTCAAGTCAAGAGGGAGGCCTCATAAAAATACTACTTCTCACACCGAAACCTCTACCCAGCTCCTCCCATTAGCCTGCTACTACAGAAGGTATGTGCACAGGCACAAATAGAACCGCTCTACTGTAAACACGTGTCCACTCACACACACACACACACCAACTCTCACACAAACAATTTGCATGTAAATCCTTCCAACCTCGCGGCATGGGGAGTGTTCACCTACGTGGGGTTCAGCGGCAGGTTTCCATCCCAATTGTGAGCCGGTTGCTGTGCTCACCCACCCGGCAACCTTGAGGTTAATCCACCGCAGACCTCCTCTGGCAAGCTATGTTGGCCCTGTGTGTGTGTGTGTGTGTGTGTGTGTGTGTGTGTGTGTGTGTGTGTGTGTGTGTGTGTGTGTGTTCTCTGCCAATTTTTTCATCTCTGTGTTTCATCTCTGCAATTCCTGATGGGATACACATGACTCCCCCCGACCCCTGACAACCTGCAGACCAAAGTCAGCAGAGTATGGACTCTGTAATTCTCTGGGAATTAAAGGAACACTGTGGCTTGGGGTTTTCCTCCAAGAAAGTAAAAAGATCTCACAGGGCAGACTGGTGGTGAGAGAGACTCCTTCAAGCAGAGAGGCCAGGTTAGTGCCACAAGCATCCTGCTCAAGCGTCTTCGGGGCAATGCAATAATGTGTTTCCTACTCCGGCTGACCCCGCCTTCTGACCTCCTGCAGCGAGGAGAGAGGGGAAAAAAATGTTCCTGTCGTGGATCAATAATATCACATTATCAAAAAGCCGTGTTTAAGATTTATTTCTCCCTCTCTTTAGTCTCTTAATGGGAACTGATGAAGAACAGCGAAGGCTCGCAACCTCTAAAGGGGAAAGATGTACAGTCAAGGTGAATGGGTTGATCCATGTTCAGTCCATGTCCAATACATCAACTTAATGAAGCTGTGTATTTACTGGCTTACGTTGATGATAAAAGAAAGGAACTGAAGCTTATTCCTAGATTGATATCATACATTCCCAGACGCAGATGTTGTGAACTTGCCCTGCGTGAACCTCCTCTTAAACTCAGGCTTGCATTTATCCTTCAGGGAGCTAGCAGAGATGCATCCCGAACACTCTCTGTTACCAGAGCGAATGTATGCCTCTCTCATGGACACTACCATGCAAAGATAGAACCACGACACGTCTCTCCAAATTACCCCGGTTATTCATGAAATATTCACACTGTTTGACAATACTTAATTCAGCTCGAGTGGCTCCCCGCTCCTCGTATAGCTGAATAAATTATCAGGTGAAGCCGTACGTGCCTGATTGACAGGCTCGTAAAAAACAACGTATGCCCCTTTGACAAAGAACAATCTGCCAGCAAAAACACACATTTTGGAATGGATTTTGAAAGGATTTGTTTTGCCCACTTGGAAATGCACCATGCCTTTTAGAAACTCAGGAAAAGAGGAGATGAAACAGCATTTTGATGGGATTTATTTTTTGTTGGCAAAAACAAGCCAGGGGAGAGCTTCAGAGCAAAAAAAATCTGGACCGCATGCTAAGAAGGCTGGAGGAAGAGGAGGGGGATTTGCAAGCATGCATATCTATACCCGCACTTAATCTGATTGTAATGCAGGCAATATGTCTAATATGTGGGAATATTGGGTGTGGAGGGGGCCGCGTGGACATTTGTAAGTGTGTGTGTGTCGCACCATGAAAATAAAGAACCTCACAGACAAAAATGTCTGGTGCGTAGGGTTAAACAAGGAGAAGTAACGTATGCATGGCATTGCTAAGGAGAGCCGCAACAACGGCGACAAACTCCCCCTTCTACCCACCCTCCACCAATAACACCCACCCCGGGACCCCGAGGGCCCCAAGACAACAATACTATGACCGAGGTGGTCGGGCTCCTGTGTGGTCAGCTAATAAAGCAATTGTCTGGCCCTGAAAAGAGGATTACTTTAATCTAGTAATGGCCGACATCGTGCAGCCTATGGTAGCAGGCTAAAAGGGTCACTGAGAATTGCTGAGCCCATTGTAAGGCAAATCGCCCCCCCCCCCCCTCCTCCTTTACCCCGTCACCCCCCCCAACCTGCTGCCCCGATCTGCCCTCAGCCGACCCTACGGCCCATCAAGGCTACTGTAGTTCAGCCATCTGGAAAACCAGAGACACTCTTTAACTCGACCTCGAGGAGAACGGGGTGGACAGAGGCGCCTAAAGACAATGGGCCCACCACCCACAACACTCAAGCGCAGCCCATTCATCATTGACCACTGTAGTGGAATGGTGGCAATGAGCTCCTTCAAGAGTTCCACTCATACAATGTGAGGTGAAACTTTAACAGGGTGACTTGGGCCGTGTTCAGAACGACTACAGCACCAGTCATAAAGCACTGCCCCCTCATTCAGCTCAATGAAGCACTGTCAAACAACAACGCTGTAGAGGGAAATACACGAGTAAAATCCTGTCTCACTCAGCGTTTTTTATACCAAATTCACAAGCGGGGTATTAACTGACGGATTTTAAGTCGTAGAGAAAAAACACATTCAAAAAACCCATCGACTTTGAAGACGAGGGAACCTGAAGTACCAACATGCTGACTCATTTCTAGGTTTCCTGCAGCCCTCCACTGTAGGATCACATAAATCATTATGATGCAGCTAGAGTTGATCACAGTTTATCATAGTGGTGGACAAACAGCCAAATACAGAGCAGGAGAACCCTGACGGTCGCTTGTAAGTATGTGAGCAGTTCTCTATGCTGTCTCACTAACTTGTTAGTCCTGTCAATTTCTTCAGCAGCGTCTCTTGTTGTTTGCACACACACACCTACACACCTACACACCTACACACACACACACACTGTCATTTGCTGCATGTTTGCAGACTCTGACACTGTCCACTTTCCCTGTGGGTGAGGTGCCTGAGAGGTGAAGAAGGTGAGTCGTCTGTCTGACATCAGTGTCTTCCTGTTGGAGGAGAACCAGTCTGCTCGTGTCAGATGACCCCCCCCCCACAGCTCACAGCTGTCCCTGTCTGCAAATGCAACTGATGGCCCAAGCCCGACCAATGCGCACTTCTCCCTGTCAAACGTTCACGGACGTGTTCACATAGCTGCAGCAGATGGCCAGGTCCTGTATCCTGCCTCGTGCCCAGCACACTTTAGCCTGCTGGGGTGCCGTGCCTGGTCATACCCCTGCACTGAAGGGGGGGGGTGGTGGTACGACTGGGGGTAGGGAAGAGCAACAGTTCCAATTGTCACCCTGTCAACAAACTCCAAAAACAGATGGATCTCAGAGCAGAAATCCATTTAGCTCCACTTGAATGACTTAAGCCCCCATACGCAGACCTTTTATAACTCAGAGTCGGGGGCGCGTCTTAAGGAGAAATTAATCTTGAACAACTACACATGAGTGGAAATCAATAAGCATTTTCCACAGCTGTTTGCCCTCCTATTTACTATTTGCAGACAGGTCAAATATACCTAACTCCCCCTGGAATAACTTTTACAGCACAAAGAGCAGAATTACTTCGGCCATACCAACTACTCAAGGGTGAACGCTTCTGTCGATAGCAACGTTCCAAAGGATAGTTCTAGGTATGAGACTGCATTTGAAACAGTCAGGGAATTGGAAAGGTGAGACTACAAAGATACATTGATTTATATACTGAAAGCACATCCAACAAGGATGATAAAGATTAAGCAATCTCTAGTGTTAAACATGCTAGTCACTGCTCAGGAAGATGCTCTTGACATGATTGCAAACTGTAGACCACTACATACAAGGGAAGAGCATAAGCCTTATTCATATGCAGAAAGGGAACCATCCAGATTTACATAATGCTAATTTAACATTCACCACCAGTGATTTGGAATAGACTGATATTTTCTACCACTCAAATATTAATTTTCTACCAAGTGCTTATGAGATGCTGCATCAGAGTTGAAGTGAGTTGAAAATATTGCTTAAAATGTCTCTCGATGCGGCGACCCGATGGTTAGGCTACCACATTGGCGCAGATGCAAGATTCTTGCTACTTGCTACTCTCTTTCCCCACGTTTCCTGACTCTCCCCACTATCACAATCAAAGGAAGGTATAAAATGCCCAAAACACAATGGTATAAAAACAAATGTCTCTCGATAGAAACCATATCCTTCATAGAATGAAGCCTTACACCAGTGTGTGCTCGAGGGCAGCCATGTAAGAAGACCATTGAGAGCATGTCCAATTTTATGGTTTGATTCGTCAGTTCCTGGAGTGAGTTAGCCTGATGCGACTACAATGAATTGACAAATTACCAATATACAATTTTCAACTTAGAATGACTCATCCAACCACCAGAATAAATTGTCCAATAATTAATATAAGCTGGCAAAACCTAGAATTAGTCATGAGTCAGAATGAGTCCCACCAATTGGAATTGGTTGTCTAATGAAGTTTTCCAATTGCCAGAATAAGTGGACACAAATAATTACACTGGATTGTCGCACAACTACATGCAGCCAAACGTCCTGCAGCTACTGTACACTGAGCTGTCGTTGAATGGAGCTCATCAATAACACCAATCTGTGGTTCAATAAACGGAATGATTTTCCCAATAACTCCACTGATTGGTTCAATACCTACAACTTGCTAATTCTTAGAAGGCTCCATTTTGGTGATTTAACTCTTACTCTGATTGTCCTGCTCGGTAACAACTGAGCACCAGCTCCTTCTCCCTCAGCTGCCTTCATGTCCTCCCTCTTGTATCCGCTCTGTATTGATGCTCTGATTGCGTTTGACTGATTTGTTTGAACCTCGTATTGATTGTGTTGGCCTGTCCATCATTATGACGCCTGAAGCTCCCCAGATGTATCCTGCTTCTGGATGAATTTCTTTCGAGCCCCCCCCCCCCCCCCGCTGCCCATGCTCAACCGTCTCTGCTGTGGTGTGTGTTATTTGTGTTAGTTTAGTCTGTTTCCATGTTGCATCTCCTCACACTACTGATGCCTTTTGTTCTACTTTCTCTACCGATGCCTTACTGGCTGCCTTTCATCACGATGCCCCCTACGGGCGCATTCAGGCCGACATTAGCAATACATTAAAAAACACAGGCTCCTCATTAATTTCAATGAGGACGCTACATTGGTGCAGCGGGGGTGCTGCTGCAGAGGGCTCTGGCTCAAAAATGCAAAGCAGTCTGGGAAAAAGGTTTATCCTGGTTCCACTTTTCGCTCCTGCGCAAATAAGCGCTGATGTGATAATTTTCAGTTCCAACGCTGGCCAAAAGCCAAATAAACTGCTGTACATTGTCTTTGCATCTGATAAGGCTTCCAACTGGACTTCCTCTTAATAATCTGTACCCTGAGGCAACACTCCACAACTACTCAGCCCCTTGTGTAGTTTTGCCAGAGGGCTATTGTTGGCCTCAGTGAGCCCTAACGGGGTCATTTGCATTCTGTAAGACCATGACTAATGACTCCCCATTAATTACAGTTTTAATCAAGAACAGCATACGAAAACACATTAAATATTCATGGTGTGGATAAAAAAATAGTCATTGTTTCCATTCTTTCAGTTTTATTGTCCATAAAATATGAAAATGGGTTCATGTTGAACAATAAATTCCAACAAGTAGGGGTAATAACTGTCGCTTTTGAAATGCATCGTGCATCCATAGTTCACGCTTGACTTAAAATGTTGCTGTACGTACTTGTTTGAGCACAGACATATTAATACACATTCACACAGACAGTACATGGGAAGAAACCGAGGAAAGGACCAATGAGGGGAGTCATTTAGCACAGAGGGACTGGTGAGTCTGGCAGAGCAGCGCCTGAGAGATAATGGGGGGTGATTGGACCCAACGGTTGGAGCAAGGGGCCTTTATTGTTCTCCACGGCCCCCCGTGGCCCCTGTGCTGCACTGTCGTTAAAGGGGGGGAGGTGGTTAAAGCTCTTCCTCACACCACCTGTTGTCAACGGCTCACCCTCCACCACCCCCACCCCAACCCCTCATCCTTCTGCTTTTGTCCTACTGACCCTTTATGACACACACACACACAGGTCTCACTCGCCTTTAGTATGGTCTAATTAATTCATGGCTATCCTCTGGAGGAGGGTTTGGCTGGTGGGTCTGGTTCAAAGACCGGCAGACGGCCGGATCATACGGGGGGGGGGGGGTTAAGCCAGAGGCCCGTGGCCTCACTCCGGCCATCTGATCCCCTTCGTTTAAGAACAGAACTACCACCGGCTCTGTCCTCCACGAGCCTGGGACCTGTAATCCCATTAGTGAAGCATGAACACACCTCGGAGCTTCACACAGATAGACGGACGCACCATCGAGCAACCGAGAAGAGATGGTGTTACTGTATCTCGGCTCGGTGTGTCAAATGCAAATCCACACTAACCGATTCATGCGTGGACACGATGAAGCACGAGGACGTCTCAGCTGCTATAAAGCAGACCGGTGCAGGAGGTAAATGGGAAACAAGACTTGACAGTGGCTGTCTTGACAAATGGGTCTGAATGGGCAAAGTGCTTTGGACAGCTGGGGAAACATCGTCATGCTGCTGTGGATGCTGGATGTGTACTCATACACCACTTACTGATGCCAATCCAAAAATATATTTGAATCAATGTTAGCAGCAATGATTCTAACGTTGTTAAATGCATAGACGAGGGGATGAATCTTTAATAAGAGAGCTTTCCTTACCTGCTAGAATTCATGAAGATGGGCGAATAGGATGAAAAATGTGAGCACTACTCATTAAAGCGACTGATTATAGAAGAAGTACAAGAAAAGATTCTATGTGCTGATAACACTGAAGATTCAGTTTAAGTGTTGGGTTGCAGCACAGATCAACAGCCCCTCTTTCTTGTGACTGACAGACTCTCAAAAACAGATCAAATCGTCTGTCTCGTAACTGCTAAGATAGAATCAGCTCATTCAAAGCCAACAGCTACAAGCAGCCCATTGAGAGCAGGTTTGAAGGAATAAAATAACAGTTATATAGTTTAGGTTAATAGGAAAAGAGGCATTTCATCTTGAGGGTGAAAGCTGTATTCCAACATCCTTCCAGGAAAAGCATCTTTTAAACATGGCATAGGATTAGGAGGACTTTATTAAAAAAAAAACATGTACCTGCTGATAAGAGGAGCACTGACATACTCCAGTATTCACCCAGTAACAGGTGTCAACAGAAACTGACAGCAGGTCAGTGCTCACTTAGCCTGCAGCCTGCAGGTACGGTGTGTATAGATGTACAGATCAGTGTGACTGCGCTCCACTGTGTCCGACCGCATGCACCGCCGAGCTCCAATCACAGCCCATATGGCTGCACACTGCCGGGGTTAATAACAGGGACAGAGGGCACGGACAGCGGAGGGGGGGGGGCAGGGAGGAACTGGTGGGGGTTTACTTTATCTCTTTTATCGGAGCCAACCAGCCTACACTTCTCTCCTACTATAACTCTTTCCAAACAACAAACTGCCCCCCAACCCACAAAATCCTTTCCTCATTTCCAAATCCATAAAACCCTGAAATCCATTTTCGTGCACATGGGGCTCAGTGTGACAGGTGTGTGTGTGTGTGTGTGTGTGAGAGAGAAGGAGACAGAAAGGGAAAGGAGGATCCGAGTGGTGACAGTGCTGCTCAGCTGTTTCTCCCACACTGGGTCTAGGGTTACAACGGGGGAGAGAGTTGGCCAGACTACCGTTACAAAGACTTAAGGTTGTGCACACCGACAAGAACAACTTCACACGAGCGATGAGGAAGACCGGGAGTGTCATCACTTCTTCACCTCTTTATTCCCCAAATTCCACGAGGCAGCTGCCATCTCGACACTCGAAGTCTCGACCGCCAAACGACCTTTGCAAAAAAAGAAGGGGGCTGGGGTTTGTTCTGGGGGGCATTGTACCCCAGTCACTTTTACTCCGCCCCCCAGCACTGTAGAAAAAGCAGCACCTCTTCCCCTCCCCTGTTAGCGTGAATATTCATGAGCCATAAAGCCAGGCAGCGGAGACGTAGCAGGAATAATAAAAACGTCAGAGGTATAAAACACTCAAAGAAAAAGCTGCCAGGAGCTTGGGCAAGTCACTCTGAATGTCAGATCCCCACCCAGGGGTGTCTGGCCCGTTAGCTCTATTGTGGCTGACTGACTTTTATGCATCCGACATGAATTGGCCTCTGCTCCTGGCACAGAACTTTGCAGACCCGCATTTTCAGGATCAAAGAATCTCTTTTAATGCGTGAAATGGGAGAAGATCGGGCTGCAGAAAACACATCCTGGGAGGAAAAGCTCAGCAAAGTGGTGCAGGATCTGCTGGATGACAGCTACACTCACAGCACATGTACTGGAGGACTTTATCAGATGAAACTGTGTGTTTTTCTTTTGATACGTTTATGGCTCTTCATCTTCAACAATGTTTGTTTGAAAGAAATGCTAAACTACGGCATCCTGCCAGCTAGGGTTAGAGAATAGGTCGTATGTGAGGTCAAGCTCCACCCACTGAAGCTTGAAAACATCCATTCAGCAAACATGTCATTAACAATAAGTGGGGACTGTTACAGATCCATCTCTAATGAGTTATTGAGTGCCTAATTGTAGAGGCAAAATGGTGTGCACACACTTCTAGTGGAAGAATCTTAGTGAAAATGTATAAAACCTGCGAAGCATTCAGAATGAATGTAACGGATATTAAAACTTGCTGAGTCACTGTCAATCGTCTGTGCTATAGAAGGACAGTGTGACCTTCTGACGTAAGAGAAGTTTAACGGTTTTCTAAAAACATACGTTCATTTAAAGATAACGACTATTCATCAGCTAGTGACTGTAAGCATTATTTTAAACAACTTCACTGTGTGTCTGAACAGTTTCTGTTCATATAGTAGTGAAGTACAAAGAGTTCTATCCTTTCTACTGAAAGACAATCAGCTTCCATAAGTAGCTGTGTTCATCATTTATAATCGTTTATAAGTTCAAAACCTTGGCATGATGTCGACCCGTCAAATTATTCCCAAAATACAATGAGTATGTGCATCATTGTTAAATGAACTTGTCTCTTTGGAAGAATTGGACTATTTTATGCAGTAGTGGCAAAAGTCTTCACATAGTTCGTCATGTTGGTCTAGCCCAGGGGCTTTGATCTGAAGTGACATTTGTAGATGATCGTGTTAATCAGTGTGCATTAAGTTGAATTACCACATCAACATTTTAATTGCCAACAGATCTGTAATTTGATTCCACCCATATATATATATATATATATATATATTAGTGCTGGGCAACGATTACAATTTTTAATCCCGATTAATCGCATGATTTTTCTGCGATTAATCTCATTGTTATGCGCAAAATTCAATAATTAATTCAAAAGTAGTGTATTGCGCACTTTTATTTTAAAAGTACTGCTATATGAACACAAGTGCAATAACATTTGGTTTGCAAACACTTTAAACACATCCAGTTCTTTTTATCAGCAGTATTCTCTTTACGCAGTGTGACAGAATGATGCAGGGGACGTGTTCAAAAGGCAGATGTCTCGCAGCAGCGATCATATTTCTTGCAGCGATGTCCAGTAGTCTCCAGTGAGAGCAACAGCTGCTGCACGTTGTAACGCTGTCACTTTTGTAGTCCTCTCCTTTAATACAACTCGTGTATTCTTCTTGTGATGGTGCGTCTTGAGGCTCATACCTGCCGTCATTCGTTGATCCTAAAGGTGCGTTCACACCAAACGCGTCGCGAACGCACCTTGAGAACGTTCCTCAGACCGACATCTTCCAAAATACTAACCGGCTGCAGTTTGTATCCACTTCTCTGTAGCATTTGTTAGCTTGTCTTGCTTTAGTTTATCTCTACTTCTCCCACACGCTGCATCAACGTAGTCTGAAGACTTCCTCCACCGCTGCCAGTGAGCAACGGAGTTTCAAAATAATACTAAAAAAGAAAATGCGTTAACGCGCTATAAAATAATTGTCGGCGTTAATTAATGCGTTAATGCGATAATAGCGCGTTAACTTGCCCAGCACTAATATATATATATATATATCAACGTTGTATAATTATATACAATGAAATTAAATGTCTGCCATCCTTATGAAATAATCCACATCTGATTTGAGAACATTAACCTATCAACTTTCCAACAATCTTGTTTATTAGCAGTAAACTAAACTAATTCTGCCAAGAGGGCAACAAGTACCAGAGGCAGAGCAGGACGGGTCTTCATGAAATGTAGGTGGAAAAGAATCAGTCAAAGTAACCGCTGCACTGCCAATGGCTGGTACAGAGGTCATTTGGCATGCGGATGATGCTCTTGCACACTTGGTTAAGCTCTGAAGTGAAACGTCTCTACAGTCATTAGAGGATGAATTGTAGTTTTTATCTAGCAACACCAACACAACAAGATTTCCCAATGGCCAAGGTACAGAACCTGTGCCCACACTGTGATGGTGGGATGTGTGAGGAGTGTGTGAGTGTAAGTTGCTGTGGGGAAACGTGTTTTGACACTTCCTCCCTACTGAGATACAGGGAGACAGACTTAATTCAACTACAGCAGAAGTTCTCCTCAATGAGGAATCTGTTCAATGTTTTTAAGCCTGCACAGGGTGATCTTCAAAAGGACAGGTTCCGGGTGACGTATCACTTTAAAGCTGAAATTCACAACTTTCACAACCACAGTTAAGATGATGGAGTGTCACGTTTGTCTCACTTCTATGGACTCGCTTATCAACTGCTGCTTCAATTCTACATGGAAATGTCTCGACAGGCAGTTAGAGCTCTATGTATACTTTAGTCCTCAGCCCCTTGGTACAAGCACAAAGAGATTCACACACGTCATGAAGTAAACCACTTCCAGACAAACACTCCAGTCAGGTTTGTTTGTCAGCACTTGCACAATCCTGCCAGTTCATCCATACGGCTCAGTGGCCTTCCTCAGCCCTGCCTGCCTCTCAGCCTGCAGCAGATGGACTGTGAGGGGTTAAACCTCCCGGAACCTTCCACCCTTCCCACTGTGTTGGCTTCCACCCCGATACCAAATATACACACCAATACACAACGCTTCTCCCTCTCCGTTTGCCCCCAGTGCTTCCAAGTGACACCGTGCCACAAAGTGCCATCTTGCGCCTTCTCTGGTGCCTCGCTGAGCCCCCTGGCAGCTCCAGGCAGCCTTATGTGCCCGTGGCATTATCTCCAGCCCCATTGGTGCCATGCAAGGGGGGGGGGGGGGGGGGGGGGGCTGGCACTGGCTCTACTTTGGCACTGGCCACTGTTTGTTCTGTGTAACCTCTTCTCCCCTCCCTCCCTCCCTCTCTCCCTCCCTCCCTCCCTCCCTCCCTCTCTCTCTCTCTCTCTCTCTCTCTCTTTGTCTCTAGAGGCGATGCTCCAACAGTGGGGTTTGTAGGTTTGCGTGGTTGTGCTGGCAGACTCACGCTCGGGGGGGCAAGTCAAACACACACTTGCAGTTGTGCCTCTACCACCATGACTTAGGGAGTCCTATCTGTCAGAACAACTGCCGATAGCGCCAAGTTGTGTCCCTGTGCATGTGTCTGAATGTCACTTCCAAAAGGACCACAGCATCAGGGAGGAAAGCTGGATGCACAACAAACCCACAGAGCCTAGTCTGAGATCCAGTCCATGGGGGTTATTCATGGGGGAGTGACAACATTCTACCATTGGTTAGAGCTGCACAATTAATCAAATATTATTCGCCTTTACGAATTGGGGTTCCCACAATTAAATGAACACGATGGGGCTACAATATTGACGTTTAAAAAGCTCCGCTCATGAAAGCTCATACTGCATATCAAATCAAGTGCTTCCTAAACTAACAGCCAACCACCAGCCTTTCTACTCCTTTGCTCTTTTTACTAACCTGCTCAGTTTCTATGTGACGTATATCACCAACAGCCCGCAGCGTCTGACGCTGCTATCTAAACAGAGCAAGGGCGAGGTGAAAGGTAAGAAAGAAAGAGAGGAGCACACTTCAGAGATCCCCAGCTGTTGATAGAGGATGGAGAATGAATCTTTTTGTTTTTTCCTGTGGAGGCAGTCAGGGTAAATTCAGCCTCATTATTAAGTTAGGGGCTGGAGCCTTTCAGGAAAATATGATGCCCGGCCGTGAGGTGTTTGAAAAGTCTAGAGTTTCACACATTTTCTTTAAAGGGGAACGGAGTTCGTTTTCAGCTGCTTTCATCTGGTTTGTGTTAGTGCGATGAGTAATTCCTGAGCTGGTTTCTGTTTTAAAGGGAGGATGATAAAAGAAGAGGTTGGAGTGAAGGGGGTTGAGAACATGTTTAGATATTGACTGGTGTTTCTGTACAAGCAGCAAAAAGCATGCTGCTTAGAAGATAAGCAAGGACTCCAGTGCACCTTTATTGGGACTATATTTCATGTTTCCCAGCCTGGTCATTACAGATCCTGTTAACCTCATCTACCCACTCAGCTCGTTCCCCTCACCTGAGCGTCCCCCCCATCATCCTGCTCATACTGCCTTCTGAATTTCTGCTTTTGGGTTCAGAGATTTCTGAATCATTACAAGCAGGGACACAAAAGCACAAGTCAAAGTTGAGATGAAAAATGTCTTTTTAACCCTTTTAGATCACAATTCCGCGCATATTGAGCACCTATTTAACAATATATGCAAAAACATGACAAAAAAATCAATTCAAGAAAGATCTTTTCTTCTTAAATATGACGTGTGCTTACGTGAGCTAGTACCAACCGACTTCAACCAATGATATCACGTGAAGGGAGGTGTGTGTGGATCTACAGTGTGTCCAATCAAATGTGAAGGATGTGATTTAAATCCCTGGTGGAAGTGTACACCGCTTCACTGGGAACAGTCACAGTATAGAAGACGCTCTTAAGTTTGGGACCGGGCTGACAGCATCAACATGATGATCGTCCATTATTTAAGTCATTCAGCAGCACTTAGTTTATAGTCCACTTTAAAAAAAACACTGTAGTCCTCTACTTTATTTGCATTCTTTATTGAAATGACAAACAAAGTTGTACTTCATTATAATATTCTAACTAAAAGTAATGGCGAGTAGATCAAATTGGCCTCATCTGCATTCCACTGAAGTGCCACTGATCACAAGCAGCCTTGTTATGGAGAGAGAGAGAGGAAAAAATGTGTTTGTTGGAATAGAGACTCACTACTTTGTCGTATTTTAAGGTTGTATCATCTGCCAGAGAGAAGCTGCCAACCTCCAGTGGCCTTTTTTTAGCTTTCCTGACCAGTGGCGACAACTGTTATCTCTTCACAGGAGCGAGCTGTCATCCATCTACATTAACAGGCTCTGTCGCAACACGACAGAGGCCAGGCTCTCTGGGGCGGGAGGAGATAGGATGCAATGTCGGCGGCCGGAGAGGAGGACGGGGTTGGGGGGGGTCTCGGGGTGCAAGCTGCCAGGAGATCTGACACCAAGGTCAGGGGTGGCGTCTTAAGTTAACTCAGCCGAGAAACGGCGATGATAAGAGCCCAGAGAGCCCTTTGAAGCTGCCTCTGCTTCTGTATCCACAGCCAACAATATTACTTGTGAAACTATCTGTGATTTCATGTTTGTTATTACCAGAGCTACATGATGCATGACATGATGTTTGACACCTGATATGTGGACAAGCACATATCTTCCCTTGCCTATACACAGACTTGTGTTGAATCACACACTATGTTCCTTGTGTTAGTGATGTTCTCTCCAGCTCTACATTTCCTCTACGATGTCCTTGTAGCATCACATGTCCTCTGTCCTTTGCGTTTACTTCCCATGTGTCTGCCCTGCATTAGCACGGAGCAGCATTCCATTTCAGTCTTTTGGTTCAATCACAGCCACACACACACAGCTGTACTTCTATCTTTGTGAGGACACACACTGACAAAATGCATTCCCTTTTCCTAACCTTAACCATCACAACTAAGGCGCAATCTCAGCACAACCATTGCAACTACTATCTAGCCCTACTCCTCCAATTTGCTCGTCCACACATTGGGGTGTCCCGATTATTGTTGTGATGGAGGGCTAGGGTGAAGTGGTAGGGCTATATGGCCCTCCAAACGGAGGTTATTCATTTGCGCACTCCAAAGCGAGTGTTGTGAAAATAAGTATTTTCTTTGTTAATAAGGGTTTAATAAAGCTTGATAACATTATATAATCTTAGTTTCATGTCGTTTCAATACTTACAGACCTTAAATAAAAGACACAAAAATCTCTAGTCTGCCGATGTGTCTGGCTAGCTATCGTTACAACAATGTTTTAAGGCTGATTTGTGCAGGACTGCCCTGCATTCAACACATTTCCATGTCGCATTTCCCCCTGTTGATGGCGCTAAATGCCCGAAATTGAACTTAAGTCCAGCAGCAAAGTTGTTACCGCTCATTAGGCCGGGTTTTCTATCACGAACTGGCTCGTCTCATCTGTTTCCCTAATAAGCAAACAACAACTACTGACGACATATCAGGGTCTCGCAGGGTTGTCCCATTTCATAGGGGAAGAGTTCAACCACTACCCATCAACTCTGTTCCGAGGGGCAAGTCGAACATCAAGGGGCACTCAAAAACGAGGGGTATGGGTAAAAATAAGAAATGGGATTGGCCCTAAATGCCTGACCCTTAATCTAACCTAACCTGAACCTTAAAACCAAGTCTGAACCCTCAAGCAGGTCTTTGAAGAACTGACGACCGGCCAAAATGTCCTCACTCTGTCGGTCTGAAACTCCAATTGGTCCTCACAAAGATAGTTGTTCCAGTACACATACACACCCTCAAGCCGGAATCGCAAAACATGAAAGACTTACTCGCCACCTCCAGCGATGCATTGCGACTGACCGCCTCGCCCAGGTAGTTGCGCGCCACGCACACATAGACACCTTCGTCGGGTTTGCTTCGCCTGCCGTGTACGATCCGCAGGAAGAAGAGGGAGCCGCTGGGTAAGAGCATCCGGTGGGACCGAGGGTCCTCTCGATCCGTCTCAACGCGCTCGCCGTCTTTGTACCATTCCACCATTGGAGTCGGCCGGCCTTCTGCCTTACAGTTGAGGGTGGCCGGCTCGCCCTTGGACACGATCAGATCAGAGGGGTGCTCTACGATCCGGGGAGGCGCATCCTCCAACCTGGGGCGGGATCCTGGAGGTAAGACGACAGAGGGAAGAGGAAGGGTTAAGTTTGAGTATTTCAGCGGTTTTTGTTCTGATGGTGCAAACATTTGGGATATGCATGTGTCAGCAACAGGACAACAGCAATGATTACAGCAAACGTATCTCAAAACCAGAGCCATTTGGTGTTTTAAAGCTTACACAACAGCTTGAGAAGAAAGCCACTAAATCATCAGTCTGTGTTATTGAGAGTTAAAGAGCACATGTGACAAGATGAGACATTTAGATTGTTCACAGGCGTCGGATGGGAAGAGTGTAGCTGCGCTCGTGTAGGAAGTAAACATGGGAGAACTGCTAAACATGAGCTCATGGAAATATTCAGATATCAAACATATAGATCCAACTCACTATAGTTAGGACATTTAAACTGGTGTTTTCTATTTAATAGAATCATATGTAAAGCACTGTGTGTTTCTCTAAGTTATTTATGATTATAATATATTGTGCTTCTGGTCAGAGCTAGCAGCTAGCTTTCCTTTGAAAGTCTGATTAAAAGAAAGAAATGACGACAGAGACAGAAGCAGACAGACACGAGGTCATTTACACAGGTTTTGTTTTTGCAAGCTTTAAAATTGCTTTTTTCCTCCCGCCTCGCTTTCCTTCTCCTCCTCCAATTTGAATGACAACATATTAGCGGTACAATTATGTATGAAAAGCAATGACACAAACTGAAGCACTATGAGGCACAAGTGGAATTTCTGCCTGGAGGGCATATGAAAGAATGGCAACAGGAGGTGCGTCTGTTTTTTTAATAACCAGGTTTTGTTCCAGTGATGATTGTTGCAGCATTTGTGACTTTGCAGCAGGGGATTTTTATACCGTTTTTAAACCAAAGACATTTTTCACTGTCAGTGTTGCGTGCTTTAGCTGTGCCATATAGCAGCATATTACCCAAATTTGTGTTTTCAGAACATTCACAGCAGGAGATTGGCAAGAACGGTTGAGCAGAGAACAGGAAAACATGAATGGCTTTGTTCAGCGTTTGAGTTTTGTAGCTCTGTATGATGCTGTTCTCATGGAATAAGTCACTTTTTGGTTGGAGAAACACGCTACAATGTATTGCCAAAGGTCAGTGGACACCCAGTCATTGAGTTCAGGTGTTTTAGACACACCCATTGCTAACAGGTACATAAAATCCAGCAAGTAGCCCCATTTCATGAAACCCCTCGACACAAAGTTTGTATGCTAAAACAAGAAGCTGCACGCAAACCTCACATCTCAATGCCAAGCGTCAGCTGGAGTGATGCTGCAACTACACTCGGGATCAGTAGAAATGTGTTCTCTAGAGCGATGGATCATGTTTCACTATCTGATGGACGGACCTGGTTGGGCCGATGTCAGGAGGAAGCTACCTACCCAAATGTATAGTGCCTTCTGTAAGGTGTGGTGGAGGAGGGATCTGAGGCTGGTTTTTGAGGTTGGCGTTAAGCCTCTTAGTTTTAGTGAAGAGACTTCTTAATGCTGCAGCATTCCAAAAACCTTTAGCCAACTAGGGGATTCTAACTTTATGGAATGAGTTTGGGAAAGGCCCTTTGCAGTTCCAGCATGAGGTCCATAAAGACATTTAGTTTGTTGAGGAGGAACCAACACTTTTAGAACCAGGCCAGTCCTTCTTGTCCAACATCAGTGCTCGACCTCCCTAACAATTCCTTTGGCTAAATCTTGTAGAAAGCTGCAAAGAGGTTATCCAACTCCATATTAATGCCCGTGGTTTTTATTTGATTTTTGGTGTTGGGTTTTATCCTGTGAACAAACAACACTGAAAAATACATTTAAAAAAAGAAGACAGTGCCACAACTGATCAGGCAGAGAAAGAAGAAGGAGCCTATTGCAGTTTGGGTAACTCTCAAACCTCCAGGAGGTCATCAAGATAGAAACTCATTTCCTGTGTTCTTCCTCTCCTATGGGAAGGTAGCTGAGAATGTGCCTAGAGCCCAGGTATAACAGTGTAATCAGGTCCAACATGAAGACGGACGGTCGTAATGGTTCGTCCCACAGGTGCATGAATGAGAAGGGGTTCAAAGGTTCAGTCCTTCCTGATAACGCCTGATAAGAAAAGCAGTCAAAATTCCTGCCCTCAAAGTGACAAATCCTCTGTGAGGTTTTGGGGGATTAAGAACTCAGCTAAAGTTCCTGTCTCTGATGGGAACATAGAGTACCACCTGATGGCCCTGCTCTCAACGCAATTACATTCACCACACAGACATAGAACGCTCTGAAAGAGGAGGAAATGCTGTTGATGCTTTGAAGTTGCATCTAGTTTTAAATTGCAGCTGGGTTTATGTCTGACATCCAAGCTCACAGCAGAATGTGATCAGATATACCTTTTAGGGTTTTATGTCACTGCCATTAACGGGGGAAATACGCAGTGTTCTTTTTTTGTCGCTTTCTTTTTGAATCTGGAAATGTAGAGTATATTGTCTTGAGTTCATAGCTGGCATAAGCTGAATGGCAGTTAAATTGTTTCTAAACCAGTAAATGAATTTCATCAAAATCTTCAAAACTGAAACTGAAGCGGATTCATCAACTACTTCCTTTTCTAGTAACCAAACCACATTTGCTGACGATCACAGTTGTAGAGAACAGATACTATATCACCACTGACGTGCTTTTGACACTCAACACAAATGTACATATACGTATATACATGTACAAGACTTGCACTAATCATGTAAAGAATATTACCTGGAATCATTGTATGAATTCAGAATTACAGTCCTACTTTATCTGCCTCTCTGAGTTTCCTCATGTTATTTTGTGATTCTTACGTGTGGTGTGGCAGCTGTAACAGTGCAATGTTTTGGGGGGGATTAATAAAATAATCTGTATATATATATACTCATAAAACATATCAGGATGCAAACAGAAATCCTCGTCATGTTTGGCAGGATGAAAGCAGCTGGCCCTCTGTCCTAAGTGGTTGCAGTTGAAAGTGGTAAATGTTGATGGTGGCTGAGTCCTCATGGATTAACAGACACCGGGCCATCTTTGGAAGACCCATGAAAGTCTCATGTCATCTGGGCCTAATACATGGAATTCTATAATGCAGGGCTACCAGATCAAGCATTTGATACATTTATAAAGAGATATCTTTCGTAGGTACAGACATTTCATCTAATAGCTTTAATTAAAAGCTTTTATCAAGGCTGAACTGAGTCTGTGTGGGCGGGGGAGGGGGGGGGGCAGAGCCTTTAAGAGCTGACTCATACATTTTACAGGCCAAACTGGTTGGAACAAGCCATGTGGAAATGTAAAGCGAAGGCTTTTAAAGAAGAACAGACCACCATGTTGACTGAGCTGAATATCATGAAGAGAACGTCCGGGTGGAAACCACTGAACACCAGCTCCATCGTCCACGTGAACTCAGACTTGATGAAATGATCTCCCAGGTGTTTTCCACAGATGATGAGACATCTTCTCAATCTACACTGATATCACTGTCTTGATAGCGATCTTTGCACATGCTTCTTTTGTGCAGCTGCAGGCTATACATTAGTATGAGATCGTACAGATCCGCATGTTGATAGAGACTGACTGCGCTGCCACACAACTCAAGGACATTTGAATTTCTAAGCGGCGTCGTATTCCCTAACTACAGAGCTCACAGTGAGTGTATGGATGTATGTAACGGATGAGGCCGGGGCTGGAAAAGAGGAACTCAAATTGGGTGAAATAGACAGCTGGAGTCTGAAGAGTACGGCTGGCTGTCTGGAGCAGGGTGTCTAATAGGAAAGTCTGGACCCTCTAAGGACCTATTAGCTCCTGGCTGTGGTGTAGTGCAGCGGGATGGCAGCCACTCTTCAAGCTACATGTGAGCTAATGAAACCACAGGGATGCTGTAGTCCAAACTGTAAAGAGTGTGTTTGACAAGAATGGTGCGTGGAGATGTGTCTGAAGAGATGTGTGATTCCCTTGTAGCCTTGTATCTGAGAGCTGTCACTCATCGATAGTAGTGAAGATGTATTATCTGGCCTTTGACAAAGACACATTAATGTAAAAACCTGCATGTGTCTGAAAAGTCTTCCACACGGGTCAGAAGGCTCAGTGACTAGTGTGATGAATATGAAATGAATAAGAGGTCATAAGCTATAGCCTTTACAGTCATCGGATGCAAGCCCAGATAAATGCCTATGGGAGAGCCATTCACACCAATGGAGAACAATGGGCCCTTGCTTCAGCTGGAAATGTGCACAGTTTATATAACACTTGCATTTTTCTTATAGTGTAATTATATGGCTGCTTAATCCAGCAGAGAAAAACAGAGCACTGCTTTTTTGTTAATTGTCTACTCAGCACAAACTTCCCTCACTGATGTGTCCAAACTGCTCACGTGGTTCCCTCTGTGCATAGATCACATTAACACATCTGGACCAACAGAGTGAACTACCGTCAAACAACTTCTAAGTCATTTGAACTTGGGGTGGAGGAGAGACTAAAGTATGAGAGGGTGACGGAGAAATAGTGCACAAAAACAAATAAGAAGAAGAAAATGTGAAGACAACCACCGCGGAGCACAAACTGCTGCTGCAATGTCCTTCCTATAATGGATGATGGCAAAGTGCTGAGGCAGAACTTTTTCTCATCTGGGACAAGAACAAGTGGCTCGGTTGTGTCATGCTGATATAAATCTAAAACAGAGGACCACTGCCAAAGATCTACAGTGGATTCCCCCCCCCCCCCCCCCGCCCCCCTCCTCTGCAACTCCACAGCTTCATTTCACCACAACACACAAGAGGGCTTTCATCACTAAGCAGATTTACTTCCTCTGAAAAGGCAGAAACACCAGAACACCACCCAGCAACTCACACACATCTCCCCAGCAAAGACCTGCTGCTAGTAGTGTGGGGGGGGGGGCTCAGACTGTTGACTTAAAGAAAAGTGATATCAATACTTGTGACTGCAAAGATCAACTTTAAAATGAAAGTGAAATCTTTGTTTTCTATTTTCATACCAAATGAGCCTTGCATTAAAAGTGACTGTGGCTGACAGTGTGGTGATAATCAGCCTCTCCTGGCAGGAAAACAATTCCGCTCCAATTATGCAGAAATAATCTCCCGCTAAGAAGTCACAGGTCAAATGAGAGACTGTCAACTTGCTCCGAGCATGTGATTAGAAATGTGCTGCTGTCGTCAGTTTACCATTAACAAAGGAAAAGTGAGGCTAAAAACAGAGACAGAGAATTTAATAAAAAAACGTTGTGAGTGAGTCGGAGGATGGCTTCTTGTGCAGATCGTCTGATTCGGAATATGGAGAGCTGTGGAAAGTCATTTTACTTGACAAGTCATGTGCTTTGTATGTAAATACGTTCGTCCCGCTTCGTCCCCAGACTGCAATTCAGAGACACTGTTTCCTGAACACAGATGGTAGAATGCTCAGATAATGGCTCGATCTTGCGGTCAACAAAAAAAAAAACCCTCACACCTACTTACCAACTGTTTCCCTGCTGAAGGTCCAGCATGCTAACCACCCCCGAGCCAACACCCCCGGATCATGGAAGGTGTGTGTGCGTCACCTCTCATTCTGTTCACTACAGCTCTGCAGGGAAAGCACATAAAGCACGGATTCCACCCGGGCCGGGTGACAAACGCACAAAATAAATCTGAATACCGCCGTACATCAGAAGCACTCCTTATCACTCTGTGGTGAGTTATGGTAAAAAAGAAAGATTAAGCCATGCTCTGGCTTAGCAACTCAAATTAAGGCTAAGCTGAGCTAACCCTCACACTGCACTCCAGATAACCACCCTCCCACCCAACTCTACTTTAAAAAAGACATGACTGTTAATGGCAAAGAAAAGTCTTTTTAAGCTGAACGTCCAGTACAATAAACCTGGTGAGCAGACTGAGCTTCATCATGTTTAAAGAAGGGACGGGGGAGACAACTCAACAACTTTCCCATTCCCATCTCCCCCTCATCTGCAATTCTTTTTAGCGGGCTGGCTTCCCTCTCACAGAATATGTTGTTTTTACAGCTCCGTTGCCTCCTCCTCCTCCTCTCAATCTCCACCACAGCCACAGGAATTGATTTGCAAATGTGCATTCATAGTTAAATTGGCAGCAGTGAGGGAGGCATGCTGGAGCTTTCTCTGCAGCCTCCCACTCTTTGACCCTGTGGGGACAACAAAATGAGGCGCTCGCATGAGAATGCAGAGTGCCAGCCATAAAGAGACGATCTTCTTAATTGAGCCTGTGTTGATGCTAAGCTTCTAAATGGGCAGGGTCAACTTTGCAAAAGGAAATTGGGTGTTTTTATCGTGTCTCTCTTGGGGTCATGAACAGATTCATGAGTAGGGGCTGGCGCTTCTTTTTTTTTGCCCTGCCTTTAGAAGAGAGGGAGCAAAGAGACCCAAACTCCCACTGCGGCTCCAAAGAAATGCCCTTTTCCACTAACAACTCTGCTTCATGCTCCCTCTGAGCGTGGCCCCTCTGAGCGTGGCCCCTCACGCCGGCGGACCAGCTGAAATGAGTTCTGGCTGGATGTTGACCAAGCAGAAGCAGCTTGCTGTACAGAGAGAGCAAACAGGAGACCGGAGCAGACAGCTGAGCCTGACAGACCTGTTTTACACAAAACGTTACTTCTGGCTGAGAGGCTTGGGAGTTGATTAACTGATTCAGATTCAAATACAGAAACAACTCAGAGGGGCAACTAAACATCTCCTTTACATGGACGTTTCAGTCCAGTTTGTGCTATGGATAATCAACATCCATGATGCGGAGGATGGTTTCACTAAACTATTCAGACACTTTGAATGCAACTTCTCAAAAAAGCAGTCCTGAGGATATAAATACAACCAGACCAGCATCCTTCAGGTTATCACATCCTGCCCAGAGGTATCAGTCTGAGTTCCAGCGGCCCGCCAGTAACAAGCATTGGTTTCTTTTGGACAGGGCTTTGAAGGAACAGCAGAGCAGCGACTGCATGTGGCGACTACACTCCCTATTCACTCTGGTTTGCTGCGAGTGTTCTGTGTGATGAGAGCAAGAAGAGACAAGAGGAAGGAGACGAGAACATATCTGGCTGTAGTGACGTTCACCAGGGAGCAAACAGAAGAAACACATTAAGATGGACAAGTTTTTACTCCTAGATTGTATCGAACACGGCTGTATGCTGAGGACTGCATGATTTATTCCCACTAATTATCAGCCCATTGAGGTTGAGCAGTGTATGTGCTCTCTCCATCGCTTCAGGGAGGACGGGCACACCACTGGTTGCGGGTGGCCTAACACAGCTGTGGGGGAATGCCAGTGGCTTCCTGTCCCACAGCTGCATATCTCAAGATTAGCTGTTATTAGATCTGTGACCGCCTAGACACACACACACACACACACACAGGCTGGCTGCTATCTGCTCCTATCCGTCTGAGCAGGAGGAAAGGCTCGAGACAGGGACTTCCTGAGTCCACAACTCAGAAGAAAAACAACCGAGGAACCGTTCAAATATGTTTCTAATTTGAACTGTGAGCTCATTGTTCATTCTGAAGCTGAAACAATCTACATGAGAGACATATTAATTGGACAGTGGCTGATGAGTTCTGAGATAGAGAGAACTTCTCTGTCCTCTTGAGTTGGATGAATTCGTAGTGTGTCCTCATACAGGGCTCGACAGCTCACCATTGGCAACCATTTTGAGAAATTGGCAACCAATTTATAACATGTAAAACTAAATGTGCAGCCCAAAATGAATACTTTTTGAATAGTTGTTGCATTAGTGATGCTGCTGTTACATGTGCACAAAGGCATGTGTTTTAGAGAAGCAAGTGAAGTAGACTGAAGATTCTAACCCGTCAACATCTCAAACTAATGTACAAACTGATTCAACTGACCAAGAACCAGATGTGAGGAGTATCCAGGCGACTTTGAGCTGAACTGGAAATGATGCTGCAAAGCATGTACAACATACACATGACATGTATCCACGTCACATTTTCATTATTATGCTGACGTAGAACTGCATAGTGTCTTTATTACCCAAAACATTAAGTGACTGAAATGGCAACCATATTATCAGTTTGGGCAACCCAGAGCTGACGCCTGGAGGCCGGCACGGAAACCACTTCTAAAAGTTACAAAATATAAAGTTTCACTGATCATTTGTTAAGATGATAGACTGCTGGCACCGTAAGGAGACTACATAATGACATCGTAACACGAATCACAGATGAACACTGTCGGGGTGAAAGATCCCTCGTATTTAAGAGTGCGATAACATCACAGTGAAAGATAAAAGTTGATAAATGCTCCCTTCACACACTGTCGAAGGGATTTGGAGGAACATTGGTTGCGAAGTCTAATTAAAGTGGAGAAACTGAAGTTTAAGGATTCAAACCCAGCTGCCTATCACTGAGCTGCACTTAAGAGATAACAAGTAGAGGACTCCAATTGCCTCGTCGCCCAAGTCCCATTTCTTTAATAAGCGTTTTCCCTTCAGGACATCACGCAAGAGCGTCAATCATCAAACCGCCGCTACAGAGGACAAGTAGCCGAGTCACTCGTTGTGTATCAACACTCCCGTCACAAAATAACAGGTCTCCAGGAGCTGTCGCCTCTCAGAGAGAGCTGTCGCCGTCAGATCTAAAGCCGACCATCAAATAATGGACAGCGGCTGATCCCTCCGCTGCAGCATCACCTCCATGCACCGGCACTGAAAACGATCCGTTATCAGTTGGCTCTTTCCTCACACCGAGCTCGGGAGTACAAGGCTCTCGCAAATATACCCAACGTGCCGACAAAGTCACGGCTGTGACAGCTGCAGCTACACCTGCAGGCTTCACCTTCTGACGGCAGAGTTCTATTGTGCTTCCAACCGCACGCCGGAAAGGTCTGTGGACAATAAAAACTGGCAAAACATGAAGATTCGACCAGTCACGCTTGGTGATGGCGCGTGCTCCTGTTAGACGGGCGGTCCGACACTCAAGACAGACAGAAAAGGGCCTCGTGTTCGCCTTGTGTTCAAGCATTGCAAAAACACTGCTGCTACATCATCAGATTATTGTACTCATTTAATCACTCGCCAATTCAAACTAATTACAGGCAGGGGCGTGATTTCCACAGGGGATGGGAGGGAGACATCCCCCCCCCCACTCTTCATTCACTGAACTACCTCTAAACAGTCAACCATGTGGTGCTACGCTAACTGTTTCACAAGGTTAACCACGCGTGAACATTCAGCGAGATACTTCACAAAAGGCTTCTGGAGGTCACGTTGGCTCAGAGCGCTTCAGCTTCACACACTGGTTGGATTCAGTGAGTCGGGCGACATACACAGGCCGCCCTACCTTCTTGGTGGAGGCTGTTGGGGCGGCATGAGGTAGCCTGCAGACACAGCTCAGGGCTGAACAAGTGCAATTTTTATTTTGGGGTTAAAAGTAAAAATAAATCATTCAGCTATTTGCCTTTGATTGATTGATTGAAATTGTCTTTGTAGTTAATGTGGTAAAAGACATCTCTTTGACGGTAATAAAACGTTATTCATTGAACTTAAAGACTCCTTGTTGACGTTGGAAATGGTAGTTTGAATTAATATGTAGCATAATAATTACTATTATTTATATTTAGCAAAAAGTATCAGGTCTCTTTCAAGGACATTATGGGTAATAATAATAACAACCTATGCCACCTGCATGGTCCAGTTAGCAGCTGTGTCATCCATGTGTTTACAGCGCCTCGACACGGCATCGCGGTCAGAGGGTCGGTTCGCCTAGCTCCGCCTCTATGACCAGCCTTCCTGGAACCACTGGAACTAATGTCTGGGGGCCATCCATCTGTCTGCAGCCTGAGGTGGGGCGCTCAGACGGCATTGTGTCGGGCCCCTCGGGCGGTCACACTCCAGACCTTTAAGGAGAGGGACTGGCTGACCTGTCCTGTCAGCGCTCTGCTAAATAGAGTCCCTGCTCAGTTTATTCCCCTTTCCTTTGATGGCCGGTGGAGAGTCTCTGGCGACCCACGGCGTGTTTACTTCGGCCCTCTGTGGCGGGAATGTGCAGCGTAGATATCAGAGCATTGCAGCTCCTGCGGTTACATTCGCAAAGAGAAAGTGACGTGTTTTTCCGCATTCTGCTACAGTCTAACACACGAATAACTTGTTAATAATGCACCACGAGGCGCCATCGAGCTGTTGCGTAATGGTATATTTGGGCCTGTGAAATTCTATTATCATGGGGATACATAATGAGTGGCTGCTCGGTGACAAGCACGAACCAAAAACACAGCTCAACCCAAGCTTTTTGATCACTCAGCTCTAAATTTAGCAAATTGTGGGAAAAAAAGTAAAACTAAGCTTCAAACGTCAGTTCCAGCGCGTGATTAGCGCTGCTGATTCTGTGATGACAGGAAGGACGTTTAGAGTGTTGTTCAGTCGGAGCAAACGAACACTCACTCGTACCGCGACGGTTTCCAGGAGATGCTGCTGGCTCGTCGTGCATCATACCAAAGCTCGCTGAGCTATTGACGGGCTAATTGATCTGTAATGAACAGATGGGCAGGCGGGTGGGGGAGGGGGAAGGTGCACCGAGTGTGTTCGTTGTTAGAAAGGGAAGCAGCTTTCTCTGTCTGCTTCTTTTCTGTGACCAAATAAAATGTATGTTGCAATGTGGTAACGACCAGAAGAGAGCGACTGGTAAAGGAAGCGTCGGTATCTTCTAACCTCCCATGTTTCTGAGTTACTAATGGAGAGAACGCTGCAGACGGCAGCTGCTCGGGGCCAATCCTTTCCCAATATACGTCCTCTATAAGTGCTGCTTCATGCCACTGGCAGGCTCAGATTGTTATTATAAGAGACAACATTATGGACCGAACCCTACAGAGAAATAAAAAACTATTATTTACCTTTAACTCGATCTGTTTATTATTGTCTCTACAAGACAACAGTCTCGTTCTCAAACCTCACGTTGTGAATATCAGCTAAATATTCACATTCATTTACACACACGGTGTTGAAACACTTTCAATACAAATGTTCTGTCCTCCAGCAACAGGTCACATGACACAATCCCAAACAGACCAAACTCATTGGTCCATCCCATGATGAGGTCAAACACGTATAACAACGTGAGCCTGTCAGTGGCAAAAAGAAGCACTTTTACTGGGCGGACATTGACGGAGAGGAGTTGCGTGGAAGGAGTGCTTTGCAGCGTCAGCAACATTCTCCCTAAATACTGGAGCGATTTCATGAATTGTTGTCCCTTTTAGTCACTTAGACACAAAAGCACGAGGAGTTCAGGCTGGAGAACTCTTTAACAGCCACTAACAATGCCATGAAAGCAGAAGTAGTGCTTGTTAAGATCAAATGTGCAATGAGTATTCAAACCAACTGGATATTAATCACTGATACTGACACTTTTCTCTGTGATATCTAGCCATGCGTATCGTTTTGATTTAATCTGTCCGGGTTTCGACTTATCGAAGATAATATTTCCAGATTCCAGCTCTCAAACGTGAGATCAAAAACACCCGGCAGGATGAAGACGTTCCCTTCGTTAATGGGAAATGATATTATAACGAGCAGTTTTTTGCTTCTTTGTGGCATTTCAGAGACAAACCAATGAATCGGTTGATGGAGGAAGATAAACCTTGGTGGATAATTGAACCAGTGGAGCCTGTGACGATCCAGAGTAACAGGGATTCTAGAAAGTGATGCTGCTGTTGATTTTATTTTTTGTAAATATCTCAAACTAAGTTCTATTCAATTCCAATGTGCCGGGTTTGAATTCTCAAAACAAAAAGGAAATGATCATAATGGCGATTTCTGAGTTTTATTTAATTTAATTTGTTCTTTATCATTTTTAACTGTTTGGTTCTTTCGGATAAAAGAAGTGCTGCATGTTTAAAGAGAGCATACTGAAATGTCACATGACATTACATCCCAGCTACAGCTATAACTCCTGTCAAACTGTCCTTGGCCGATCCATTATCAAAGCCCCCCCCCCAAACCTCCTCCACTGTTCGTCACTGTGGATGACAGCGCATCTTAAGTGCCTTAAGTGAAAAACCGCCAGCAAACCAGAGAAAGGCCTTTGAAGAATGGGACGTCTTGTTAATTGTGCTATTTCAGCCCCTCCCTGAAGGAAACCGGTCGTACGCTCAGACTGCAATCACAGTGTGTGGTTTCACGGTTCGGTGCGGGGCTATTTCATCTGGTTTACCGGTTCGTTTGGGGGACAGTCAGGAGACAACAAGGCAGCGGTCCCCTCCCGTGAGAGCATGGCAAACACATGCACCCCCCCCCGTTGTATGACTTTGAGGAGAAGCTGACGGAGACGCTGCGTTGACTGACGGTGACAGAGATGACTGACAATAAGCGGGCTCACTCCAGTGTCACCTTACTGAGCAAACAGTCTGAAGACCAGGGCCCTGAGATGTGACTCTGGCTCCAGGCCCTTCAGATACCACAAGGAGAGACTCTTAAATAAAGCTCTTATCGCATACATCTCCCAGACATCTCCATGCTGCCACTGATCTGAAGCTCCCTCCCCCTTTAAATCCAAGTGGCTGTGAATGTGACACAAAGGCTTATTCCAAAAAAAACAGGACAGGCCTTTTCTTAAAAGTCACTGTGTGTTTTTTGCTCAAGTGAAAATAAGACGCTTTAACGCAGCCTGTGTAGTCCCAGAGGAGCATGTGGAGTCACTGAAGGAGCACTTTCACAGATGCTGAGTTCATATGCTCTGGCTTCATAGTCAATGTTTACAGCCTTGTAAAAAAGAAGGAGCGTCTCAGCAGTGGGTCCAGGCCCGACGACACCACGCTGTCAGGCTACAACATCCTACTTGAGTGGTGAGAAATGAGAAATGCTTTAGTGCGTCACAGACGGGTGGTGCTTCTGTGTAGAGCAACGAACAGTTAGGTGCGTAGGAGGCAAACTACCAGTCGTGCATCTTGATGGGGGATCTGTGGATACAGCACCCAGTCTGGATTAAGCCGGGTTCCCATCGTCCCAGAGGGGACTCGGCCTACAAGTAGCAGGGGTAACAGGGGGTAACAGGGGGTAACAGGGGGTAGTTCCTCCCCATAGTTTAGTGTGAGAAGAGCTGAATGCAGATCTTTGAATTAAAAATAAGCAATTAAACAACAAGGCCCACGTGCTGCTTGGTTTTAGACTTGTGTATGTAGGGATGTATGGGAGGCTAAAGCCAAGGAAACTACATCTGTATCCAGATCTACACAACGCAGGACAGCAATCAGATGGAAGTATAGAAGATGAGTTTAACATTTAAAACGCAGCATCTGGCCAAGGCTTTTATCCATCACAGTAAAAGAAAAAAAGACTTCATGCATTTCTTAGCATCGCCTTCCACGGAGGGGAGATCAAACCCCCAACCTGCCATGCTCACTTCTAGTAGCCTGCAGCAGTAAAGCAGATACTGGCTCCATCACGCTGTTTCTGTTCCACTATTGCACTGTGCCGAGGATACGTCTTCGCCTAATGGGCCTCGTAATAGAGATGAATGAGCAGGCTACAGAACACGACACGGGCACATGTCTGTGGGGAGCAGGTGCTGGAGCAGATGCTGGTGCGAATCCGCGGTCCCTTGGGCAAGACGCACAGTTGAAGCTGCACATGGGCCACTCTGGTGTCCGCTGGTTTAAGTGGCCTTTTAAATGACATCATCCAGGGGGATTATTACTCACTCCTACTGACATGTAAGGGTTCCAGGCATTAACGCAAGCACGTGGGGGCATGAAATAGTAACTTTGCATGAGTAACATTACAAGTGAAATGAATTTCTTCTGAATTATTTGTTTGCTGTGGGACCCCATTCAGAGCCCTGGAGTCAGTGAGACCTAGTGGAGCCACTGATACGGTGCATGAGCCCATCTGTGCAAACATAACCCAAAAACAACCAGCCATGCCATGTTCAACTCACCATATGACAAAGTTGTGAGTGCACATAAAACCAGTAGGGGAACCGAAGTGTGGCGGTACTCCATTATACACTCAGGTGTTTCATAGGTGGATACGGTCGGTCCTCCAGCAGCGGTGATGATATATCCAAAGAGACGCGCTGATGACTTCCAGGCTATGGGATGGAAACAGCATCAAACTCCACAGGCAGCATCTCAGCCGCTGTAGAATTAAACTGCCGTTTCAAGCATAGCAACTTTTGTTTTGACCGCTCCAAAAATACGTCTGAAACCGGCGGGTGGTCCGTGAAAAGCAAGCGGCAGGTGATGAGAGGAGAGGCGGCTGTGAGTGGCAGGCAGCGCCCGGTCAGTCAGTCAGTCGGTCCCGTCTTCACGCTAGCAGGACAAACCCTCACAACGAGCTGAGTTAGTCTCAAAGTGCGGGAAGTCCTCGCGCTGAGAGGAACAACTGTGAACTTTGTTAAACACACAGCTTCACTTATTCTTCCCGTCTCTGTTGCTCTCCCCCCGCTCCGCTACTAGGAATGAATTACTACGGCCCCATCACAGCACCGCACGCTCCCGGAGCCAAAACACCACAGTGAAGCGCCATGCAGTAGAAGAGGTAGCTTCCGGTCCTGTTTTCAAAATAAAGCTAGGATTTTCTAACGCGTTGCGACGCGTGAACGACTTTGTACCAATTTACATAAAGAAACTCAATTTATGATAAATAAATGAGAACACTGTTGTGATTTTGAGACAGTCACTATCACAGTCTTTTTCATTTAAAAAACAGACCCTTTGTAGCTAAGCACACATATGTATAGATGATATGTACAACCTATATTATTCATTTCCAGACACTCGACACTCATTGGGAACGTAGGAACGTTTTTTTTATCATCTTGATTCCAGTTTTGTGGTCCTACACGTGGTCATTTGTTATTGTTCCAATTGTGTCTCCATATTATCGCCTGCTGTGGTATTATGTTGAAGGCACACTCACAACGCATCCTGTTTATTCTGGTTTAACTCTGTGTAGCTTCACCATCCCAACACCAATCTCTTAAAGGGCCAGCACACTCGAAAAAACAAAACTGGTCAGGCATCCTAAAGACCATAGTATTTACAGTGGTGGGCCGTCAGGGCCAGCTAAGCCTTCTCTGCTGGCCTAAACAGAATCACAAAGTTATAGCTATTTTATAATTTAATAATTTTTCACAAATACACTACATGTATTATAATTTTTTTTCCCCATTAGCTAATTTTCTCATTGCACAGCTACTGTCTTCCTCTGTTGCTTTGCTTACAGCACAGCTTGTTTTAAGTAGAACTTTTATCCAATGAGATTCAGCCTCTATGTCTCTAGGTAAGGAGAGAGGCCCGATGCCCTCTAGAGAGCATTTGCAGATTAAAGTATATGGGGACGATATTGTTGATTGTCATAGTCTTCAACCAATCAGATCTTTAGTTTGACATGTTGGGCGTATTCTTTGACGTGCTACTGCTACTGAGGTAATCTCCTAAGTACGTCTGCATTAACGTGCGCCGCGATTGGTCAGTGGGCCAGCGTGACTTTTGTCAAACAGAAAGCTAGTTAGCAGATCTTAGTGTTTAGTAACAGTTCAGGTTGAAACATATGTAAGAGAAGTTATGACATTTTTAGCATTTTGCTTGGTGTAGATTCTTTTTTTTTAACCTAGCTTTGTTTTTTAACACTCAATGGCTGAAGGAGGAGGAGAAATGGATTTCTCAAGACCAGAAAAACTGGACATCGTATCAAAGGGTCGGTCAACCCCACAGCTAGCAGCCCTGACCCAGCATGGAAAAGGATTTGTACGAACGGTATTTCTGGCTGACAGCGGCGGAGAAGCGTTGCACATTTTATGGCTAAGAATGAAACTTTTGCTGAGACCCGAGTGGATCTACAACTCAACCAACACGTTCGCAGGAGGACCTCTGACTGGAACTGAACCGCACCGATGTTCTGTACAACCTCTGTATTAAACTCTTTGTAAACAAAGAAAGGAGGATGGACTTTGTCTTTAAGTGAACAGCAGCTTTGGTAAGTGAACTGCTTTTGTGTTTTTACATCTGCAGTAGCGTTACTACTGTGTTAATGTGTCTATGGTGTCGTTTTTATGATATGGTTAATATTGTTCCCTCTGATGTGAATAATATTTGAATGGCTCGTGCTCTTCAGTGTGTGGATGAATACGTGTTTTAGCGCTGCAGTGTTGCTGGATTCATTTGTCATGCTTTGTTGTCATATAAATATATGTGACTGGTTCATGTGAGTTTGTTCTTGTCATTGTGTTAATTACATTGATTCTGACTTGTCCATTAATGACGAAGCATCCCGTCATCGCGGGGTTTGCCGCGGTTGTTTTCCCGTTGTTTTTGTTTTTTTTTGTTCCGGGTTGAGAGGTCAGAGCCCGTTGTCTGTTACGTGAGCGCAGTCCACCGAAAACATTATATTTCCCACAATTTAAGCTTCTGCAGTTTCCAAATGCACTAGTATTATTCAAACGTATTGTTCGGTTCGTAAGCCTCGTACCGAACGGTTTAATACGAATACGTGTATTGTTACACCCCTAGAAACAAATAATAACCCATAGCTGTGGCTCATAATTAGGTTATTCAACTGTAGTAGGACAGCACAGAAGGCCCAGGTATAAAATGCACGGCCCGCCACTGAGTATTTATATACATAAAACATGTTTGCAATAAAATAATATATACGTCTCACTGAATTCAGGAAGCCTACAGATGCGTACTAATCAAATGCTGTTTTCCAATTAATTAAATCAATTTTGGTTCAAACCACATAGCCTACTTGTACGTTGCTGTATTATATTATTGCCTTCTTTATTTCAATTTGCCCACATGTTTACAGCCCTCTCATGGTTAACTGGGGTTGAATGGTCTCCTGGGTCATAACAGATTTGATGTTCACTTCTCTTAAATGCTGTAAAAGTGTTCAATCTCTGGGAGGTGACATGGAAGAGACACACAACTATTACCACCATCATAGGCTATAGCAGCATCTTGTATATTTGAAACATTTGGAGTATGAATATTAATATGTTCATGCTAACCCTTTCACAACATAACATAACATATCATCCTATTTGGCTTTCCAGGAAATGTGACAGGTAGCTTTATAATTCTACTTGGATTAAATCTGTTGAGGAACAACCTAATTTAATTGAAGTCACACTATTCAATGTGGTGCAAATGTCAACATTTATCTCAAAGCTGTTATCTAACCACAGAGGCATAAGTTATGTTGGCGGCAGTATGAATCCAAATGCAAATTTGTTCTTACACGTGAAAGACCTTTGATCGTGCCGAGTGTGGTGCTATGTATACAAATCAACCGACGGAAATCACGCAGACACCGGGAGATACAAACAAACACCACACACCACTGCAAAATGTCAGTATTTATCTGAGCACAGGCTTTGCCTGCTCTTGATGCAAAGCGAAAAGCAATATTACATGCCAGGAGATACGGCAAACTGCAGCCAATGAGACTTGACATACAGAGAGCCACGCTTCTGCAATGAAGCAATACGGAGTGATTGGGTAGAGTGCTGTTAAGCTGAATAAATATTAGGGGTCAGACAGACCTAGTAAACACTCAGCTCTTGACATTTATAGAAATGCATTGGATTGGTGGTATGCATCAAGGGGCACATACTGAGCTGAGATTTTGCACATCCTGTCTCACACGGCTCCTGACATCGGGTGAAAAAGGAATGATTCCACACCACTAAAGCCTCAGAGCCTGTTGTAGAGGGCTGAACATAAATACTCTATTTTGGGTTCACAGGGAACCAAGCGGGGCTTAAACACCCCTGATATTTCTTTCATGTTTTATGCATGTACATGTTTAATTTAATTGCAGAAACTGATTAATTGAGCATCGCTCTGTGATTGAATAAAACATGAAGAGGCCCTCCACTAACTGCATTTCCGTTCGCCTGTGACTGATGCCGCTACCACAGTGTCTTCGTCAAACGTTTGGCGAAGCTGTCAGTGGAATCAAGCACTCCATGAATTTAGACTAATTATCCACATTAGGTGCTGAATTACAGCGACAGCCCATCAGAGGGGTTTGGTGCCGTGCTGCACACTTGCAGCTGAGCCATAGATCATAGAATTATGCTCTCTCCATACACAAAGGCTTGGTTTTATGAGGTGATTTTTTTTGCCATTCATTTGAATGTATTGCAAAGGCCTTCAGCTTTCGGGAAATGCAGCATTAAAGCATTTCCTGGCAGCGCTATGAAAAGACAACCTCCTCTGATGTATGGAGTCTAATTAATCTGAAAGGTTTGGACGGTTACTGACTTTTCCTTTGCTTAGCTCATCTTTTACACATCAACGTTTGAAGTAAAACGCTGGAATTTACAAGTGATAAATCGGAAGAATTGGACGATCAAGTCTTTGCTGAAACAGCATTTGAAAGCTTTAAAGATATATTACATTAATGCAACTAATTACCACAGAGACAGAATATAACATGAAAGAAGCAAATATCAACATGTGTGTCATCGCTTTCAGCAAAAGCTTGTGTTCTTTGCGTAACACAGTGGGCCACCGGGCTTCTGCTGGTGAGTAAACTAACGGCCATAATAGAATTGCGACTATGATGTATGGCTGACTTCTGGATTGGGTATTTGTTTTGGCCGAGCGTGCTGCCGCTACACGTTATTTCATTATTCCACACCGTTAAGAGTTGATTAAATGCTTTTATGAAAGTAAAGAGCAACATCAAGAGTCTACTTTTTCCTCACAAATCAAATGTATTAGCCATGGAGACAAAGTGAGCAGCTCATTAACTTCTTACACACATCTCTCTTTGCATGTCGGCCCCCAAAAGAAAACGGAGTGATTGCAGAGGAGTTTATTTAAGATGAGGCCGTAGAGTGACTTCAGTGTTATCTGATGCTCCTCATGCATATTGTTCTATCATTTAAAGAAGAAATAATGTCACAAAGTGGTCAGCAGGTGCTTTAAGTAGCTCTTAAAAAAGAACATTTCTATTTGCTTGATCATTTTCCTGAGTAGCTCCATGATTCATGAACTGTCCGGCACAGCACTGTTTCCTGTTCTGGGATACCTATCAATGAGACTCACGTCCTCACCTCATCATTAAATAAGAAAAGGCATGGTTGTGTGTGTGTGTGTGTGTGTTCTCTCTCAAAGGATGATTTTTTTTTTAGAGGTGACACTGTGATGTCACTTATTAGTTTGTGGACTGCCGTTTTGAAGCCTCCGGTTTGTCATTTTTGTCCGTCGCCATCTTTTTTGCAACCAGAAGTGACACAAGAGGGTGGAGCTAAGTACAACTAAATGCTGAATAAGACCATTTTTAGACAACCAAAATCTTTTTTCGGTAACAAATTTCCTATAACATTTCCCATACTGCGCATCAAGGTAGAGCCTCAGGCAGTAACCTGCACATGAACATAACATTATAGAACAGCGGTGAATGAAAAAAGAAACATCTACAATATTTTCTTAATGAAAGGTAGAATTGCCTGAAATGAGCAATGGTGTGTGATTAAATGATAGGGCATAGTGCTAAAGAACTCACATAATCAGTGAAGCAACCAAAAGTACATGCTTTAGAGAAGGAATGTGGACACGTCATGGCCAAAACGCTGTTATAAAGAAGCCTCAAATCTCAAAACACAATGGTCATCTTGTTCGCTTGCAGGAAAGCGAACAAGCTTCTTTTGTCCTTACAGCACCATATAAAATTATATACTGCTCTGCCCACAAATAAATAGCCAACATCCGTCACCAGAAACACTTCCTTCCTGGGTATAAATCATGTTTAACTTAGAACAACAGTGATGGCAGCTCTGATACTGCGGGGAGAATTCAAGAGGCAGTTTTGCATGCTTACAATTAGAGCTGAAAAAGTTGAGAAGGGGGAAGAAAAGTCCCCCTGATATATAAACACCCACGGCTATTGATGTCAAAGATTAGTTTTCTGTGAAATAATTTCATACAGTAAACGTGCAAGATAAAGTGTGCAAATACTGCCTTTGAGTTGCACAAACCTTGAACTCTGATTTGCACCTCAAACACTACGTGTTCAACAGTGGATGCTCATCTCTGAGGGACCTTTGCAATGGCCGCATGGCTGACCATGAAGGAGCGTTTATTACGTGGTTATAGCCACTGCAACATGGCCTAAAGCTTGAGGCAGAACATAACAAGATAGCATCAACAGCATACAGTGCACTGAGCATAATGCACGTGTCCCTATCTGATGATGCAGCAGAGCATGGATAATGACTCATTAGGTCTGTTGCTTGCAATGTTGGTTGGCTAACCTATTATTCTTATCATATATATACATAAATATATATATATATATATATATATATTCCATTCTATGAAACATAAGCAATGTTCCCTAGGAATGCCATTGAATGTGTATCACCTGTGTCTTCCCTCCCACCATCATTACTAGTAATGAGACCTCTATATGTCTGCACCTTATTCTGACCCATAGCTGGTAATGGGAGGACGGGCCCTTTAAGAGGCTCCAGTGAATGGATTCTATTATAGATTAATTGATTAAGCGGGTGGCGCTCCGTGATGACAATATATCTCTTTATTGATCTGCCTTTCAATGAGATTGGCTGTTACCCAACCTCCCTGAGGGATGGAGAGAGGAGAAGGGGTTGGGGGGAAGAAAATAAGAGGGGGAGAAAAGGAGAAGGTAAAGCAGGGCTATTTAGGGAGCAATTCATTTCCTGTTTCTCTCGCTGGCTTCCCTCAGCTTGGACCCAGTCCCACGGTATGAAATATGAGCGATCCGACGGGCTGCATTCAGGCTGGAGTTCTCTTTCACATGATATCATCTTATTTCTCACCATGTTTCCTTCACACTCTCTCCTCTGGTCTCATTATATAAGAGTCCACCTCTCTAGCTGCCCCCTCCCTCACCGACACCTCTTTGTCTTTCCCGTTTCTCCATAATGAGGGGCCCCCTATTAATTTTGGGGCTCTGAAGCGAGACGCGCCCTCTGTCCCCTCCCACCCTCCACCTCCACCTCCACCACGCTCTCTGCAAATCTGCGAAATTGATATGAGTGCATGAAGACAGAGTGGGCCAGGCGTCCCCGTCTGTTTTCCAGCACACATCATGATGAGGAGGGCAGATTGGAGCGTCAAAGGCGACATTAACCTCTTGTCTATCTTCCGGGGTTTCAACCATTCAACTGGTTTCATACACTGATTGTATGTTGTAATGAGAGGGGATTACATTTGGCACGCACACCGCAAGCTCCATGGATCTCGCTCTGAAGACAGCAGTTGAGTGGGTTGCCAATAATGGAAATGAAAGGGGGCTGAGTTGGGTGAGGAAAATGGTTATTTTGAATGTCTAACCACAATTTAGCATTTTATATGACTTGGCTGTGTTTTGAGTTGGCTGGACGATGAGGGCACGGAGGAGTCCTGAATATGTTTTCATTGGTCCTGGGCCAGAGGAGCTTCAGTGCACCTTGGAATACATTACAGCAATGGTGTCACTCTACAATCTGACTTCATTGTTCACTTGGGTTTCGTTAGTAACACAGATGGCGTGCGCTTTAAAACGTTTTATCTTTTTTAACTCTCTAATTTCTTGACCAGTGGTGCTCTGTGGGTTGACAACGCACTGCCATCACAGACAAACCAGCTCTCATCAGGAGAGAAATACTCCAAGTTACACAAAGAACAGCATAGTTTGTTACACGTAGTGGCTTCTCAGTGGTTTTCAAAATGGTATTTCCTTCAGCCATTCTGAAAACGTTTCCCACATGATCTGCCCGAGGTTTCTGCATGATGCCGCAGCTACATTTTCAGTATATACATCCTGAGAGTCGGTAACTTAGAGGGTGGTTGACATGCTCCCAAGCAGACAGCAGTACCGGCACGGAAGCTAAGCAATGTACCGCTGTCGCCACGTTTTGATCCCAAAGTCACAAACAAAATACCATAACAAACTACCCGATGTTAATGTTGGAGTTTGTTAATGGAGTTTTGTGGCATTGAAGCGAGCGACATAACGGCTTCAGTCCCACGTCATGAAGGGCTGTCTGATGGCAAACAAAGTGATGAAGAAATTCTAAATATAGCGCACACACAATTTCTTTAGGAGCTAAAATATGGTTTCCATATGCTTCCATCCATATGGCTTTACCTCGGCGCCATGACAGTCCTTTCCGGCGGGGAACTGAAGCTGTTATATTGCTCTCTTCAAAGCCACAAGACCACATTCATAACAACAGTATTTTCACCTTGCAGAACACAGGAATCTACACACAACCCCACTTCAAATAACCGGGACTGACCTTTTCAGTTTCACCTTTTCAAACTTAGCTCAACTAACCTTGATTCAGCTAGTGTTAGCTTTCACATTAAAGATTAGCTTACTGGTATTTGGCATTTGAAAACCTCCAATGGACCCGTCCTTTATAACAACCGATGTTCACGTTTACCTCGCAAAGCAACGTCTTGTGATGCAACGACAATTCCAAAAATATTTCCAAATCAGTGGCCACTGAAAGTGTAGACTAACTAACAACCTTCATTTGAATGTCACTATCACAAAGCACACAGAGGAGAGCAGTAAAGGTTTGTGCAATAATAGTAATCCCGAATACAGCAGCCCTGCGACAAAGAACACCTTTGTAAAGGTCAGCTTTCGTGTTTTTTACCTACAGGTTGTAGTTCCATTATTTAGGACACCTTAACAACATACTGGGCACAGTTGTCTCTGTCTCATCCTTGGACAATATAATCTTCACAAAGTATTGTGTGTCGTATTTGGTGAATGGCTGTCGTATTGCATGACATTCTACAGGAAGTCATGTTATTGTGTACACCCCCTCGCAGTTTCTGGCAGAAGATGTGCATCTTCTTTCTAAATAGCCTTCTTCTCAGGCTCCAAGTGGTGTCAGGACGGAGGGTCAGAGTACACTACCGTCTGCTACGCCGCGCTGCTCTGTAATTTAGCCTGCTCTTTCCCCACCCCGCAGAGCTCCCATCCGTTCGTTTCCTCAGAGATGAAATGACTCTTCCAATTCTCCCAGTCCGCTCTGCGGAGGAGGGGCGGCGGCGGCAATTACAGCCCTCCCTCCAGCACACACACACGCACACACACACACACATGCACACACACACCTACACACACGCACACACACACATGCACACACACACCTACACACACACACACACACACACACACACACACACACACACACACACACACACACACACACACACACACACACACACACACACACACACACACACTCTCTGACAAAGCTCCCGGGAGCCAGAACAGAATTGTCTCTCCCCTCTCTCTCACCTGGCATTTTAACAGGCAGCCCTGGCCTTTCACACAAGCTATTACGGCGTGTGACAGGAGCCATTCAAGCCTACCAGTTAGTTGGCCTGCCTGTACTTTCTGAAAGAATATATAGAATGCCACCGGCAAGAGTGGAAAGAAAAGGCACTGATCAGTTAACGTGTTCTCCAACCGGTGATTATTTCGTTGCATACGCAGCATGCAAAGAGTTTACTCACCTAAAGCATACCTGGTCACATTTTTATATAATAGCATTAAAAAAACCTGATTCCTGTGAAGGGATCTGCTGCAGGCTTTCTCAGAATGTCATGGGAAAGCCATATGAAATCAAAAGATGAGGACAGCATCTGTGAGATGGAAATCGGAAGAGAGATTGCTGCACAATATTCGCCATTTCATACCCATGTCACACACACACACACACACACACACACACACACACACACACACACACACACACACACACACACACACACACACACACACACACACACACACACACACACACACACAGTTCAGACAATGCCATGTTTTCAACATTGATTGCAAAGAGAAAAGCCAGAAGCTTTTGTCTCCTGCATTGAATTTGACCCCATCTCACCGGTCCGCCCGCTGAGAGGTAAGCTAATATTCTGTTATTACGTTAGCGGTGTTTGGTGCAAAATGGCCCATTATATTTTCCAGGACAGAGCTGTTGTGTCTGGCAAACCAGGAAAGGGAAAGTAATTACACTATGAATATACACAGCCAGCTCATTTGTAGTATTGAAAATGTATCTAATAAAGCAAAATACACAGCAGAGATGTCTCATTTCAATGGGAGATGGCAGTAAACGGTGAGATACTGACGCTCAATAACGCAGTAGTTTGTCGAAAGATTAGAACCTTTACATAGAACCAGCCACACCTTAAATGTGGTAAGAGTCACATTCATGAAAGCATATCTGGTCTTTTTTGTTGGTTTGTTCGTGCAGTAATTCTGGTTTGAATTTCAAGGTAACATATCTCTCCTTGTTTTATGTGCTCCTACATTAAGCACTGTGAAGGTTGTGTTTAATTAAGGTCGGCAATACTTGAGCTTGATCTTTTGTAAGTTGCTCTCAATTAGATCAGTAATTCCATTTACAGGCATGTAGGAATGTCTTAAGCCAAAATGACAGAAACAAAAAAAGGTTTTGGCCCTAATTTTCTTATTCCAGTCCAACTCCATGGCCTCATTGTCTGTGGTTTTTAGATAGATGGATGGATGAATGGATGGATGGATGAATGGATAGATAGATGGATGGATGGATGGATGGATGGATGGATGGATGGATGGATGGATGGATGGATAGATAGATAGATAGATAGATAGATAGATAGATAGATAGATAGATAGATAGATAGATAGATAGATAGATGGATGGATGGATGGATGGATGGATGGATGGATGGATGGATGGATGGATG
This sequence comes from Leptoclinus maculatus, assembly GCA_032191485.1. Classification (NCBI taxonomy): domain Eukaryota; kingdom Metazoa; phylum Chordata; class Actinopteri; order Perciformes; family Stichaeidae; genus Leptoclinus; species Leptoclinus maculatus. Next base: position 2,694,439 of record JAVDOI010000001.1, read on the forward strand.
GATGAATGGATAGATGGATAGATGGATGAATGGATAGATAGATAGATAGATAGATAGATAGATAGATAGATAGATAGATAGATAGATAGATGGATGGATGGATGGATGGATGGATGGATGGATGGATGGATGGATGGATGGATGGATGGATGAATGGATAGATGGATAGATGGATGAATGGATAGATAGATAGATAGATAGATAGATAGATAGATAGATAGATAGATAGATAGATAGATAGATGGATGGATGGATGGATGGATGGATGGATGGATGGATGGATGGATGGATGGATGGATAGATGGATGGATGGATGGATGGACAGATCATTAGGCAGATAGATAAATAGATTGCAATGTATTTATTGGAGCGAACCACCTCGACATCCATGTCCTTATTATTGTGCGTTTCAACACGGTAAACAGAGCTCAAAGAAATATTGGTACATCTCAGCCCTCAACGCAGTCTGACAGGCCTGACTCTAAACCCACCAACAAAACTACAATCTGACTGGGCACTACTCAGCTACCGGCTTAACGGACAGATATCCAGCATTGTCTGATGTGCATTCACTGTGGTGCTGCGTGTTCCCAACATCATATATGTGAGGTCTGTGTCTCTCTCTCTCTCTCTCATCCCTCGTTCAAATGCTGGCAACCTAATATTAAATCTGATATTGTTCAAACAGATAAGCATCTGTGTACATGTAAGCTAAATGCATGTTATACTGGGGGTTGGGTGGCTCGGGGTGCCGCAGACGACAACCCTTTAGTTCTGAAAAGTGAAGCCGATGCTGAAGTGTCTTAAAGTTGCATTCTCTCTAGTGTCCACCAGGGGGCGACTCCTCTGATTGTATAGATGTCTATGAGAAAATGACTCTACTTCTCTCTTGATTTATTACCTCAGTAAACATTGATGTTAATTTAGTAAATTATGATCCATTTAGAGTCAAACAGAAGCAGGGTATGCTTTAGGGCGGGGCTACCTTGTGATTGACAGGTCTCTACGACGGTGTTGTCCGGTCTGGGAGTCAAATGAGAAAATGTATTATTTAGTGTTCGGTTGTGCTGAGCTCCATCCTCTCATATCACTTCTGGTTCTAAAGAAACAAAATGGCGACGGCCAAAATGTCAAACCTGAGGCTTCAAAACTGTAATCAATGTTAACGCCCACTTATTTACAGTCAGGGGTGCCATGACAAAAACAATCCTTTGAAGGGGTGCTAAAAAAAGTATTGGAACTACTGATAAATATGTAGAATATACCCTGGCAACAGAGAAGAGAACATGCATTGGTTGTGTAATGTCTCACCTCAAGAAGCAGGGAAATCCTTCTCACATAGTCTTGTGATGTTTGGGTTAAAATAGTTATTATTTGCTTGGTATCCATATAATATTTGAGTGAAGAAATGAAGAAGTTAGAGCTGTTGTTTTCAACCTTGCATCCGTTCACATAAAGCTGACTTCAGTAAACAGTATGTTTCTCATGGTCTGGCTTAGAAACCGTGCACCGACAAATGTGAGCAATTAATTACAGATAGACTGGATACAGCTATACTGTAATGAAGAGAGACAACTGTATTACCTACTTAGCTGAAATCAAACCTGTGAAACCTTGAGCTTCGTGCCTGTAGAAGTTCTTCTACTGCTCTAGTGTGGATAAGCCCTAAAGGTCCCCTGAGGAGCTTTCTCTTTTTACACAGAGCTCCATTCCATGCCTCTCGGCGCTCTCCTTCATAACACCTCCTCCCTCTGTCTGGCGTGTGAATGTAAAGAGTCCAGTGAAAAGTGGCACTGGCTTTCCTCCTCGACCCTCTTCGTAAGCTGTCAGGGTTAAGCCTCACTACCTCGAGGGGGAAAATGTGAGATGATGGGTGAGAGCCAAGTCCAAACACTCGCAGAGGTCGTGGAGAGGGGCGCGAAACATTCCACAGGGCTTAGTTACATCTAAGAGAGGGAGGGAAGGAGGGAGATACCTGGGGCCAGAGGGACAGTGATCCGTGTCAGCGAGAGAGAATTGAGTAAACCTACCTTGACAGCCTTGGTAAACAGTAAGAATAGGGAGAACATTTATCAACCGGGAATGATTTGGGGCTGTATCAGGGGCTGTATCAGGTGGTTGGACAGACTGCTGCAGGGATGATGTCTTTTTATAGGCCAACCGGGAAGTTAGCATCCCACTGGTCCAAAAAACCAATGGGATTTGGGATTATTGCAGAAAATAATCTCTGTGGCAAAGAAACGTTGATGAAAATTACAGATTTAGTTCAGCAAGATACACTTCACAAATGAACACCACTGTTGTAATTGTTGAAGCGTAAATACATGATGCCAGAAGTAAAAAGCTAACGTTATTAATGCTATCATAAATCAACGACACCACAGTCACATGACTTCACGTCTCCAGCACTGAGCTAAAGGAGGACTAGTGTTCCAGTGAGGACGCTTGTTATCAACCAGCTTTTATAAGACACGTAAAAGCTTCTCAATATTTACTGATGTATTTTAAGTCCTACAACAAATCTTTGAATTCTCTTTCGCTTGTTTGTGTCAACCACAGACCTTATTTCAGACACCTAACCAAAAACACATACAAAATGAATTTTTGTATTTAACCCACTGATTTTAGGACTCATTAATGCAGCACTCTATTGATGTGAAACTGTTAGTGGTTATAGATTGTGCAATTGTTTTGATTCTACTTTGCTTTATATATAATAACTAATAAATAACTGATAAGGTCAGGATCATTACATTTTCTGGGATGCTTTCATTCCTATAAAGACATTTGTTGTTGTGAATGTGGCAGAACAGTGAGTCACACAAAGGTACAACCATTAACACACACACACACACACACACACACACACACTGTCTTATCCCTTTCATCAGTGCCTCAGTTCAGCCTTTCCCCTCTCCATCAGCCCCCCCCCGCCATTGTCAGAGATGGCTTTATCCCTGTGAATGCAAGGACATTGCTTGGCTGTAGGCTAGGCAGCGCTGCACCGAAAGAAAGCCCTGCCTAGATGATTTTGGCTTTCTCCCTCCTGGCAGGGTAGAAATCAAAATCCCTTGTCCGCTGAAAATTACTGCTGGATTACCTTTGTCTCCCAGCGGCCGTGCTGTCAGAGGTAAACCTAGCCAATCTGGATTAATGACCTGTGCGACTGACGCAGAAAAGCACGAGAGGGACGACACGCATATTTGTTTTTGCTGTTTTTATTATATACGTCCATCTAAGAGTGGGTATCCTAGCCCACCACCCCCTCTCCCTTCATCCCATGCCTCATCATCATCTCTTCCTGCCTTTGTCTCCCACGCTCCCTAATGATGACAGGAATGGCCGGGCTCCCAGAGAGCCAGGTTCCCACTTTAATGTCTCCTTGCCTTACTCCCTTGCTCTCGGCTCAGGTTTCTCCCCACCCCTCTGATTTACAACGATCCCGGTGGCTGACGGGGAAGAGAGACAAGGCTGGAAGCAGGGTGAAAAAGAGGGGGATTCATTGTTCTCCTTCTCTCTCCACTGTCTCTTTTTATTTATGCCACCTCCAGCCTGACCGGGGACGTGGCATGACCCCAGGGAGAACGTGCAGCACGCTAGTACACCGGTGACAGTGACTCCCGAGGCAAGACCCAGCCGAGTGCTGCGGCTCTCTGGTTGATCACAAGACAATAGCCCCCCTGCCCATCACTCTGAGGGAGTCAGCTGGGTTGAAGTTTGGGTGAATGAGAGCTATCACAGGATTGCACGCAAGGTCAGACCATGAGGGTTGAATAATGGATATATTTGGGAGTAAAAGGGGGAGTGGGAGGTTTGATGCATTAAAGTGTAACAATGAGTGTTGCCGCCGTCATCTAACATCGCCCCTCAGGGAGGTGTCACATGTTTTGTATTGTTGTCCAATGTAGTTGATGGAAAACAGCATCTATAATCCAGACCGGACAATTTGAAGGACAGGGAAGGGATCACTGTGACGTTTTCTCTTCACCATCTGTTTGGTCTGTATTTGTGGGATGTGTTTTCCTGATCTATTTAACCTACACATGTACAGGCCAATATTGTAGCATTAGGTGTCCCTTGTCTCACGGGTCCCTTTGACTTCATTCAAGACTGTGTTCTGACTCAGCAGTAGTGACCATCAATAGACAGAATTGAAACCTTTAAACATTTGGACGGTTGCTTCCAATTCCCCCTTTTTTTGTATTACAAATACCATACTGATGAATGATTTCGGAATCTCTAGAAGAAATGATTTCAGTCAATTTATTGTTTGGTTATGCAAGAATCTGGAGTTGACCAGAGTGAGCTAATGCTTAGTTCACACTATATGACTTAAGCTCCTCCACAGAAGCCCCAAATCAAGGACAAATCGGTGTTGGATTTGTGTGCGCAAATTGGCGCTTGAGTGCTACGTGTGAACTGTTTAAACACGCGAGCTGATGCATCACAGACACATTCCAGATGTCTAGCATGCAAAATATCTGGACATGTCGGCGAGTCTGTCAGGAAGCTACAGCCAGTGAGAGCGCAAGACACGGGGTGAGGCCTGTACCTGTGTGTGCTATGTTTTACATTTGCAACACGGATCATAGGTGTTGTCGTCGTTCCTAGAGGAATATAGTTTTATAGTAAACACGTGGGGAAAGAGGCTATTTTGAGAACACGTGTGCCAACGAGAACCTCAATAAGCAAGACCATGCACAGTATTAAGTCCTATGTAGCCCTGTCGCCAGTCAGTCAGGTAGTGTAGAAACCACCAGGTTAGAACAATCTGATGACTTGTAGTGTGACCTTACTGAAGGGTCCAACCCTTCACAATCTAGGTTTAGTGTCTGTGCATTTTAACATTTGCTAAATAGCACTAAACGCAAAGCACAGCGAAGTCGGACGTCATTAGTTTTGCAGGTATTTATTTATAAATCAAAGTATTGGACCAATTACAACTTTGACCTGATGATGGCTAGATGACAAGTCAGAGGATCGTCACAATCTATTCTGATGAGGTCATACATGGGTTGACCATGAAAATCCTTCCAAACATTTTTTAACACGTTTCACTTAAACCCCAATAATGAACATTCTGGTGGCGCTTTAGGATACATCATTATGTGGACCGTGCATGTCTGTACAGAATGTCAATCCATGAAGGAGACTTTGACGCATTTCAGTCTGTGCCAAGGTGGTGGACCGAGCCAGCCGCAGACCAACATTGCTGTCCCTATAGCCATGATTCTAGCAAACACATTTGTCTTGAACAACTGCCTTTGAAAGGTATATGTCTACACAGCACAGCAGCTCTGACTCAGCAACTCATGTCAAGACACAAGCCCACAAAGAGCTAATGCAGGTAATGACCTACTTGCAGTTGTTAAACAGACTGTGTAATAGGCTGTCAGAGCACAAACACCTGTTTGACTGAGTTTTAGAGCAGGTGGACGGGCCAAAGAGCAAAAAAAGGCCTCAGGAAGCAGTTTGCAGAGGTGAACCATTGCTGCGTGTCGCATAGGAAGTTGCTGAGAATAGCATCCTCAATAAACACAACACCTGATATGAATCAACCCTACAGCTGTTCAGGCAACTGTTGTTGCACGTTACTTACAGTCCATTACCTCTTCCTGAGTCCTGTGGCTGTGGTCATGACAGTGTTTACACATTCAGTCAGTGTTCCAGAGGTCAAACAGGGTTCATCAGCGCAGCAGACAGACATTCCGCTACAATATTCCACATGAATATTTAAAGAGATTTCATGATTCAAAGCATAATTTGGTCGCCGTTTAATGTAAAACCATTCTCTGTGCTCTAAACCACCGGGTGTACGGGGCTTCCAGTAGAAAGGACGTGCGCCCGTCTTTACATTTGGTTCCTCATCGAGTCTGGTTAACATGTATGAGGCAGAACGCACGCTGAGTTAGACAATCTGCACCCTGGAGCCCATACATTGGACTGGAAACATACCGCGCAGATCGTTTAGGAAACAAAATGAATGTAGAGAAGGACGGATATACACCGAGATAAGAATTTTGATGAGGACCTTCCAATTAAATCTTGCCTCATTCTGATGCATGCCCTCAAACTGGTTCATAATGAGGATGTTGTTGTTTTTTATCAGAGCGATTACAAGATGAGTTCAAGATAGAAAAGGGTTTCAGCTCATCTTCAACAATAAATCCATACATCAGCTTTCATCAACATTTCTCATTACTTACATTCTCACTACTAATTGTATCAACTTGAAGTGCATTGTGGGCCGGGTGACACTTGAAAATCCAATGTCCATTAAGACACTTAAAGAGAATGAAAGCAGAATGTAAACAAGGCGGGTAAGCACTGTTTGTTAGACACTAATGGAAGGACAAGAAGCCCTCGGTGTGCATCACTCCTGCTGGCAGTAAATACAACAACAGCACAAACTGTTCATCTGCAGATGAATGGATGCACACAAAGATAAAATAGCACAGTTCAATACTGGTTCAAGCATGAAGCAGAAGGAAGAGGAGATTTTGAATGTCAGCGTGCGTCAACAGCGATTCCCATCCTTATTGTTCCCACATCTCACCATAACAGGATGGAATAAAAATGGCGAACTGTGAACAAGTCATGAGAGCATTAGTTGCACTGAGGCCAAGTTGCGTGGGCGCAGAGAAGTGCAAATGAACGGTCTCCGCTGAGAGGAGATGCATCTCGAGAGACGTTGTTTTCACTCTGGCATTGAAAAGGAGCGGAGCAGTGGGAGTTTAAAAAGATGACCTGGTGCTTGTGAAACGTGGATAGATCAGAACGGATTCTGTGGATGTTGCACTGCTTATTTTTTGCTCTACAATTTGTCTTCTAAATCATGCTTCCAAAACATTTTCTTGAACACTGCTATAATACTAGTACTCCAATGAATACACTAGTGTGCACTGGGAGTTGTGATTTTCAGGTTACTTGTTTTGCAGGTCTGCTGACTGGGTGGTTGAATGTAACTTAAGAAGTGTGGAGAAAATGGGTGTCCTGGGGTTTGCAGGATGACAGACTGTAACATTCAGCTGGCTGATCTCTTTGACCTCGTGTCACTCATGAAACCTCAAGTCTACTTAGTCAGTGAGCTACACAGCACCAGCTGCCCAGTGCCCATCACTCCCCGTTTCATACCTGCATATACACTGCCTATTCACACCGGTGGCATTGAAGAACAGCTGTGAAACATTCTGCAGAGGTAGTCTTGTATGGCAGTTACAGAGAGTGGGAAACAACAGTGCATGGTTAGGTTTGGGAAGAGGTTGTGGTTTGGGTTGAAATACAGCATGTATGTTTGTTATGTACCTAAATGCTATGTATAGTGACATGGGTGAACTTACATAGGTAAAAATGAGTCAACGTTGAGTTTTGTTTTCACACGGGACACGAACATCGGTTTGCTGGGTGAAAGTCCTACGTGGACAGAGTGAATGGACAACCGAAGCAGCTTCTCTGCTCGTCCAATAATGACGCCGGTAGGTTTACATTGTAGTTAGTTGAAAGCTTGGTGCGTTTCATAGAGATGCTAAAAGTTGGATTGTGCGTTGGTTTCAGACACAACAAAGCATTGGTATTTGACCACCTGCATTGATTGACACCACTCATTTGGAACACTTACTGTCAGTCCCTAGCTACTTACTGCAACAAAGTCCACACTGCAACACTGCCAAAGTGCTCATCAAACTGTCACTACAGATATTTTTAAACACACTCAGGAAGACTTTTAAACAATTTTCCAAGTAGTGAATCATTTTATCCCAAGGCTTTTAGTCAAGAATAGTAAAAGGTGAAACATCGTCTCACTCCTTATATTAAGTACATATTTAATAGCTCTGAGACACAATAACAGCCTCTCACTTGACTAACCCCAGGTGACTCGTGATGCAATCAAAACAGCCAGCGCTGCTCCTGTCAGACACTGTCAAAGCTGCCAGTGCTAAAAACGTCATTAGCCTCCGTCTTTTTCATTGGAAATGACCCATGATATTGTGATGGTCAGCTCGTTAACTCACAGTCTCAAGCCAGAGAAAACATCCCAGCTCGGAAATTGATCAATTATCTGCCAGTGTTTTCTTTCTGGACAGGCGAAGCAGAGCTGGCCTGCCAACAACTCATTAGGATATGACTGGCTGTGTCTCCCCCGAGCTGGGCTCCAACATGTCCAAATCGAGGCTGGGTGAGAAAACTCAAAGCACAGTGTTGGACATGGTCTCTCACATTGCAAACAATGGGAACCCATAAAGTTGCTGGAATTCACAATTACCTGGGGGTTGGACTTCATCCAGGGGTCATGAGATAAATCTGAGGGGTCACGAAATGATCGACAAAGTCACAAAGACAAATAAAAAACCTTTTGATCACATTCTGCTTATATTAGGTAGTTGTATCTCTTCAGGACTCACGATTAAAACAATGTGAGATAGAAAACTGCTCACAGACGGTCGCGAGTAACTCGCTCTCCATCCAAACTCGCCAAATACAGACGTTGGTCAGTGCCCCTCGACGTCTGATACCGATGCACCGAGGCAACCTGTAGCGTCTGTATGAGACACACTCGACTAACCCATCTGAGTCAGAGAAACGGACATAGTATGAAGAGCGAGAAGGTCCGCTTACCCGACTCTATGGAGCTTTGAGCTTTCAGCTGTTTTGGTTCACTCTAACCACTCTCATCGCCGGTTTTTCAGTCAAGAACAAAAAAAGAGAGATGCCCAGTGGCATCAATTGAACCCAGAAGTTGTAATTACACGCGTTGGCCACTATGTGAAAGCCCTGTACTCTTCCTCGGGGCTTGGTTCTTCACTACAACAAGTGACCCATTTCACATCACACATTGTTTTGCAGTTACTATGTGAAAGTCACTCTAACCCAACACTGCCAACAAGAAACAACTCATCGTCTCAGGAAAACATTCATCCATTTAATACACATTACAGAATGTATGTAGGCCTTCAACAAACAATTATTTTCTTTAATGATGACTCTGACAATTACTGTTTTCATAGATTTGTTTTGTTACGTTTTTAGAATGGTCAGACATGTCATCAGGGTTCCCTGAAGTCTAAGGCGACGTCTTCAAAAGTCTTTTTTTGTTTGACCAACAGTTCAAAAACCTCAAAGAAATCCAGTTAACATTAATATTAAACAATGAAAGCAACAAATCTTCACACTGGAGAAGCTGGAACTAGAAAATGATTGGAGATTGTGATTGATAAATGGTTATCAAAAATATGAATCAACTAGTTATTTCACCTCTTATGTCATCCCTAAAAGAGATGGAGAGAATAGAAAATGATTCACTGGCAAAGATAATTCATGCGTGTTGAGTTCTTTGAGTTGTTTTAGATATTGCTGACATGCTGCTGCTTTAGAGGCTTCATAACAATAATTTCCCCTGTGTTCCAGCCAGGAGACGGCAAGAACGCAGAATGAGACCAGGGGCTCTAACATGTCTAAATGAACTGGGGTACTGGTATTTATTCATTCATTGGTATTGATTCAAGGCGTGCATGTAGCGAAGGTAAGGCTTTGTGCAAAAAACAATCTACCCCTTCTCTAACCGAGACATCCACCCACACAATCATCATCGCCAGTGAAACGAGCTAAACGACTCGTTTTACAGCTTCCAAATGCAATGAACTGCAGAGGTGAGAGATCTGGTTCCATGTGTGACAATCAACTGGTCCTCGCGAACCGTCGCATCACGCGTCTGCAGAGTAAATTCCATTAATTGCAGCCTCACCTTCCACATAGGTGAGGCTGACTGAGATAGCGCTGCGCTTAAGCCAACAAGGAGCACGCCGCCGACGGAGCCTCGCCGCTCTCAGCCCAATTATATGAAGCTCATAAATAACATAAACAATGGAGCACTCCCTGCAGGCATCGCAGTAATCAGCCTAAAGACACCAGGGCACCGAGGCAACAGCACACACACACACACACGCACACGCACACACACACACACACACACACACACACACACACACACACACACACACACACACACACACACACAGGTAGAACACACAGGTAAATCAGTATGAATCAGTATGTGTGATTATCAATGGATACATGTGAAGGTGATGCAAGATATCGATCATGATATTCTAAATGTAAAATTTCACTCTCTACAACTAAATACATATCCGACCCTCCGCACTAATTGAGCTGAATGTATTCTACTCCCAGAATAGCTGGTGAGTGGTTTGGGATTGAAGATCTCTGGAGCCCGTGTACGGTGGCGACCGGTTCTCGTAGCTCTCTTTGACTGCGTCTCCCCGGCGCCGTGCATAGCTAATGCTTACTCACAGCCGAGCACGACGCATATTGTAACCGCGCTCTTTCGCGAGGCTCCCCGGATAAATTTGGCTGAGGCTTGTGCATATGAATTGCAGTAATTTTAATTGGCTGTTGTTTTCCAATAAGATTATGAGGGATTTCTATGAAAATAGACGAGCAGAGGCACACATACGCACACACACACGCGCACATTCTTTCACAGCAGCAAATAAAACGTGCCCGTGGCCACAGGGCTCTGTGTAATTGTTAAATTCTAAGGCCCAGATGGCCCTCCGCGGCCCTGGGCCCTCTGCTCTCACATCGGTGGCACGTAAACACGCTCCCATCATTCACTCCTGACTCGTTACTGTAGATACAAGCCTCCCTTTTATGATTTTCCTTGGCTGCTTAATTCCCCGCACTGCTCGCTTTAAATCTGTATATGACTGCCATTACATTTTAATACACTGCCTCTGCTGTGACCTCGAGGCAGAGTCTGTCCCTCGTCAGCTTTAAAAAGGGAAATTAGCAAAAGTGTTTTGTTAATTATGGATATAGAGAGAGTGGCAGGCTTTGTTTGGCTGACGTTATAACAATAATTTATTTGAAGCTTTAAGATCATGACTACCTGCCTACCTGGCTACCTAAAGACAAAAATAAAATGTCAAATGTGTTGGTAGAATTCAGCTGCCAGTTTCATTCCTCAACTGAATTCATCAGAGCCAACATGAGGCACATTGGCAAGTTCACAAGAGTGCTAGTGGATAAACAAAGGATGGATCATGCAGCCAAATATGAATCATTACACTTCAGCTTCACAGCGTCATCATTATTATGCAATTGTTCTATGGAGTTCCCTGCAAATGCAATCTTACAAACTGTTTTGCATCAGAATGTGCTGCAGTATCAGCCAGGCGGAAACCTCCGGTTCTGAAACGTGAAGCCAAAGCTTCATGTGTTAAACCTGCATTCTCTCTAGTGTCCACCAGGGGGCGACTCCTCTGGTTCTATAGAAGTCTATGAGAAAATGACTCTACTTCTCTCTTGATTTATTACCTCAGTACACATTGTAAACATGAGTTTATGGTCTCAATCTCTAGTTTCAAGTCTTCTTCAATACAGCATGATGTATATTTAGTAGTGCTTGGCAAGTTAACGCGTTATTATCGCGTTAATGCCTTAATTAACGCCGACAATTATATTATCGTGCGTTAACGCAGTTTCTTTTTTTATTATTAAGTGGACATTTTTAACACAAGAACCGGGCAGCGAGCGGTGAACAGCTGTGTTTGTGTGGCGTCTCTTCCTGCTGCTGCCGCTCTCCCCCCCACTGGGTGACACGCCAGATCCGGAACCGTCGGGCCCTCCTGTCTCACACACACACACACACATACACACACACACACACACACACACACACACACACACATGCGCGCGATCGTCTCGTCACAGGATAAAACGTGACAATATCAAAATACATATTGTCGTGTTTTTAAATGAACATATAAGCACGTGAGAACAAACTGCTCTTAACTCAACTCTTTATTAGCATAACTTCCTCATGCAGGTTACTGCCACGGTACAGACTACAGGTTCCATGCTTCACCTACATTCCTCTGGGTCCTAAGTCCCTCCATGTACAGCTTCTTATCCCCCTCTATGTACCAACGTACATTTATAACAAATACCACACATATTACGGTAATCAGTGTTGCATATGTGTCTGACCAAAATACCAAAAAAGCAAAAAAGAAATGATTAATTTAAATTATTTTTTTAGAGTTTTTAAAGTTGTTTTGTTTGTAATATGTATATTAAGCATATCATTTAGTTATCGCTACTGAGAATTTAACAAACATAAAAACATGACGTAGATATGTTTGCAGTTTTCAAGAAGTATATTTCAAATTGCATTTATTACACACATGAAGATAAAGTTGTGAACACCGGCTGAATATCAATTATCAGAATCATTATAACAGTGTTATAACTGCTACTGTGTAAAGGGAATACTGCTGTTAAAAAAAATCGCGATTAATCGCAAAAAAATCATGCAATTAATCGCGATTAAATATTTTAATCGTTGTCCAGCACTAATATTTAGTAAATTATGGTCCATTTAGAGTCAAATAGACCATAAAGCAGGGTATGCTTTAGGGCGGGGTTAGGCAACCTGAAGCTTAACCAATGGCACACGAGCAAGAAGTGTTTTTAAATGTTATTTACATAAATAAGAGTTTTTTGTGAATGCTAAAGTGCCCTTGCAGGTAGTTTTATTGACTTGTTTCCCACTAGCATACCGCAAAGACCGCCCTTCTCCACTTCTGGTTGGCTAATACTTGTTGCCTTAATGGCAGATGTTTATTGCTGAGGAACAATATTGGCGGAAGGTTGGTAGGTTAATGATCTCAACTCAGATGGGGATGTTTTTATAAGGATGGCAACCTTGTATTTGATTACAATGTCCTGATTATGGAGACATTTCTTTTTAATAATGGTGCTATGTACGTTGCCTATATGGATGGAATAAGATTATAGATCTGTGGGAGGTTAACATATATGATATGGTGTCATAAGTAAACTTAATTTGAACCTCAATGTTGATACAGCACACTGATTAACAAAATAATTAAAAAATGGCACTTCAGATCAAAAAGGTTGTCGACCCGTGTTTGAGGGCGGGGCTACCTTGCTATCTGGCGTTGTCCAGTCTGGAAGTTCGTCTCACAAATTTAACCGAACTCGAGCTTCAAAACTACAGTCCACAAACCAATGTGTGACGTCATGTTGACTACATCCACTACTTATATCCAGTCTGAGTCGATGTGCCATTGATGGTAGCAGTTATGGACAATCAAAGGTAGATATATTGCATGTCAATGGCTGGTGCAGACATGAATTGAAGTCGCTGTAATCTGTTGTGTCATGGATACTGTGTGCATGAATAAAGTTGTGTGTGGAGTTAAAAGCAGGATATTTGCCAAGAACAAAGGTGTGTGTGCACGCATACAGTATCTGTGAGCTGGTTCTACACATTGCCCTTTGACACCCCACTCTGCATGCATGTGCACACACGGAGACACACACACACACACACATGTCGTCACTCTGGGCTGCTGCCTCTCGCGCTCCCATGAGGAGGGTCTATTGATCAGGGATGAATCTCGCTAATTAGGCCTGAACTGAGAAGGGAGGAGAGAGAGTGAGGCTATGGGGGAGGGAAATACAACGGGAAGGGAGAAAGGAAAGGCAAGAAAAAACAGAGGAGAAGGGAATCTGAAGTGGCAGTTTGACTTGCTGCTCTGCAATGGATTGGGACATGACAACGCAGACGAGCAAACAACAAAGGGAGGCACACACACACACACACACACACACACAGAGGTGGAGCGACTGGAGGAGGCGAGAACACATGGGAGAAAAGAGTCGTGAACAAACGTGAACTGAGGAAGATCATAAAGCAGAGGGCAAAGTAGAGCGACAGAGATACGCTGGGGGTTCTGAATTTACTATACAAGTTCTCAGATGATCATATCCCAGAATGCTTTGCTCTAGTTTATGGAAGAGGGAAGAAACAAAGGCTTAGGGTGGTTGGATTCCAATCACCCTACGAGCATTTCAATGCTCCAGGGATTCAATTAAAAGATGCAATTGTCTTTTTCCCCGACACACCCATCCTTCCCTTTGTTTTCTCCCTACAACTGTACCTCCACCACTGATCTGACTGGCTGGAGGTTTGATGTGCGGTTACCCTGTGTCGTCTCAGCGTGAAGCATGAACATAATATATGCCAAGCGGAGGATGCTTTCATCCAAAGCACAGGACATCAATCTTTTTCCAATACGGGCACTGTTTAGAACATGTGGTTCTCAAAAACACAACACTGAGTCCTCCCATCCTCTCTGTCTGACTCAACATGTTTGCCTCAAATCATTTTCACTCGTTGAAGATTTGAGGTTTGAAAGCATTGGATGAAATTGGAATCTACTGTATATTGGTTTAAAGTGTCATTCTTAAATGTATCATATAAGAAATATCACATATCGCAGTATTTCAAGTGCTGCTCTCTGAAATCTGCAGACAAAAACTGGATAAATGTGTCAGCATTCATATTAGGAGACCCAAAACACTACAGGGCTTGATCGAGTAAGGGTTGCCAGGTTGCCAATGGCAACCATTTTTAGAAGTTGGCAACCCATTTTTGGGCCTTTAGCAACCAGGTTTTTCACAAAAGTAAAGACAGCAAACAGCAAAACTGGTACCTCAGTGTGTGAGTGGGGATCAGTAGCATCATGATGACAGGGAGAGAGCAGATGAACGAGCATCTGTGAGGGGTCTGAGAAGAACAACCGCTGCACTACGGCTATTTTAAAGGCCGTTAATTGAGGGTGGACAGCCTGGTAACCATTATGAAAAGTTAATGTTGAACCCTCAATAGTATTAATAACAGTGCTGCATTGCAAGAGAAACAAAAAGGCAAGTGAGTGAGATGGATTAAGATGTCAAAAGAAAACCCCGTCCTGCAACATCAAAGCAGCATGATTTCGATTGGAGCCAGTCAAGGGAACGTGCCTGTGATGGAGATGGATGAGAGAATATTACAGTAAGTCATTCTAGCAAACACCTCTCACAAAGACCACGAGGCAGCTTTTTCTTAGCAACTATTTACTGTATAAATTGCCAAAAATACGCCAATAATTTAAAAAATGGGTCCATTGTATTTGCATTGTATGTGCTAGTTCCCATTGATGAAGGTGGCCTCTGCCAATCTGTGCAAAGACACAAAATGAGCGGAGAGGAGACGCTGCTGCCGGGGGCCGAGCTCTCCCACCTCCCGCCGGATCTCCGACTGCAGGTCGAAGGTGGCAGCGAAGCCGGATCAGGGTGTGTCTGCGTTGGGCTGTTTCTACCGGAGGCCCTGCTGGAGTCTGAGCTGAAGGACTTACTGGTGAACCTGCAGGATTTCGACCCCGTGGCTCTCATGCCAAGCATTAAGAATAACTATATAGAAATAGAAAATATTCTCGCTGATGGTCTTGTTTACTGATATCGGTCATACAGACGTATGGATATTACATTACAGACAGTTTCATAACCAGTTAAAAGTTATATTTGATATCTTTATGGCAAAGAATATTGCAATCAAATTAAATCAGAAGACGGACAGTACAGAGTGAAGTAAAGAGTTGATAAGCTGGGCTCAACCCTTGTGACAGCTAACATATTCACAGATGTGAAATGGATGAATAGCTCAGTTAAATAAGCATCAATGTAATTGTGTGGGCCACTGATGCAGTTTAACCAGGCGGTTACTGCAATTTACTTTGCTTAAAATCTGCTTCTCAACGGCACACTTTAAATTCTATCATTCACACGAGTGGGCCGCTTCTCTTTTGGCCTGAAACCACACCCTACAAAAGGATTCTTTATGCATGCAACGTAAAAGGCTTTTTTTCTGTTTTGTCTCTGCTCATGGAGGAAAACACCTCAGTCAGCCCACAGTAGACTCAGCTCAAGCTGTCATGTAACAACAAGAGATCCTACTTTCTCAATTCAGTTTCTGTCACCAACAGAATTCACTACTTTTCAGCTAATTGTTTAGAATGTTAGAAGGAAAAAAAAGACAGATAATTAACAAGATCTAACAAAAGGCAAGTAATGCTTGTTGAGCTCATCAAGCGGCCCATTTTTTACACACTCCGACTAAATCTAATAAAGCTCTGCAAAAACACTCTGCAGTGCATCAGAGAGCTGTCTCACAAAGCTCTTCTTCCCCTTCACCGCCTCCGCTCGTGGCCGTCTAAAATTGCATGGGCACATTGCCTGAAGTGGTTTTTGAATGTTGCACACTAGTGCGGTGAAAATGTGTTAATTACGTGGTAGTGAGTGGAAGTGAGCTTTGGAGTATCATTGGTCGGGGAATGTGGAAAACTGAAGAGCTGCAGTGGCGTGGAAGGCCACGGGTGTGATTTGTAGGAGACCCATCTGATGCTCGGAGCTTCGATTACTCTGCTGCTTGTCTTCAAATGACTCACTTTGACAAAATGAACTCAATCTGCACTTCAATTAATGCATGCAGAAATATATTGAAGCGATTCGGAGACGCACAGCAGTGTGGCACTCAAGACATCGTATTTAGAGACACCATTTGGGGAAGTCATTGATTATTTTATCAAGTCAAAACATGATGTTTCTTCATGCGCCAAATGGAATATAGCATTTTTCAAGACCGAGACCTCTCTTTTGTCTTTTGATCTAAATGGATGTTGAGGTCGATAAGAGCTTGACGCATGAATAATGAAAGCTTAAGAGCAAAGGTTCCGCGTCATATTTTACATTCAGAGTTGTAACCCACTTTGAGACGAGTGTGTACTCGTGGTGTTATGACACGTCCGTCTCCTCGCATCGACCCCTGCTGTTTACAGCACATCTCCGTGTTGGCGGCTGTTGTTATAGTCTTGCGTTTACGTCTCAGCTCCAGTATGCATGCATGCAGTTCAGACACGCATCACTTTACATTATTGAGTCAAATAAAATGGTTTCAGAATGTTAAAGAGAAAAGACTCACCACTGTGGACTACACTGATGGGAGTATCTGTTTGCTGGACTCTGGAAAGTCCGAAAGCCCGATCTGTAATACGCATACATGTGCAACTTGCAACAGAGATGAGATGGAAGCAAGGTGGCTCACTCCTTAGCTACTTCCCTCACCAGCTGCAGTAAAACCAATGTGTTTGATTCAGAATGTTATGAAGACTAACCCCCATTAACAACTGTGAGCACTGTCATTCGTGGCCACCTCCGAAGCCACACCAACACTCTTCTCCATGATGCTAGCTATATAATATAAACTATTGAAGGAAACCTGTTGGCTGTTCGATCCCCGGCTCCTCCCGTCTGCATGTCCAAGTGTCCTTGAACGAGACACTGGAACCCAGGTTTCTCCCCAAGTGCTTCAAAGCAGCTCACTGCTGCTAAAGCTAATGATGGGTGACAGGAAGAGGTCACATTTAATGTACCTGTATATGATGATCGTAATACGATTTAAGTTACTCAGCCATCATATATACTAAAATTGATTTACTAAAAAGGAGGGAAAAAGGCTCAAAATGAAAATGAAAGCTTTTGGGACATCAGACCACAAAGCCAACTCACAATGTGTAGAGAGAGGAGGCGCTAGATGGACACAGTACACAGCGTGTCTGCAAGTACACTATGTGGTTTTCTCTTTCAACACATTTCATGAATCTGTTCTTCATCTTCAATGACTTTTTGCAGAAATGAAATCAAACGTGCTATCCAGAACGGTAGCAACAAATTGCCTGCTTGTTAGCTAATCCTGTCTGCTGTTGTGGATCAAAGCCGGCAGCGTGGAGGCGGAGCGAGCACCGCGGCTAGCAGGACACCGGGCCGCGTTCCCTTCTGCTGGGTTATCTGTCTATGTGCACACAGGTAGCCAAGATGAAAGGCATTATGGGAGAGAAATGAAAGGAAGTGGACTGTACTTAGCAACGAAAATGCAAGCGTCCTCACAAAGACGTAGATGTGCGCGACGAACAGCCGCCCGTGTGCGCAGACACCACTGGCTGAGCCGCTATGAACCATGGGATACGTTACTGTAAGTGTCTGTGTATGTGTGTAGCGCAGCAGGCAGAGATACCTCAGGAACTGTCCTCCCTCCAGCCTTCATGCAACATTGATTGCTGCTATTGATTGTGTCTGTCCTTCAGCGCGAGGGAGAGACGGCTCACATAAAACACCCAGAGAGCCTCCCTCTCACACACACACACACTCACACACACACACACACACACACACACACACACACACACACACAGCTCATAACATAACACCCTCGTATGTCAGCCGTGTCGCAGACACACTGGAGCAAATAAATGAAAGCAAAGCTCTTGTTTGTCTCCCAAGCTAAATCTCCCCCCCCTGCGTCCGCCCCCTCCCCTTCCCTCCATTCCCGCAGGTAACAATGTGCACCGAGGTCACGCGACAAAGAGTCGGTATAATTTGTGTGAGGAAAAGGTGGAAATCTCTTCAGTTTCAATTGCCTCAGCCCGTCGGGCTGCTTTCCTGCCGATGAAAAGCGAGCAGATGACCTTGTAAGGCCGGCAGCCAGGAGAGAAGGCCTTAATGTTCCATTCTTCTCCGCTGTCTGCCTGTCTGTCCCTCCTGGAGTGGGATGAATAGTGACTGAATATGGTGCCTCTGTATTAGAGCTGGGCGATAAATGGATGCCAAAGAGCCCACACAAAAACACATGTTGAAATATCTAAATATGTAATATATAAATAAAAGTTTTTTCTTTAGGCATACTTTTTTTTTCAAGAGGGTTCTTTTATTTATTTTTCAAAAAGTGAAGTTTGGTTAAAAGATCTAGTTTGTTGAAGGAATTGTTTTTACATCGTAAATCAGATGTAATGGGAAACATTTGAGATTTTATTATTCAGGCCATATCGCCCAACCCTACTATTTATGTATTTATGTGTGCAGTATGTGTCCACATGTAGACAGAATGAACACATGTCTATTTCCATCTACATTATTAGACCAAAATGAGCATGTTTGAAAAGGACATAACAGAGCACATCTGAAAATATGCACGAACAACTGAACAACCAGCAGCTTAACAGCAACATTAATCTTGATAAGAGCTGATATTTCTTGCTGATCTATGCAAATGATTTCTTTTTTGTCATAGTGGCTGTCATCATACATGTCAGCAGATGCAACAAAGGCAGTATGTGCACAAAGCTGCCATATGTGAGGCTGCACGCTGATAACACTGCCGTTTATGTTATTCAATTAACAAAACAGGTTGTAATTTAATTTAATTGAAATTTAGCCAATAAAAACCCAAAGCTTTGCCAAATTACTTTACACAAAGATGTGGGGGGGGGACTGTAAGGTAACACGCTACTGGCATGTCAAGAAATGACCTTTGGGAATGAATTACAGCTAGCGGAAAACCGGTTTGAAATTAGCATATCCAGATGTAACCGCCTTGATTTGATTTCATTGCCTTGATTGGATTTCATGAGCGGTGTGCAGCAATAGCCATAAAACCAGAAGCCTGGACTTCACAGCGGCTGCGTGTGGATCACCACCATAGCTCTGGGATGGTATTAAACCAATACGAGCTGGGAATGTTAATGAGTCGAACAGTTGTCACGCGAGGCCCGTCCATATACGCTTGCCAATTACGAAGCATCATGGCAAGTGTGTGGAATAGTAATTTCTTTATTTAGACACTCGAGGACTGGCGGCAGATTGTGAGGAAACTTTAAGTGGCAGGTCTGTGTTTTTTTTCTTCTCATTTTCATATAATTCATCAGACATCCCATCATCTGATTCACAGCTTGCACGTGGACTCGTACCTTCGTATCACACTCTTGTTAAGGCTGTAGCTCTCACACAGCGATCACAATCAAAATGTCAGAACGTATGAAAAGGTCAAAGGGTGAATGTTTGCAATTATGTTGTGCCATATGTTGTGCACTGTGGTTGAGTATGGTGAGGGCTGAGAGTTGAAGTACATCCCTAGATACTGCCTATACTCACACTAGAGAACAGTGGCACTCAAAGTGATAGCACAATGAGACTTTAATCTCATGAAATCATTCAGTTTTAACCCTCATGGTTTTGTTCTAGACGCTGTAGTTTTTCTAAAAGTTCTCTGCATGATATTCAGAGCATTAATATAGCAGCACATAACTATCGCCAACAAGCGACCAAAATGTTACACTTAACTGGAACTGACAAACCACTGTGAAAGGATTCAAGTTTTAAGACTCAGACAACTCCCAGACCGGACAACACCACGGTAGTGACCTGTCAATCACAGTAGCCCCGCCCTAAAGCATCCCCTGCTTTATGGTCTGTTTGACTGTAAATGGACCATCATGTACTAAATGAACATCATGCTGTATTGAAGAAGACTTGAAACTAGAGATTGAGACCATAAACTCATGTTTACAATGTTTACTGAGGTAATAAATCAAGAGAGAAGTAGAGTCATTTTCTATAGACTTCTATACAACCAGAGGAGTCGCCCCCTGGTGGACATTAGCAATAATGCAGGTTTAAGACACTTCAGCATTGGCTTCACTTGTCCTTGTCGCTGAAGCGTAGGCTCCTATACCCTCCGGTCCCCCCTCAGGTAAACCCTGTTAGCTCTGTACGCACTGTTGCTGTTGTTTGCACTGTTAGCTCTGTACGCACCATTAGCTGCTAGCCGCAGGCTCATCCGTCACCGTGTTGTGAGCCATGTGGAGGCAACAGAAATGCTCTGAATTTCAAATTCAGCACCTTCAAATCAAATAAGAAGTAAGATCCATATGCATTTTAAAATAATCAACTGCAAAATAAATAAAAATTAGAATGTATTTTCACCCAGAATGAAGACTGTGCGTTTTATCTTCCATCTCTTCTATTTGATTTGAGTAAGGAAAGGATCTCTGCACAGCCAGTAGAGACAGGAGGAATGTTTACACAAATAATAAATGTACATACAGACGTGAATTTTGTACTGAGATAGACTCGAAAAATGTTCCTATATGGACACCTTACCAAACAATGTACCTTTCTTATAAAGTAACCACATCAAGATGATTCTCTCTCTCTCTATAGATCTCACAGCGGAGCCTCATGTACATCGTTCTTCACTTCAAGGCCCAGCAGGTAGCTTTTCATTTGCTTCTCCCCCAACAGCGACTAACAGCCAGTGGTCAGCTGCCTGTGGAGCCCCTCTCCAGCCATTACCATGTTAATATCTGCAAAATACTCTTTTGTAGCAGGAAGAGGGGACCGCCAGACAGCAGGACGTGCAGCAGAGGTCTTCTTTAAACCCACAGCAAAAAGGGGGAAACGAATTGGACACGGAGAAAGAACTGTGAGGTTGACCCAGAGAGCGCTGCTGCTTTTAATTCCAGATGATTTCCTCCAGTTTCACCTGACTCAGGCCAGAGGCTCGCTGATGGAGATACTAACCCCTGCTAGCCTCATTAGCCCGCTCCAGCTGCTTTTGTGACATTTTGCACTTCATCTAAAGCCCCAGTGTCCCTCCGAACCACCTTCGCTGCCAGCACTTCAAACACACAAACAGTAATTGAGTCCAATCTTAAAACCCTTCTGAAGCGTAATGGAGGCCTTCTTCCAACACAGACATGCATAAAATTGCCGCATGTCTCCGTCACGTACATTTGTTTTCTTTACTTTTTCACCTCCCACCACCATCACCCCCACCAGCGCCAATACGGCCGCTGTGAACAAAGAGATGCTCTTCCATTAGCGTAATTGGGCAATTTAGCCGCTGCTGCGGCGTGAGGGCGGCTTTATACAAGTGGATTTTCATGAATAACAAATTAGCCGTTACCTGGTGACTGCAGGTCCAACAAGTGGGTCTGACTACTGCGGGAAGATAATAGCACTTATCAACTATTTCATTTGAATAGAAATTTGCTGCTTAACTTTGCCAATATGTGCATGGATGAGTACTCATGTAGCATGTTTAATGTACATTTTGCAATTTGATGCAAAGCCTTTGTGACAAAACACAGTGTCCGTTTTCTTTATGGGAAGCTCCTCATCTGGAAGTATTATTTTCTTTATGTGCATCATTGCGAAGTGTGTTTGTCCAACCTATGTGAATAAGTAAGAACAGACTGTTGCCTTCCTTCAGTAATTCACATTCCTCTCTTTACAGTGATGGACGCTCTTTGTTCTTCTCTCTGCTCCTGATTTAAGTTCTCTTCATGAAATATAATTATTTTCAGACTGATGTCCTCATTTTGTCTATTTATGAATATAAAGACAAAGTTAAAAATAAGTCAAGTGTCAAAATCTTAACAGTCAATAATAGCAGGGAGAAAATGTTTGAACACATTTATTTAGCTTCTGCTGTTGGTGAACTTCATGTTTGTGTGTGACCTGTATGTGTATTCCTGCAGGGCCAGCTGATGAGCTGCCACCAAAGCAGCTATGACCTTTCCTCCTTTGACCATCCTGTGCGAAAGGCATTAACCCCTCAGGCTCCTTCAAACAAGCCCCAATCAAAGCCCGTGTGGAGCCCTGTGTCTGTATTCATGGCTGTGGCACTGTGGTTCATTTCAATTCAATGCAGCTCTGATAAGCAACTTGTGATAGCCAGGAAACAGCCATTCCCCTCTATTTCTCTCCAAGCAGCAGATAACAGGAATAACAGAACGGGACCTCTAACTGACTCACACAAAAGAATTACAATGAATGTGTGGAATGATTGTGCTCTTAAAAGGACGACATGAACAATGAATTTGTTCAGTGTGATGTGTTCAGTTTGGCTTCTCCCCCTCTTTGCAGTATTTCACATTTATTTCAGCAGACCAGTTTTTACTTTTTCCAAAGCTGATGTTACTTTGCGTTCATTTCTTCTTCATTATTTAAAGTTTAACGGTGCGTAACATGTCGCCGCCTTCCCCAAAGAAATAGGGGGCAGCCTTTAACTTCTTCTACTGGATCCATACAATCAACTAGTAACCGACAGCAGGGTTAGGGTTAGAGACAGTCAAAATACCACTGCTATCTTATAACCTTAACATGTGCCGTTAGCCCAGCTTACGTTAGCCATCTGTGTGTTGTACTGTGACACTAAGCGGGGCTGTACGTCTTGTGTACATTTCCATAGTTTGTTTCATAAATTAAACCCAACGTTGTAGAAACGTGACAATGACCCGCACCCTCGTCTCGTCCTCTCCGTGGAAAGGAGACCTTCCTGCCAGGAGGAGAGGGTCAGCACTCGGAAGCTCCGCGAGACGGACGCCAAGTCAGCATCCGCAGCAGCTCAAATTCAGCCAGCCAGCCTGAATCTGAGCTGGGAGGACAACAGTACACAAACCATCAAAACGTACACGGACCATGGGTGTATCATGGACAAGCCTTCGGGGCAGCTCTACTTCCTCGTCTTCTCATGTTGGACTGAGGACAGATGCTCCAGTAACTCACTATCGCCATCCAACCTGTCAGTGACTGTCACCGATATCCATTTTCTGCTGTTGTTCTGTCTTCTCTCAGACGTCTTCGTCCTCCCTATCATTAGCATTTCTGGTACACAAAGCCCAAAGAGACTGTTAGGAGCTCCATGGGTCACATAGTACAGCCAGTCTTCTCTGCCAATCACAAGTAATGTATTAACATGAGAATCGATCCGGGCTCAGCTGGCTCGATCCACGATGGCAGAGTGCCAGAGAAAAAGAAGTCAATCATGAAGCACCATTATTATTTAATAAAGACAGTGGAATATAAAACCCCAGACAGGATGAAATCTGTCATTGTGCTGTGATTATCTAATTTCCCTTTCCCTTCTGCTCCCCTCCTCTAAACACATAAATCAGGATTGTTTGTTTGTCCACAAAGCCGTCCCGACTACGCAGCAGCCTGACTCTTTTGCTTGGAGACCACATGGCCCATGGTTGGCTAATAGTAATGACAGTGACACAATAGGCTGCATGAGAGGATGGGGTGGGGGGGAAAGAAGGGGAGAATATGAGAGAGACTTTGATTTCCCCAAAGAGAGATCGATCTCTGTGATCAGTCCTCATACAGAGTGTTGGAAAGCAAGAGAATCAAGCTGCTGAAAACAGGTGATCCGAGTGAGCATCAAGCAATTATATTTCCCATTTACCAAGTCAAGTCTTAAACATGATCTAGTCCTTCAGCAGAGACAGAGACTTAAAGGGAACTATGTCTCCAGAGCTGTGTGAAGTCTGATAAATGGCCTCAAGTGATGGAACTTGAGGCCATTGTAGCGTTGGGGCTAAAGACTATCCACTGTCCACTGTAATAAGAGTCCGACAATGTTATAAGAGTGCGATGCTAAATATTTAAGGACAAACAGACAGCATGTATTTCATGATTTGCATGAAAACATTTTCTGCACTTTTTCCTCCAATTCATATCAGTCAAGGTAATCACTTTTTACAATTACATCATCAACTACCAAAGTGTTTCTATTCTCATATGTATGTCTCAGGTGTCTCGGGTCTCTTATGTGCCATGTGTTCACATATTTTGAGTGAAAATATGATTAAAAACACTGCTTCTGCTGCTTTTTACAAACATGAGTGCTATTAGTATAATAGGAAGTTATACTGTTACAAAAGCAGTCCCTTGTGTTCAAATTGATTTTGAAGCCTTTTTCATTTTGCTAATTTGAGTCTGAAGACCTCAGATTTGAGTTTTGGGTCTGATTCAAGCTGAAGTCAAAGAAAAGAACTCCAAGTCCACACCTCTGGTTGAAACATTTACATCGCACAAAGGTCTTGAGCACTGACATGAAAACATGTTGTGGCAGTCGGCAGCAAAGAGAAGATTTCACTGGAATCTGACCCAATGGCACTGATGACTACATAGCCAATGATGCTCTTGTTTACTTGTGCAGGTCATATAGAGGCCTCTGTGTTGAGACTGTTTCATAACCAGTTAAAAGTTCCTCCCAGTTACCTTTGACCTCAGCTTGTGATGGGATAATCATGTCACTGTCTCAACAATAAGACTTTCTTGCAATTTATCATCTGATCACTTTGTAATTGCACGTCATGCTACTAGCTTCACATTGATGAGAGCATATTTTAAAGTGCGTGTGTCATTTAAACTGCACAATGCTGTTTAAAATATCAATGTGGCACAGTCCTCTCTGTGGCTCTATTAACATTTGATCTGATCTCACCATATCTGCAGCGCCCAAATACAACCCCTCCCTATGCTGAAATACACTGTTACCGGGTTTTTCCAGGGTCACAACCCAGTGAGACCACCTAGAACATGGACCACAACACCAGTGAGACCACCTAGAACATAGACCACAACACCAGTGAGACCACCTAGAACATAGACCACAACACCAGTGAGACCACCTAGAACATGGACCACAACACCAGTGAGACCACCTAGAACATAGACCACAACACCAGTGAGACCACCTAGAACATAGACCACAACACCAGTGAGACCACCTAGAACATAGACCACAACACCAGTGAGACCACCTAGAACATAGACCACAACACCAGTGAGACCACCTAGAACATGGACCACAACACCAGTGAGACCACCTAGAACATAGACCACAACACCAGTGAGACCACCTAGAACATGGACCACAACACCAGTGAGACCACCTAGAACATAGACCACAACACCAGTGAGACCACCTAGAACATAGACCACAACACCAGTGAGACCACCTAGAACATAGACCACAACACCAGTGAGACCACCTAGAACATGGACCACAACACCAGTGAGACCACCTAGAACATAGACCACAACACCAGTGAGACCACCTAGAACATAGACCACAACACCAGTGAGACCACCTAGAACATAGACCACAACACCAGTGAGACCACCTAGAACATAGACCACAACACCAGTGAGACCACCTAGAACATAGACCACAACACCAGTGAGACCACCTAGAACATGGACCACAACACCAGTGAGACCACCTAGAACATAGACCACAACACCAGTGAGACCACCTAGAACATAGACCACAACACCAGTGAGACCACCTAGAACATAGACCACAACACCAGTGAGACCACCTAGAACACGGACCACAACACCAGTGAGACCACCTAGAACATAGACCACAACACCAGTGAGACCACCTAGAACATAGACCACAACACCAGTGAGACCACCTAGAACATAAATGGACCACATGGACCACAACACGGTGCAATTACAATCCTTCTCAAATTCTGCATTGGCCTAAGATTTATATGTTAAGGAAATCCCTCATCAAGGCTCAGAAATGACATAGAATTACATGAAATCCCCACCCTACCGTCCACCACCAAAACGGTGTACATTAAATGTTTTTACTCTCTTAGTCATAATATGTTACAGTAAGTTTACAGCTGAGACCAAAAGGAGTGAGGAAACTCCACTTTCCTCCTTTACCTTCAAGAAGCCAACACTTGATTTGTGGTGCTTTACACACAACTGAAACAATCTCACCCCATTGGCCGATTTGTGAAAAAGGAATCAACTTGTTAAGATGTATATGTAGGCCCAATGGAATTACAATTAATTTGCTGACGTGAATGGAAATGAACGCAAGTGGCCCCTGCCGAGCCATAACCGAGACCCAGACAGCAATGAAGAAAAGAGATGAGAGAGAGAAAGGCATGAAATGAAGTGGTTCAGAGTGGGGAGGGGTGACAGAGGGTGACCCCTGTTTGCACTGGCCCGTGTTGTATATAATGCTTGTCCTGCCTTGTCAGACGAGGCCTATCATTTGATTTAAAGAAGTCAAAGCATGGTGCTGCACGGCCAGATGGCCCAACACATGGCCTGAGCATTGTCATTCAGATGCAGCGTGTGCCGCGTCACTCTAAATAAAGCATAAGTGCATAAACTCAAAAGCTTTAAAGGGCCGATATGGAAATTTGTATCATCTGTTACTGCGTGATTTGTGATTTGAACATTATACCCTGTTTTCCAAAAGAGTGTCAAGTTATCATACCTTACTTTTTAGACAGGTAATGAAGTCTATTCTACTTATGATCATATACAACACCGTGTCCAGGACATTTTGTATTGCCAAGTACATTTTGCAGGGAACAATGCTAGGATATGTCCAGTAGCGATGCATTGTCCAGTGAAGGAAGCGCTTCTAATTTGACCTGCACTTCAGTTATAAGGTGTTCATGGTGGTGGCTGCAGAGAGCTCAGACCTGTGACTCCGTGGAAAACCAGCATTCTGAGTCCTGTGTGTGATTAGATTTAGGCAACAAAGCTCTTTGGTTAAAGTTGGGGAAAGATGGTGATTTTAGTTCAATATTAATAAAGTACAACACGTCCTGTCTTGTGCTTCAAATCACTTGCAAATCTTTCAGTACTCAAACCTGCTGTTTTAACTGTTTTAACATATCATCACCTTTTTAAGTTGATATGGAGAACTTGTTAGCAAGTCATTATTTACCCAGCACAGAACTAACATTAGCATTGATTCAGAGTAATGTGAGTGTGTAATTCTCTGTTTTTGGTCTCTACCAGGTGACAACTTCTGAAAAGTTACGCCAATACTGAAGTGCCTGCATTCTCTCTAGTGTCCACCAGGGGGCGACTCCTCTGGTTGTATAGAAGTCTATGAGAAAATGACTCTACTTCTCTCTTGATTTATTACCTCAGTAAACATTGTAAACATGAGTTTATGGTCTCAATCTCTAGTTTCAAGTCTTCTTCAATACAGCATGATGTTCATTTAGTAAATGATGGTCCATTTAGAGTCAAACAGACCATAAAGCAGGGGATGCTTTGACAGGTCACTACCACGGCTTTGTCTCATTCAGAAGTCAGTTGTACTTAGCTCCGCCCTCTCGTGTAACTTCTGATAAGATAGCGATGGCCAAAAGTCTGATCTTAAGGCAAGTAGATTACAGTAGGTTGTTAGAGCTTTTCCTTTCATGGCACACATTATTTAATACCTATTGAATACCTTTCGTCCAGAATTGTGCTTTCGGAGAAAAATTAGGGAAAACAACAATTTGCATGACTTTCACTTCCTCTGAATCAGAATCAAATTGCCCACTGGCAGTATGCACACACACACACACACACACACACACACACACACACACACACACACACACACACACAAGCAACTGGACCTAGTGCTGGTACCTGTATCTCTCCTTTATCTCATATCCAACGTGCTCCACTGTAGCATATAAAAGCTGGAGAAGCAGCCAGCAGAACCACAATGACCATTTCAAATAAGTAGGATTCAAAGTCACATATTCGATGTGTGTCTATGATGAAGAATAAATCATACATACTGATTGGCTCTGAATGGCCAGTTAATCTTTATCTGACTGACAGGTGACACTTATGTTAAAAGTATCAAGGGCAGCGTTTGTGTTATTATATTTAATAACGAGCCCTTTTTAATGACATTTCAAATGAGGTGTATGCAGATAGATGACGTCATTCTGGATGATTCTGTATCAATTCAAAAGGAAAGCTTTATTTATCCCCAATGGGGAAACTCAGAAAACCAACAATATGGACGTTACCTTCACAGAACATGAACTAAAACAAAATGGTTTCTGTTGATCTGCTGCCTATGACATATAACTACCTTGCCTGTGAGTTTTGAAGTTGTGTGTATGGACTGGGTAAGCTGCAAATGAATTGCTCTTCTTCGGATCAATAAAGTTTTCTGAATGTGAATCCGACACTCATTCATCTTGGAGTGTGCAGCCACGATAACAGCAAGCTCTCATCTCTGCAGCAGTGTTTCATCCTGTCAGGAGAACAGTTATTGTTACCAGCCACGACAGGGATGCTGGTTTGTTTCCACCTGGTGAGTCTGTGTGTGAGTCACCACGTGGACGTGGAGACACCTACTGAGGAGCTTTGTCTGTGGACAGAGTTGATCAATGTAAAAACTTCAGAGGTGTGTAGTTGAGATCAAAATGAAGACGGAGTTTAAAGATGGGTGAGGTCCAAAGCAAGGGGGCCAAGCTGTAAGGGGTAAGGAGTGGCAAAGGAGCCATTGCCCCCCCCCCCCCCCCCCCCCATCATTATTGTCTGTCAAGCAGTAAGAGGTACTTTTGGCCATCACCTCACAGGCATGATATATATTTGTTGTAGATATTTGAACATCAGTTGAAACTCTGCAGTGTTTGTGTTTGATCTTATTCCTGGCATTGGTTTGCCTGCAATATCACTACAAAATAACAGAAACATCCTCACAAAAAGATTGAGTTTCAAAATCAAGCAAAAAGCTTTGATAGTATCATAATCATGCTTCAGTTTGCATCAAGCCATTAACATTTACTCTATTTCTTGAGAACAAAATGTAGAAAAACAAAGTGGTTTATATCCAGATACAGACTACGCTCTCATACTGGATCATTGTTTGACTTTAGACCTTGGATGTTATTAAAGAACCTCTGCCAAAGACAAAACAGAAATCATGATTATAGCGCCTCATTCTGATGCACAACTTCTCATTCGTGTATTTGCGTGTTATGCAGCATTAAAACACTCTTACTAGAACCAATCATTTTGAACACTTAACACCGATTCTGTCCTCACTCTGCTGGCTCCCTGTTTCATCTCAGTCAGACCGCAAAGAGCTGCTGATTACCTCGTCATGGATTAGCACCTTCTCCACATACACTCAGATCCTAGAATGCAGGCCGTCCCATTGTTCCAAAGATTAATGAGGATCTATTTGCCTCAAAGTATTTTCTTAGCGTGATCAACTGCTGTGGGATACTTTACCTCGCCCGAGTCATACACCGCTTAAATGGAGACTTATTTTCCATCTCCTGCCATTGAATTTGCAACACCTGCTACCTTGTTAAGGTGTTTGTTAATCATTTACAGATTTCCTGTAATTAAGCATTAGAAATCTTTGCTTCTGGTAATTGTCTTCTTTTTTTTTGTAAAGTGTATTGAGACACTATTTGATTTTACACTCAAAATATAAATGCTTATATAAAGTGTTTTCATTGTTGATGATGAACATGTACATATATGTAGGTAGGGCAACATGTCAGAACAAAGTGTGCTCTTAGTGGCACAGAGTAACTTGAGTAAATGAACATCATTTTGTATTAATGCATTAATGCAAAGTAGTTGTTGCCCCACCATTTTTCCCACCTAAAATCCCTCCCTAAATTCCCACCTGTTTTCCTTTATATTGCATGTTGATACTATAAGTACTCAGTGACGGGCCGTGCATTTCATACCTGGGCCTTCAGTGCTGTTCTTCTACAGTTGAACCACCTCCTAATAACCTCATTATGACGCCACAGCTACGGTTATTATTTGTTTCTAGGGGTGTAACAATACACGTATTCGTATTAAACCGTTCGGTACGAGGCTTACGAACTGAACAATACATTACAATAATACTAATGCATTTGGAAAATGCAGAAGCTTAAATTGTGGGAAATGTAATGTTTTCGGTGGACTTCGCTCAACCTGGCAACATGCTGTCTGACACGTCACATATATGACAACAAAGCATGACAAATCAATCCAGCAACACTGCGGCGCTAAAACACGTATTCCACCGCACACTGAAGAGCACGAGCCATTCAAATATTATTCACATCAGAGGGAACAATATTAACCATATCATAAAAACAACACCATAGACACATTAACACAGTAGTAACGCTACTGCAGATGTAAAAAAGCAAAAGCAGTTCACTTACCAAAGATGCTGTTCACTTAAAGACAAAGTCCATCCTCCTTTCTTTGTTAACAAAGAGTTTAATACCGCGGTTGTACAGAACATCGGTGCGGTTCAGTTCCAGCCAGAGGTCCTCCTGCGAACGTGTTCGTTGTAGATCCACTCGGGTCTCAGCAAAGGTTTTCAAAAGCACCGTAGCTTGTAAGCTTTTCCTGGCTGGGTCAGGACTGCTAGCTGTTGGGTTGGCCGACCCTTTCTTACGATATCCAGCTTTTCCTGAAATGTCCTCCAGAAAGGAGTTGCCAGTAACTCCCAAATCTGTTTCTCCTCCTTCAGCCATTGAGTGTTAAAAAAACAAAGCTACACCAAGCAAAATGCAAAAAGTTATGTCATAACTTCTTACATATCTTTGAACTCTTACTACTAATACTAACTTCTGCTAGCTGCTTCAGCGTCACAACAGTCATGCTAGCCCACTGACCAATCACGCCGCACGTTAATGCTAAGCTGCATGTTAATGCTGACGTACTTGTAGACTACCTCGGTAGCTCTGGCACGTCAACGAATGTCAAACTAAAGATCTGAAAAAATTAGAATACATGTAGTGTATTTGTGAAAAATTATTAAATGATAAAATAGCTATAATGTTGTGATTCTGTTTAGGCCAACAGAGCAGGCTGTAGCTAAATGTTTGTCTGTATATTATTACACAGAAAAAGTAATGATGTGGTGACGATGGATGTGGTAAGATACCTGTATCCACCAACAGCCGACAGTATAAACTGAAGTATGGTAGGGAGACTTGTAACGACGTGGGGATCTATAAATCCTACCACGTTAAACCGGGGGCCATGTCCATGTGCAGGCTTGCAGACACAGAAGCAGAAAATGGATTTCAGGAGTGCGGTCACAAATCCTGCTGTACTGTAGCGCGAGCATCATGTGGGTGTAAATCCAGGAGATGAGCTTTCTCCCTGACCTCAGCAACAACGCCACCCTACAATCCCCTCCTGCGAATGAGGCCACCGCTGCTCCAATCTCATCTCCCAGTCGCTCTCCTTCTCCTTCACCTTCCATCTCTCCGTTCAATCTAACTTTACAAGACCGACTCCGGCATTCAGGTGCTCTCAGAAGAGCTGCGTCGGCACTACCTGTGTCTGGGGATTTCTAAAGTCATTATCGGGGGGGGGGGGGGGGCTGGGTTGAAGAGACGGGAAGAGGATGGCATATCTCTGTTTGCAGGAAGGAGCTGAAATGATGCAGCAGCAGGTGACATGTCGTTTACTGAGACTGTCTTACTGAAGTTCATGATCAAGGCCTTAAAGTACACTTCCACTGTGATGTGAGTGCTGCTTAATACTCCATTTGCATTTTTAAGAGGTTACAGTCATTGTCAATTATTCAAGTGGCATCAGGAGGACTTTCACTTATACTTTTCTGATTTACAGTAGGATTAAGAATCTTTCAATCACAATCCATTTAAGACAATGAGACTTATATATATCCTATTTATTTAATTAATTTACCAAAAAATGCTGTTAGAATATCTCCAAACACTGAAAAACTCACTGGAAGAAATGCACAAAGCTCTTCTGAATGATATTGACAATACTAAAAGAGATGTTTCAATACCAGTTTTTTCTTTCCAGGGAAGGTATATATAGGTGTTGTTAATTTCCTTATCGATACCAATTATTTATTCATAGTTTCTCACCAAAAACTAAATTTTTCAATATTACATTTGGACACTTCATGATAAAGTTTAAATTGTTAACTAAAAAGAGCTAGAATGCTTCATAATGTAGCTCAATGCAATTGTCCGCTAAGACAAGCAGGACTGTGCTGCACACCGGCTGCTAACAGCTAACGTTAACTAGCTCCACTGCTGATTACAACACAGCTTTGTTGTTCACAATGCAGCATTATCAGGACAATTAGAGTGCATGAGAGTGTTAAACCACAGAACTAGTTTGCACATATGCAGTACTAATCAGCAGGATGTACATGTGTTGTTGTTGTTCCCGTGTAGCTTCAATGAGCTGAATACAGGCCGCAACCACCGTTCTGAAGCAGATGCTGAAGTGCCTTGAAAGCTGCATTCTCTCTAGTGTCCACCAGGGGGCGACTCCTCTGGTTGTATAGAAGTCTATAGAAAATGACTCTACTTCTCTCTTGATTTATTACCTCAGTAAACATTGTAAACATGAGTTTATGGTCTCAATCTCTAGTTTCACGTCTTCTTCAATACAGCATGATGTTCATTTAGTAAATGATGGTCCATTCAGAGTCAAACAGACCATAAAGCAGGGGATGCTTTAGGGCGGGAGTACATCCACTACTTAAATACAGTTTATGGTAGATTACTGCTTACTCACCAGTACCAGATCCAGCATTGTGGGCTGTATCGGATGCATCTCTGATACTGGTATCAGTATGGGAACAACTCTAGTCTTGAATTCCTTTTACAAGGTCCGTAGCCCTGTCGCACAGATTTAGGTAGAATATTATATTCTAATTGACTATGAAAAAATCTTTAAAACCTGTTTCATCTAGCTTGATGCAACTCACACTGAGCGCTAGAGTAAAAGAAATGTGGCCGAAGAAGAAAGGAAGGGGGAGAACAAAAGAGACTGCAAGGTAGAAATGGATAGTCAGCAACAGAAGCAAAACACTAAAAAAGTTTATGGTATTGTGAGAAATGTGGCAGAACTTAAATTATAGCAAAAGGTGTGTGAGGAAGAGAAAAATAACGTGAGCAAATGCAGGCTGTTTGGCAGTTGGCGTCCTCACAGCCGCTGATCGATACCAACGGCTTCTCAATTTTGCCATGCAATGAGTTCTCAATAAAACTGGTGAACGGGTATTACGCCCCCTCCCTCCTGTTACTGAATCCAATCCCGCAGACGACTCCAGCCTTGCCCATAATGGATTCTCCATTTCATAGTCTTTGGCTTGTGTTCCGATGGCGCTTGGTTAATATTTCAGCCCGCTGTCTCTCTTCCCTGGACAGCCCACTTTGTTGTATTGATTTATTTGTACACCCCCATCCTACATACCACCTCTGTGGTGGGAAGACAATCTATTATGGAATTTAATACCTTTCAAAGAGCTCATTTTATTCTCTTTTCTTGCCTTTTTCTTGTAAAATACAGGACACAGTATGTTCCATGCTGAATATGTCTGGTCATTTATCCAGTGTTATCCTCCAATCAACAAACAGGAAGTGTCTCCTTTCTTATCTGTGAAAAGCATCCTTCGAACCATATATAGATAAGAGCTGCTATAGAATGAGTTGAATTAGCGGTAGCACGGACACAGACAATAGCAGAAAGGGAGGACTTCCGTTTTCCTGCTCGGTGTTAGAGTGGCGTCGTAGGATAAGTGAGGATGTTGAAGAAGGATGCGCAGTGCGCAGATGTGGAGGAGGAAGCCTGAAGCCGGGACACGCGGCTGCTGTGCATCCTGCATCCTGCATCCTATGACGAACACCTGGTCCGTTCTTTAGAATGACTGTTTTTCTCACGAGTGAATTCTCAAAGCTGTGTAAACACTGTAGACTGAAGATGAGGGGATGGGTCCAGTTGAAACCAGTGGGGAGACCATCTGTGAATAAACATCTGGAAAAGCTTTTACAACAGTGTGAGTGCTCTTCAGGCCCTGCTAGTGTCTGTTCTGTATATTAGAGTTAGAGCAACAAGCTAGCGACCTGTTGGAGGGATGCAGACAGACGACAAATTAAAGGAACAGTCTGAAGAAATGTGTGGACACACAGAATGCAGATGTTTCCCTCCAGGTGTATTGATCAGTCAGTCAGCTGTCTTTCACGTTACGTTTGTGTGGAGCTGTGGGCCGGATTAATGCACTACAACAATATTACTCTGTTAACGCTATCCGACATTTTAGCTGCTCATCTTAAGCTCAGCGGAGGCAGAGAGCAGTATTTCATCTCGAGAACAGGTGAGTGAATGATCAGGCTGCTCTGCAGTGGAGAGAACAGGTAGCTGCAATAATGCCCAGTGACAGTGACTACTAGTGTGGAGAGTGAGTCTGTAGTACAGTATCACCACACAGCAGAGTGACATTACGCCTTCTCAGCTAACCGTAGTGCCTTTGAGCAGGGTGAACATTAAAGATGGCGACAGCTTTAGCCTGAAACATTAGACTCAAGTTTCTTTAATCGAATGCCTAAAATGTGACTAAAACTAATGTACGTTTTGCCAAAAGATAAGTAAATCAAAACCAGCACAGTACAGAGACTGTATATCAGAAGAAGTGGATGTTGTCACCATGATGTCCCCCATTGGTTTGTGGACTGACAATTTTATGCCTGGAGTTCTGCATTTTGGCCATCGCCATCTTGTTTTTTTGCATCCAGATTTGATACAAAAGGGTGGAGCTAAATATAGACATTGGGTCCATATGTCTCAGTATAAACATTCTCTGATTGATGAGTTCTATGATCAAATATGTCCACCCTGATGGGAGTGGTGATATGATATGGCCTTACAGTCATCCGAGCTCAACCCAACTGAACCCCTTTCGGAGATTTTTTTGGAACAAAAAGTTGGACAGCGTTCTCCACCACCATCATCAAAACACCAGATCATGAGGGAGGATCTTATAGAAGACCTCTCTTATCCATATTACCAGGAGCCACGGAAGCTCATGGTGGAACTGCACCTTGCAGGGAGAGTCAACACTCAGCTTTAGGTCCGTCAAAGGATCCCTTACTTGTTTGACAGATTGGAATAATCTAATTACCCAAAAGGAAAGTCCAATTCGTCTCAATTATTGCAAAAACACTAATCAAATTATAGAGAAAACAGGCTATCTTGAAAACCCTACTGAAGAGACAATGACAAATAGATTTGCAATTAGGACAATTCAATTGTAGAATTACAGACCGCGCGATGATTCTCCTCGTCTTGACACAATGCTTGATGATGGTTGTACGTGATAATTGCGTTCTGCAAATTACGGTCTTTATAAATTAGCTTATAGATTGTTTAAGCGCGTGCTGTATGGATTTTGGAGACAAACTGGAAGTAATCAGATTGCGCAGCACAAATAGGAGGATTTCAGTTAACTGCACTTCTGATTGCAAATTCCAGCAGGGAACAAATAAGTTATCTGTTGCAGATTAAATGTGAATATGGGAAACTTCAGTACGACTGTACAGAGAGCTTAGTTGAATGCTGTGTCATTAATGAAATGTTAAGAGCACTGACCAGCAATCATTTCAATCAGTGCTTTTTCAGACCTGCTGAGCAGAATGAATAGGTCTGCTTTATTTGACTGGCAGCCATTAGTGAGCCATTAGGGCTTGCAGGTCAGTGTGAGACCGTTTCATAATGTACACTTATCAATGAAAAGGAAGGACATTACACACAATGATTGACTTTTGATTTAGCTCAACTGTAAAAATGTAATGAACAAAAAGAAAGAAAATAAAAACCACAGAACTAGTAGTGTGTCTGCGCTGCGATGTACGCATGCTGTAGTGTGTCTGCGCTGCGATGTACGCATGCTGTAGTGTGTCTGCGCTGCGATGTACTCATGCTGTAGTGTGTCTGCGCTGCGATGTACTCTTGCTGTAGTGTGTCTGCGCTGCGATGTACGCATGCTGTAGTGTGTCTGCGCTGCGATGTACGCATGCTGTAGTGTGTCTGCGCTGCGATGTACTCATGCTGTAGTGTGTCTGCGCTGCGATGTACTCTTGCTGTAGTGTGTCTGCGCTGCGATGTACGCATGCTGTAGTGTGTCTGCGCTGCGATGTACGCATGCTGTAGTGTGTCTTTATAGTGTCACGGCAGCTTGAAATTAAACAGCGAAAACACCATCAATAAAATAGCAGGTTTTTGAAAGATTATTTTCTTCCAGTGTCCAGTGTTGTTGGACCTCACTGTTGGACTTCCTCTTGTTTTGTTGCCTTGGTTTTGCATTGCTTGGTCTGTCAAAGCACCTTGTAAACTCTGTTTTTAAAGGTGCACTGTATATAGGTTATTATTATTAGTGATTGACACCAAGCAGCAAGGAACATGAGTCCTGATGCTGAGACACCATGAGGAGTATTAGAAAGAGGCAAATATTAACGATGAACCTCCTTCACTGAATCCTGCCTACCGCCACACTGGTATACCTGACAACAACAATGCTGTAATCGCTCCATTGCTGTGAGGACGTTTTGGCCGAAGTACAAGTACAAGCAGCACGTCCACAGCACAGCGGACATAAATCACGTCCCATTGGCAGCAACATACATCAGACATATATTGCCTGGGCATCGATCGGCTCTCGGACAAGATTGTGATGAGGATTGTGGGAAGGGAAAACAATGTCCACCTCGCCGTCTCGATATCCCCAACTAGCCAAGCAGTGAAGGGGAATCCTCCCCTTTCTGCCATGCTGTGTTATTATTTCATTAATGCAGCCTGACCTGCATTCGGTGTTACTGAAACACTTGTAGTACCTGTATGAATTCAACCTGTGCTCCAGAGATATGCATCTGTATTCATGTTTTCTTCTTTATTTGAAGACTAGAGTGGAATAATTTCATATCCTGGTGAACCGACCAAGACAGAAATGACAAATATGATAATTAAACAGGAGGACATATGGGGTTTGACTATGAGAAGGCGTCTTGGCTCCAGCAGCTCCTTTCATGTGTTAAGCAAAGGAACCAGTGAGTGTTGAGAGGTTCACATTGAAAACACTCGCTTCGATTCAAAGCGGCTTCCTGCTAAAATAAGAACCTTCTAAAGACTCTCTCTGGGTTTTATATTTAGGAATACGAGCTCGAGAGCAGAGCCAAAGGGACACGAGGACGGCCCGAAAGCATACAATCCATTTACCAAACAGAAACACACACACTCTAAATCAGAGATATACTCTGATACACAAGCCCACACAATCACACACACACACACACACACACACACACACACACACACAAACTGAGGATTTCAGATCAATGCCAGAGGAGAATCAATGCATGGTGGGGTCGGGAAGGGCTAAACCGCTCAGGGCAAAGATAGATTTAGAAAGGTAAAAGACCTGCAAGTGGGGCGGCTTTGGAGGAGGAGAGAGAGAGAGAGAGAGAGAGAGAGGAGAGAGAGAGAGAGAGAGAGAGAGAGGGAGAGAGAGAGAGAGAAGAGAGAGAGAGAGAAGAGAGAGAGAGAGAGAGAGGGAGAGAGAGAGAGAGAGAGAGAGAGATGGAGAGAGAGAGGAGAGAGAGAGAGAGAGAGAAAAAGGGGGAGAGCGGAAATTCAGTGGAGCTAATTGATTAAGTGAGGTTGAGGAAGGGAGATGCAACCCCCCCCCCCCCCCTCCCCAGCTGCTCATCGATGCCAGATGTTGCTCACCTATAGCAAATTACCTGCACATCTGAAATCGGCGTCCCACGTTGCTAAAACAAACCCGAGCCAACAAGATGCCACTTCTCTCACGTCTCCCGCACTTCCTGTCACCGGGACGTCTCCTTGAGACTCGCGTGGAGACGCGTAGAGCATCTGCGTGGAGACAGAGTTTACACAGTGACGCGACTGAGGCTGCACGCTCTATTACAACAGCCAGCTGTCGGGTTTCTCCTCTAATTCTACAGACTAAAGAACTGTTTGGTAGAGTGTTTCTCTGGGGCATTTATTTGGGTTTCCAGCGGTGTCTCTGCTGCTCTATGAACATGTGCTGTGTTTATCTGCCTTCCATCTTTCTTTTTGTTTTAGCTTTAGAATGCAGCAGAACAAGTTCAAACCCCTCCACCAGCATCTAGAGTTTCACAGTCAAAGAACTTGATTTATTTTTTAAAGATGTATACCTGCAAACAGCTCTGAGAAGTTCAGGAACCGTGGAGGACATTTTGCTCCGCCACATAACTGGAACTACAACTGTCAGGTGTCTACATTCTAAAGTCTCTTTCTAAACTTCCCTTTTGAATCACAGCCACACTCCCTGAATGAAAACACGTCTTTAGAAATCAGTGAGAGGAACTCAAAGAAACGCAGAGAAGACTGGATTGTCACACAGGCTGCTGCTATTATTGTCCTTCGCTTCATGGAGACTTTGCATCAAACATCAGCGTAGTGTTGAGCGGTGCATAGACTTTGGATCCCCACAAGGAAAGGACAGTGGGCCCACACAAACACATATCCATGAGAGATGGAGGGTGGGCGTGTCAGCGAGCCAGGTGATGGAGGTATGTCTGAGAGAGGGGCTGGCCTTCAGGGAGGGGGTCAGATCACCCAACCAAAACCCACCAAACCTCAGATTAATGAGGAAACTATTTAATATGCAGAATCACACTGTGAAGACGTAAAACATTCAAATTACTAAAAGCTTTAAAAGATGTCAGCCAACATCTGGAATACCTCTGAGCCCTAAACTTACGTCTTTACAGTTTGCTGATACTAACTCCAGTAAAGATCTCTGTCACCCTCTGGTGGTCAAACATGAACACAGCACTCATTTCAACGCCATACGAACTGTCATTAGTTAGTAATCACTAATTATATCTTATGCCATGTCTTAACACTCCCACATATACATTATGTTTATGGATACGGGGGATTTTATTTGCATTCAGAAATTACTAGACACATGCACTCAAAATGAAATAAGGAAAAAGGTGCTGAATGTTCCCCTTGATAGTTAAAGATTAAAACAAATGTGTGGAAACTGTTATAATGACACACAATATGAGATTAAAGTATTCATATATGGCTTTATGAAATGAAAAGCCTTTGGATTTTTGCTAATTGTTTTTTAATGTTGTACTCACTCCTTGAACTTAGTTGATCTCATTCCTCTCATTTTCTACTCATTCCGTAAGAGTACGTGACATTTATTCAGATGATGATTCTAATATTGGACTGTATCTGATCCTTCATCTATACAAGTCCCAGTGGAGCCACTGAGTAGCAGCATCCCTGCTGGTGATGGAGCAGCCTTCTGCGACGTGTTGCTGACATCTGGTGTTTAATACAGGCATTACAGTGACAGGGTGGTCAGGGTGGGTTAAATCCACTCTGTATGTATATAAAGAGCCCAGCTGCTGTCAGAAAGATCCTCGTCAGGCTCACTTCAACAGAGGAACATTCAAACCGTTAAATAGTTGAAGAGCTAAAAGGCTCTCGGGGCTGGGATGAAGAAGTTTGAGCTAAGAAGCAAAAACAGAAAAAAGGCCATTCTTCAAAGAAATATGATATCTCCAGTTTGATATCTCCAACATACTTAATGAAAATAAATAAAAACAGAGATATGAACCCTTCAGTTCTTTATATCAAGGGATATCATCTGATGAGGATGAGCTTTTCCTCTGAGGCCACTAGAGGGAACCATTTATCTATGAGTCATGTTGTGGATTAACCAACACAGTGTGGGACTTTCTGTGAGGCTATAGCTATATGAGAATAAGGTTTGTAAAGTCAGTATGCCACCTAATAGGTTGCTCTGTTTGTCTTGTCTCATGCTGTTAGTCATGAAGGACAACATATATGTATCTTCATTAGGGAGGATTTAGAGAGGAGCACTCCCATTCAGAGGGTATATCAGATCCAGACCAAATGCCAAAGCTTTTGTCCCTGACAGTGTGCGTCATCATGGCTAAATGTGATCCTGGAGCAGAGGGCAAAAAAACGTGCCAGAAGTAAAGCACAGATACAGTTTAACACAAATACCGGTTTCCCGCTAGACGCTAGGCTTAAACGTGGCAAAACATATGCGTTTTAAAATAGTAGTAATGTGAATGTACCTTTATTCTCCAAATGAATTTGTTGTCTCTCACAATCAGACGAGTCCTCCGCCTTTGATGAAGCGCCGTCAGAGAAGCCCTCTGCTCCCTGACATTTGCTTTCATGTGCGTTGGCTTTTTTGACTGCCAGAGCTCTTTCAAATGCAAAGCTCCAGATAGAAAGGAGGGCATGAAAGGGCAGCGAGAGGGGGGTGGGGGGGGGGGCACACCCTGTCCCCTGCCGCCTCCCTAACACTCCCTCTGTCGATGGGCTTGCTCACCAGGTAGTGAGGGCGGCTGCTCATTGGCGGGGTAAATGCTGTGGCACGCATCCTGATTGTGCTCCCCCTGGAGGAGACGTGACTCCATACGCCTCTCCTCTCTTCACTCCCTATTCATTATCTTCTCTCCTTTCCTTCTCTGTGTTCTCACATTACGACAACGTACTCCATAACATCAGGCCACAAACACATCAAAGCTCTCTGTCTCTCTCTCAACAAGTTTAATCTAGATATCAGATTCTTATTTCATTATTATTGTAAAGAAGAAACAAATGAATGACATGACCTTTGAGGATCTTTCTTATTAAATATGATCACTGGCTTAATTGAAACCTTTGGCCCACTCCCTACATACGATGTGGAGGGATGTTGTCGAACAAATGAATGAATTAAATGTACAATTGATACATGAACAAATAAATAAATAAATCATATTGTATTTAGTGTAGTGTAACGTGTACTTTCAAAGGCAAACATGACTCTGCATTCAAAGATCAAAACATTTGCTTTTCTCTCTTTTGTGTTTTGTCCATTCTGCACTTCTGTTTCATGTTTTGAATTGATTCGATTGCAAACACCTCGTCAATCCCATGAGCGTGACTGTGTACATGCTACAATCCAGCTGCATCCCCTGCCTTACTGGGGCGAAGCCCACATGTTAACAGGTCGCTGCTTCTGTTTTCAGAAGGCCTTACAATTCATTTTTGTATCTGTTTGAATAATATCCTCCCTACAAATGACATCAGTTCGTCTGCCAATAACTGATTTAGCTTCATGCTGGAAATGGAGTCAAAGCAGACACCCCTGAATCTTCAAACTCTAAATTTAAATTTGGACCGAAGTGTTGGGAACAAAGCAGGAGGCCGGGCATCAATTGTGTTTCTGCTGATTAGAGGTGACTTCATGCTGCACTGACTCACTCCTCTTTCCCAACTCACAGTCTTCACAAAGAGGCTCGTCCCTTCTGTGTCAAGGTGACCTCAGCTGCAGTACAAGGTCGAGTGGTGTGATATCAGACTATGACATCACTACTGTCAGGCCTTCAGGATGGTGAGGTCAGCCTCACCCAGCTGCTCGTCTCATGCTGCTATCCTCACCCGTTTGATTCCTCCACCAAGGAGTTTGTTTCCATTCACATTGGTGGAAGGGTGTAACATTAACCAAGTGAGAATCCATTACATGTTGGAGCGGATCTGAATCACGGGGAGAATATACAAATTGTTATTCACTTTAATTAACATGGCCTTGGCGGAGGTCTGAACTCTCTGAACGGCCTTTTAGTTTGAATAAAAGGTCATAGTTGATCATATTTATAAAGAGATATGCTCTGTCCCTGTCCAGACTCTCAGACATACATGAGAACAGGTAAGGTACACAATGTACAGCCTTTCCTTGCAACCTTTCATTTTAAAAGTATGATCTCACACCAACATGTGAGTGACTCGTAGCTGTAAGTCTGTTTTAGTCATTGGTACTGATACTATAAGTAGGTCTCATATGTTGAATAAAATCCATGTATTTTATGTATTTCAACCCATGCATATTTGATAAAGGGATTCTATTTTTAAAGGGCTATGTGATGTTGGATGGTTTTGTCTAATGCAACGTGTACATTCCAAGTGAATTCAACCCCAAGAATCCCATGTTGCCAAATTTTGACAAAAATCACAAAATCACCCCAAATTACATGACGTATGTCTGGAGCAGCCAAAATAATGTACAAAATTGTACTCATGACACAATAATGGTGACTTGTTGCAGCACTCACATGTAAACTGCAGCCAGGAGGCCAGCTGCTTCAGCAGCACGCTAACCTCAAAGATCCAGCAGCATGG
Organism: Leptoclinus maculatus; assembly: GCA_032191485.1. Classification (NCBI taxonomy): domain Eukaryota; kingdom Metazoa; phylum Chordata; class Actinopteri; order Perciformes; family Stichaeidae; genus Leptoclinus; species Leptoclinus maculatus. The sequence continues at coordinate 2,736,763 of JAVDOI010000001.1, forward strand.
ATTAGTATTAATAAGTTATGAGCCTAACAGCACCGGAGGGACGGAGAGATGTAAACAAAGTGAGCTGCCTGGTAGCTCTCTCCAGGTGTGTCGGGTCTTCAGTCTGCTGTTTGGAGCTCTGTCAGAGCACTTTAACATCTTTATTATACTCAAAACAACATGTTGGAATGTAAGAATGAAATGGTAGAGGTAGGTCAGAGCTGATTATAGGAGAGGGGATGAGGACGAAATCATGCTACTTAAAATTAGGAGTCACTGACAATCTGCTTTTGATTTGATTTAAAAAAATATGTATGCTGAGATAACTCTAGTACCTCTACTACTACTACTACAATAATAACAGTAATAATGGTCACAATAATAATAATTATAACAATAGAATAAATAAATAAAACAATTATGCTATAGCACAATTTTATAACAATATATAATGGATTATTATAGTATAACAATTGAAAACAAATTTTAATTGAGGAAAGGAAATATATATATATATACATATATACCAGTGGCGGGCCGTCAGGGCCTTCAGGGCCTTCTCTGCTGTCCTAAACAGAATCACAAAGTTATAGCTATTTCATAATTTTATAATTTTTCTTAAATACACTACATGTATTGTAATTTAGAAATATATTTTCCCCATTATCTTATTTTCTCATTGCACAGCTACTGTCTTCCTCAGTTGCTCTGCTTCCAGTGCAGCTTGTTTTAAGTAGAGCTTTTATCCAATCAGATTTCACCTCTGTGTCTCTAGGTAAGAAGAGAGGCCCGAGGCCTGCAGCCTCACAAGTGAATCCATGTGCAGTTTAAGTGAATGGGGACGATATTGTTGATTGTCATAGTGTTCAACCAATCAGATCTTTAGTTTGACATGTTGGGCGTATTCTTTGACGTGTCAGAGCCTGCTAGCTGGCCTACAAGTACGTGATTGGTCAGTGGGCTAGCCTGACATGTTGGGCGGTGACAATCCCAATATCTGCTGCCTCTGTCGAGCGGACATCTTCAGCCTCAAACGCATTAAAACGTATTCAAGAAATACAACTGGGGAGGCTCGACTGTCTTCACTGGCGTCCATGAATCCAGAAGGACTTCTTACTGGAACTAAAACGCACGGATGTACTGAACAATCGTCGGATTAAACTCTTTGTTAACAAAGAAAGGAGGATGGACTTTGTCTTTAAATAGTGAACAGCAGCTCTGGTAAGTCAACTGCTCGTTTGTACATCTGCAGCAGCTTTAATATGCTTGTTTATATATTATTATTTGTACAACTTGTTTTTATGAAGATGGATTTTTGTTTGGTTTTATATGTGATAGGAACTATTGTTACGTCCAATGTTGCTCTGGGGACATATTTAGCCAGTGCCAGTGTTGCCAACTTGGCGACTTTCTCGTTAAATCTGGCGACTTTCCAAACCCTCAGGGCTGTCAAAAGCTACTAGCGACAAATCTAGAGACTTTTTCTGGTGTTGTTGGAGAGTTTTCTGGTGTTTTGACTCTGGCGTGAAAGCACGTACCGTTCTGCAGTTACTGTGGTGAACGAGCAGCGGGTGCTGCCGTGAGCCCCCCCACAGGCGCACTCACAGGCGGCACATAACACTCTCACAGCAGTGCGCAGCAGTCAGAGAAGAGAGGAGACGCACTCTCTGCGTATTCATGTATCTGCACTCTGCAGTTAGTGTATTTATAGGTGTTGAGCTTCATTTTTACACTAAACACATAATAACCGTAGCTGTGTTTCAGCTGCAGGACAGCAGTGAAGGCCCAGGTATAAAATGCACGGCCCGCCACTGATATACAAACATAAATGTATGAACATATTTTTTATGGCTCTGTACTTATATTCATGCTTACTCATACCAAAGTGGTATTTTGAAGAAATAGTTACAACCTCTAGGAAACCTGCACGCCAAATATGAGCCTTGTCATTTGTCTCTGGACCAACAGGGACAGACATACTGGACATAGTGACTGAGTGTCTCTGGCTGTTTGATTATAATGCAACTTTTAAGCTGCTAGCAAAGTAAGGGCAGACAATTAGCATGCAAATGCACATTTACTGTACGACAGTAGCCCTGTCTTTATAGGGATTATGCACCTGTCTAATGATCTGCCGTTGGATATATGTATATGTATATATACATATATGTATATATACTGTATATATGTATATATATATATATGTAAATATATATATATATACATATATATATATATATATAATATATATATATATATATATGTATATATAGTGTGCTCATGAGTCACATGCCCACCTGACCTTGAACGCTACGAGCTGATTTAATGTGCTTAAGTGAAAAAATGAACCATCTATCTGAAACTCTATTCCTATAGGCGGCTTCATCAATGAATGAACGACGTGTTCATGGCCCTGGAGGGAATGTATCTAGCAGTAATTAGGGGAATAAAGAGCATGCAGCGAGTGCACAGTGTAACATATTAGAAAATATGGACTGCAATATTTGGAGGCTTCCTGTGGTTTTCAGCCCTCTCACTCTGCCTTGTGCACTCTTTTGCTCAGCAACAACCTATTTACAATCCATGTCACTGCATTCAACAATCTGGTGGATTATAATAGCTGCACTGCAAGGAATTGCTGTCACACACACACACACACACACACTTTCCATTGTGATCTCTCTTGCCTCGGTATTATGTGAGCAGCGTGGACAAGCCCCTACTCAATGAGGTGTCAGTGGCCCCCGCTGTGGGCAGCAGCGAGACCCTGATTAGTGCTAATGAAGACTTGCAGCAAGTGTTCATGTGTGCAAATTGGTGTACATATATTACAGTTGCGTATGTGTGCAATCTAAGCTGCGGTAATGAGACTAATTGCATGTGAAATGTGTGCACGAAAACGGTTTTGTGCTCTGCACCTGTGGCGGCTTATTTAACTTTCATAAACCTCCATGAATTTGCTTTTATTACGCAGAGTCCCCGCAGTGATTTGGGAGTCTGCACAGTGGAACTGATAGTCTGACCTCTAACCCCGTGTTCCATCTCCCCCTCCACCTGTAAATGGACATCCGCTATTCCCAACCACTCCCCGCTACCCTCCCGCTCTGTTTCCATGGCGACTTGCCCTTAACCTTCCGCCAGCCTTCCCCCATGGCGTCGACCCCCCCATTCCACTCCTCTCCCCGGTCTCTGTTGCTCTCAGCCTGGGAAATCAGCCTAATAAATAGCTTTATGGTAATCAGGCTGGCGAGCGGCGAGCAGAGCTGCCAATCTCAATACACTTATTAAAGTGCCCGAAAATGTCAGTCTCCCTTGTTGCCCTGTTGGCCCTCGCCACACCCTCCCCTCACTTTTTTACTCTCCGTGCTAGTAGTCGCTCTGTTCTGCTGTCACGTCCTTATCCTGTCTTTCAGTCCAGAACCTCTGTGATGATCCGTGTACTCTGTCAGGACGTTAGGCCAGAGGTTCTTTTCATGGGGTACCAGATGCATTCAAAGGTAAATGTATTGGCTAGAATCTGGAGATACGTTACGTATCACGATACAGGGGTTACGATTCAGTGTATTCCGATATATTGCTTCACTGTAAGCAAGGTGATTTTTTAAATCCAATTTTAGGAAATCTGTCATAAAGAACACACCACTATATGCATAACATTACTGTTGTATGCAATCAGAGCAGAGGGATGTGTATTCATCACAGTCCCTGTAACATCCAGCATCATAGCACATACAATCTTTGCAAATCAAATAAAGTATTGACTGAGTTCATTTTTGCATACAAACTATTAATTGACAATCAATACAGTGGTTAGGATGTGGATTTGGGCTTTGATTTTACTGATAACGTTTCAGAACTTGCATGGTCAGGCTCCAGGTCCTCTCCTGTGATCCACAGCAGCCTGGCTGTTACTACACCTCCTCCTGCAGGAGTAAACGGGCCTTCGTGGTCCGGGCCCCTCGGCTCTGGAATTAGCTTTCTGAACACCTCAGACTGATGAAATCAGAAGCATCTTCCTATTGATTCTGCCTCCTTGTTCTATTTCCCTTTGGAACTTGTTTAAAAAACAGCAACATAAATAAAGTTGATTGCGATTATTATTCAGAATTTATTGTAATGTGGCATTTTGATGGCATTACACAAAAGTTTGCAAGTTGATGAATGAATAGTTTTCATACCAATGATTGTCTTCATCATCATCCTGAGATTTAAACATTTTGTATTGATACTGAATGGTGTAAAAACAAAATCACTTTTCCTCTCCTTGTTGTAAATCCTACTTATTGTGAACATGACCATGATGGGGAGTACATATTGTTTGTCCTTTAAGCTTATTTTACAGGTAGCATAGTCACAATTAAAAAAAATAATAAAGGTTGAAAAAAAAAGCAGAATCAAAAGTTTCCTTTTTTCCAACAGATTTTAAAGCTAAGTGTCAAAATAAGATATTTCCGTTGACCGATTCATATGTCCCTGCCTCTATTCAAACTGCTCCGGCACCTTACTAATGCCACAAAGAACCACTGTGTTTGGCTCCCTGTTAAAGATCCCCTGCTCCTCCCTCTGAGAAGTAATCTTACTGTTTGAAATTGGAGTCACCGTGCCTTCCGCTCCTTGAGAGAATTGGCTACGTGGCATCAATCCACAATGTAACCTGACGGTGCAGCTGGTCCCCCTCTGCTCCTCCACGCTCATCTGCTCTCATATGATGCTGTGTTTACTGACCCCCTCTGTGAAACACAACCTGGCGTCACTGATCAACAAAACCCCTCTGTGTCTTAATCTGGTGTTATCTTTTCACGTTTGACATACTCTTAAATGCGTTCTCCCTCTGTCACCCTCTCAGGCAGTGGAAAGAGTTCTACCTTCCGTCTTCTCGAAGCTTCCGTGACGGACCAGGACAGCTGATAGGAAGCTTGACAAATGGCTTCAAAGTTTCAAAGTCTGTGACCGGATGGCTGCTGGTTTGAGTCACCCGATGATGTTGGGGAAGAAGCAGGGTGGGGAAAGTGAATGAGTGGTCACCCCAGGGTCATACTGGGATGCTCAGGTGTAAATGTGTGTGTGTGTGTTTATCACTGCTCACATAATGAGGGTGGGGCTGAAAAAGAACAAAGGCTTAACTCTCCTTGTACCGCATGTGAAGCTTTTATTTCTTTTACTTAAGGGTGTACATGATTTTGCCACTCTAATAGGAATGAAGGCAAAGGGAAACATTCAGAGTTGTGTGCTTATGTGTTGCAACCTCCAAGTAACGTTTACTGTAAGTGTGTGAAACCTGAACACGAGGCTTCGACATTGTAGTCCACAAACAATGGGTGATGTCACGGTGACTATACACTTCTTATATACAGTCTAAGGTTGTAATAATATATCTGAATGACACAGAACACCATAAAGACAACAAAAGACATCTTCTTATGTGTTTATGATTTGGTGCAGGCAAATCAAATGTAATCAAAGTGGCATTTACTCTACAGTCACTGTAATAAGCCCAAAGTCAGATTTTCACATTTGATTGACTGAATGTGACCTCGGCCTACGCAGGCAACATTATCATGAATGTCAAAATTAGAATATCCTGCAAACATTACTCTGAGCACATAATTACATTCATACAACGGCAATTAACAGCGAACTTCAGTCACGATCACTCCGACTTAGTCCTTCGGAGACAGATGGAGGACAGGAAACGGACAAAGAGGAGAATATTTTCTCAAGTCAATTCACTTTTGTTTGCCTTGTGCGTGTGTGTGTGTGCGTGTGTGTGTGCGTGTGTGTGTGCGTGTGTGTGTGCATGAGAACGGGTGGAGGGATGTCAGGGAAGGTCGCAGGCTGACTGTATTGATTAATTAGTGTTTATTCAGTAATTGCCTGGTGATTGTTTCAGCTACAGCCCATGGGTAGTATCCTCTTGACACATACACTAACACACACACACACACACACACCTACACACACACACACACACACACACACACACACACACACACACACACACCTACACACACACACACACACACACACACACACACACACACACACACACACACACACACACACACACACACCTACACACACACACACACACACACACACACACACACACACACACACACACACACACACACACACACACACACACGTACAGTCTCAGCTAATTAATCATTATTGGCATGTTGCATGACAGATACACTGAAGCATATTTGAGAATATGCATCAAATAATAATGAACAAATCCCAACGTGGATGAATGTATTGCTGCGGCATACTGTGCATAGCTTCTGTATTCATCTGATATGGAGCGAGTCCATTTATGGATCTTTTTTAACAACACTATTAGAAGAGCAGTAATTTTTTCCGCTAGTAACTTAGACCTCATTTATTCAGCGTCGTCCCACTGAAATCAATGGTCTCATTTCCAAGAGAGATTCAGCCAAGACATCTACAATTAGATGCAAAGAGGAAAAAAACAAAACAAGGGGAACAAAGAGAAATGGAAAATCTAATGAATGAAACAATTTGTCAGTTTCCAGTAGACACATACTCCATGGTGTCATCTGTTCTGACCTTACACATAGAAACACGACTCCTGCAGAGGGCCATGCCTTCATGTTTCCCTCTGTCTGACCTCAGACTACACTGAGGTCATTTAAATGTAAACCAAAAATAGAAGATTAAAAACAGTGTCTCAAACTATTTGTCTCAGAGGGTAAAACTGAAGATGCTTCAACACAGTTTCTAAAACTATGATCCTCTTTGTCAAAACTCTGCATTACAGACATGAACACAAAATACTACATTTCTCATATATCTAACATTTCAATCAAAACTATATTAACTTTTCCAAAAATTAATTTTTGCATCGAACTTTAGACACAAACACCAAATAACAGCTCTCTCCACAGACAGACTGATGTGCTGAGTATAAAACACTGTTGTCATTTTCATTTTTAGCATGCTCTAAATATGTGTTTATTCTCAATACTCATCTCCTCATAACATTATCAGACACAATGACTTCAACTGATGATGACGTGAACATATTTCAGTATTATACTGTAAACTGGATACAGTATATTGTAAGTTCAGTCCTCTAACTCTCTACATTGTTCAAACCTGAATCCTGTTTATAGAGCACAAGCTCTGATTGCTAAGTGATCTAATTGGTTACAGGTGTTTTCACAGGTGCATTCTGGGTACAGGTGATTGATAATGAAGTGTATTTTTCCAACGGCTGTGTTTAGCAAACAACACATAAGTTGTTAGTTTTGAATGAAGTCTAATGGAGATAACTGTGTGTAGATATTGTCAAAAAGTGTGTTATAGAATTTCAAACTTAGTGTAAAGCATAAAAATGTGCTGACGGTTCAGCACAGCTGGTCAACAGATAGACTACATCAGTTAGTGCTTTCTATACTTTGCCACAAGTACCAGTTGTTGAGACTTGACAATTGCAAAAAACGGTATTACTGTATTATTTGAATTGTTTACTGCATAACACTCATGTCCATGCATGATCAGCCGTAAATTAATACGCAGAGAAACATTCTATTCCAAGTGAGAACATATGGAATAGTATCGGACACAAAGCCACCACGGTCTGCACTTATCACACTGCTTTTATATCTTAGTATTCATAGGCATGCATGTCAATTGTGTTGACACTGCAGGGTTGTCATTGTATGTTTCTTTCCCACCAATGGATTCAGAAGATAATTGGCAGTGGGATTGTGATGTGAAATGGATTTTGGAGACAGCTGTATTACTGTGTGTGTGTGTGTGTGTGTGTGTGTGTGTGTGTGTGTGTGTGTGTGTGTGTGTGTGTGTGTGTGTGTGTGTGTGTGTGTGTGTGTGTGTGTGTGTGTGTGTGTGTGTGTGTGTGTGTGTGTGTGTGTGTGTGTGTGTGTGTGTGTGTGTGTGTGTCAGAGAGAGAACAACAGAGAGGGAGAGATTTGTCATGCTTACACAGATGGTGTTTGTGATCTCACCTGTGTACATGTTCTATATTGACATTGACATGTTTTGGTACGTGTGTGTGTGTGTGTGTGTGTGTGTGTGTGTGTGTGTGTGTGTGTGTGTGTGTGTGTGTGTCCACAAGCACAGACGCCATCAGATGCTAAAATCAATTTATATAATAAAAAAACAAACTTCACACCTTCCCTCCTCGCTGTAATTGAAAGCATCCGGTCTGTTTTGAACTCCACTTGTTTCAGCAAACCTGACAACTTGGAGGAGAAAAATTGCTACGCATACAAATTTAGCTATTAGTCCGTAATTGTGATGCAACATCTAACTTCAGGCAAGCAATGTTTTAGTAATGACACAAGCATTTTATGTCAAGCACATCAATGCTTTTCCTCCAACGTTAGAATTCCGACTCGTCGCTGCACTCGTCTGTGACACCTCCTCATAACTAATCGCACTGATTGGAATAACAATGGAGCAGGGCAGATGTGATGAACAAAGGGACTATGTCATCACACTTATCGTACTCAGTGAAGATGTTGCACGGGTTACTGGGAGGTGGGGAGGGGGGGGTTGTAGATGGATCAAGGGTCACGACCTCTCTTGGTGACCCGCGAGTCATCGGCACACTTAACCCCTCATTTGGACTGACCTCCTCCTTGTGCGTGAGCAGCCGGCCTCGTTAATAGACTGAAGTGGGAGTTGTTGAGAATAGAAGGTGCGGATGATTTATGGGAGGCGCTGATGGAGGAGAAAAGCTTGTGTGTATGCAGTGTGCAAGCATGCGTTGTGTGATTCCATTGATGGGATTGATTTAAACGTTGTTCATGTTAATGTCTTTAACACGTTAGGACATTAATTGGTGTCAACAAAAAAATCCTGTGAATTCCTGGGGATTGTCTCCATTTAGAGAAACACTTTACTTTTTAAACATGTAATATGTGTTTCAATGACTATGGGTAAAGTCCATCCAAAGTCACAATAGATACTAGAACCGCCAAGGCATTCATTTCCCCTACAGCTGTGCTATTTCAATAGAATATTTAAGTCCCCCCCATGTACACGAGGCTTTAGAGCTACTCAATGCAGTGAAGAAGAGTCCGATGGACTGAGCAGTGTGTCCTGTTGTTGTGAGCAGCACAAAGGAACAACATATAGAATGATGGATGAATTACAATTGTACCTCTCTGTTCCTTTAAATGTCAACAGTGGGAATTTGTGTCTCATTAAATGTTGAAATTGAGACAAATATTTGCTTCACTCAAATCATCTATTTCTCCGTTTGAAACACTGGTGTGACCAGGCCTCTGTCCTCCCAGCCTCTGAGTGGTTGGGCTGATGTTTGATTGACAGTTCAGCTGGCAGAGGCACAAAAAAACACAATGTCGATTAATGTGCTTTTAACTGTAGCTAACAAGTTAAAGACAGAAAGTGTTTAGTCAGCAGTGGTGCTAAAGAACTGTGGACATAATCAGTTAAAGTAGCAACGGAACTGACTGATGTCGACATTTGCAGGTGCTGTTCCGTGTGCTACAGATGATTAGCTAATTAGCTAGCCTGCAAAATGCTGTTACCAGTGCACCGTTCTCATGAAGTAGAGGGGGAACACGTTCATAAATGAAAGGACGTTGACTCGTTTGGTTAATCAGTGTTCCCGTCACTTACTGCTTTGTTCAAATCCCCGGAAAATGAAATGATTTGTAATAAAATCTATCTGACTCGGCAGACAGAGAAACACTGCATGTGTTGTATATTTATATGCACATACAGCAGACCAGGAACATTTTGTATCTATTTGCCCACTTTGGGAACTTTTTAAAATCTCAATAGAGAGCTCATGACAGGTCATTTAGAGAACAGACCTGCTGTAGGGAGTGAAAAACATGCTAGAGAATGAGGAACAACCACGTTAAGAGAAAATGAGATGAAGACACAGACGCCCAGTCAGCTTCTCTGTGCACCATCTCTGATTGTCATTCAGGCCAGTAGCTGTGCCCACCTCAGGAACAAAGCTGCATTATCATACTCCCATCTCCGCGGCTTATCACAACTCTTCCTCCCACAAACAGTCGGGAAATTGAACAAGCCGCTCTGACAATTATAATTTCAGGGAGCTGTCCCCCCCCCCTGATCCACGCCTTTTTTTCTGCAAATCCATGACACTAATCCCTGCCCCCATACTGCACCTTATGAGTAAATCAAAGCACCATCTTACATCTTCATCGCCATCCAATCTGCCTGTGCTCAGCAACCGGGAACAAACCCTTGTCGTGATGGAGGAAGTTGCCCAATCCGCTATTAGCATATGAAGAACTGTCTCCTACTTACAGAGTAGCATCTTGTGTGCGTCTCTCTCCCTCCTCCTTCCCCTCCAGTGTCCGTCTCCATCACAGATGCTGCCTAATTTACATCCCTGCTCGGTTATGTACATAATTCTGCATATTATCTCAGACATGGGAGGGGGGGGGGGGGGCAAGCGAGAAATGTGCTGCAAAAAAAGGTTTCAACAGGTCTGAAAGCAAAATTAAAATGTCTTTGTAGCTTGGAACAAAAGCAAAGTAAAGTTAGTTGATAATGCTGAATCTTTATTTTCATGATAAAGTGAAAAAAGTGCTTTTGGCAATGAAATATAGTTAGTTAGTTATAGGGAAATATCCAAGTTTGCTCAATCTGCATGAATTTTTACAATCTCAACAAACGGAGGTGGAATTTATATTTGGATAGCAAAATCTCAAATGGTCCATTGAAGGTAGATGGGGAACAATGGTTCAACAGAGGACCCCATGCTGGAGCCACAAATTGGGGCTTCAAAGTGAAATTGTGGATGATAAGCTCATGAGGGATGCCCGATGGAAACCGTGATGGGGAGGCTCCAGCTGATAGCAGCTACGTAGAGATGATCCGAGGATAATTGGGCTTGTGGCTGGACCGCTGTCCTCGCTGTGCCGCTCGAGGACCGCCTGATGTTATTCATCCTCCACTGGAAGAGACTGAGGAGGCTCCTTGATGGGGGAAAGATGGGCGGCACAGATGGAGGGATGAGGTTAAGGAGAACAGAGCGGGTGGAGAAGGACAAGAGGGTGAATATGCAGTGACTCAGATCCGTCATTAACGAGATGCTGGCGAACACAACTGCACACAAAAAGATTTCTGTTTCCTTTTGGTTTTGTATTCACACAATGTGGCGATGCAGTTTATGCAACAGCCTCAAAGCTGATAAATCAAGGCGGATTGGAACAGAATTGAGGCTAGTGAGATAGAGGGGGTGGGCAAATAAAGAGGGAGGATAACAGAATATGAATCAAAACAGATATGGCACTGGTGGGGAGGACAGGAGAGAGTGACAGACTGAAGGGAGGATGTTCAATGTTCAATAGGAACAACATGATGTCATCTCTGTTTGAGAATATGAGGAAGAATCTTCATTTTTGCTTTGAAGTTGTTGTTTTTTTCTCTTGGCTGTTTGCCTGATGTGGAGACACCTCAGGTGAAGAAGGTAAAAATGTATTCATTTAGGAGAAATCTACAAATACGAATAGAAAAAATATGAAAAGAAACACCTCTTCTTTCCACTAGTCTGAAAGACGTCATGTTAGGGAAGAAAATCTCTAAATTGACCGCTGCATGAAAAAAAAATGTAGGATGAATTCAGCCATCTTTAGATTAACCACTTCATCACTGTATCCGTCTCTTCATTTTAGCTGACAAAATTGCTTCTGCTGTGAGGAGCATCAGGTAAGATTGTAGACTTAAAAAAATAAATTGCTCAATTGCTTTTTACTTCCATTTCAATTGTATATTAGCCTCTCACAAAATATTAGAAAATAACATCATAATTTGACCTTGGACTTAAATGAATAAATAAATAAATTGTAAGGTTTAAATTGATTTAAAATTGTATTTAATAAAAAACAAACAGTGCATGAGGAAATGTGTGTGTGCTGCGTATGTGTCTTTCTCCTTCAGAAGGACTGATTGTGTGATGCTTTAAATTAGGACCCATGGCAGACATTTCATCTATCTGTTCATGAAAATCTTTAATTCAGTCTTGTTCAGTGAGCGTACCTATCAAGCTGTCTCTGCAATCAAGCTGTCTCTGCAATCAAGCTGTCTCTGCAACCCTCGGTAGCAGCGAGTGAGATGGAAACCCGGCACCGGGATGCCTGGGACCCCAGTTTTCCATTCCTAGCAATCACATCAGCCAGAACTGGCAGGAGACCCTTAATGCCCGCTGCCTACTACAACAACCTCAGCAGCTCTCTCTAGCCAGGGCATCTGGCACCGGAACGCCAGTGCTCCAAGCTATCCACTTCCAGCAATCATATCAGCCAGTCTTATCAGGGGAACCCGGGTACAGGATGCCAGCGCCCCTTGCTGCCTACTTTCTGAAACAGCAGTAGCTGTGGCTCTAGCCAGGGCACCCAGCACCAGGATGCCCCCCACCGAATATTTCCAGTAACCAAAGCAAGTTGCCCTAGCCGAGGCACCATGCACTTCGAGCAACCACAAAATTGGTCCGTACAACAATACCGCTCCCTCTGCCGGTTTTGGGGGTTTCTATGACAGAAGATGGTTTGCTGTAGATCAGCCCTTGGACCTCGCAAGTGGACGCCAAGTCGTTTTCCCTTCACTCTACAAAATCTACCCAACTGTAGCTGCAGTCTTTCCATGGGGCCACGAATGGCTCAGCAAGACCATCTCTTAACTCCTGACAACCTAGCAATCGTTTACCCAATAATCAAAGAATGCCGCAACACCCATCCGTCATGCAGCACACACGCTGCCTAATCCAGCACCTTCCTACATACCAGTGAGTTCTTGATGCAGCTCATGTCCGGGCCACTGCATCTCCATTGCTTTCTCGTTTCTCAATCAAGAAGTTCAGAAGATCAGCCCTCTTGCAGACACCTGTCCATCATGGGTTCCTCCATATTCAACGCTGTTGTTAAATGCATAAATCCTACTTCAATTTGGAGTTCTGTTGATCGATGGATCAACAGAACTCCATCGTCAATAACCTCTCTCAACCTTTTCGTTCACATGGTCAGCGTCAGTAGAGTTTCCACTACTTCCTTGATGCAACCAGTACATCATAACCGTCCCGTCGTTCAATCTCGTCCAATGACCTGTTTTCGTTACCTTGGCCTATTCCGTGATAGCCATAGCAAACTCAAACTTACCTATGAAACCTACGGAAATGTGGCCTCCGGCCAGCCTTACTATCTAACCTATTCCCTAACATCACTCTCACGGGTCTTCTGCACAAAAAGCTTTCGTCGTAGAGCTTGGACAAATAGCTACCTCCACTACATTTGCCCAAATCGTAAAGATCTCAACTCAGGTCGATCTAGTCTTGAGTAACATGGGGTTTTTGGGGGTTCGGCATGCCCGGGTGCTACGTGGATTCCCTATCGAAGCACCCCACAACTCATTCGGCTAACCGGACGAGCTACATGAAGTTCAAGCCTTGCATCTTAATGACGTTTACCTTCAATGAATCTGTTAAACGCTTCTATTTGATGGTGTGGTCATTGCTAGTGAATCACACATCTTGATCAATGTCATAAATAAAAATAAAGCGAAAAATGAATTAATAAAGTAACTATCTTATCTCTCTTATCTTAATGTGAGCTGTTCACCATTGATTCGTGTTGAATCTAGTCGCCAATGAAGAACTAATAACAGGAGTGTCACAGACAAGAGCACTGCGAAGTTAGAGTGTGAAAAGTCCTGACCCCTCCCAACCAGAGACAGTAATGGGTTTGTTTTGGCTGGATGCCAGCAGTGTGTGTGTGTGTGTGGGGGGGGGCGGGGGGGGGGGGGTGGATCCCTACACCTCCTGCCTGCTCTCCAACAGTGTTTGTCTGGCCAGCCGCTGCCGAGCCCTCCCTGGTCATCTCACATTCTCTTTCTAGCCGACTACAAAGTCCCAGCTACGGCGCCACCGCCAGCATCAGCACCAGCATTACCGCCAACATCAGCACCAGTGCGCTGAGAAAGGTCACATTTAATGATCCGGACGTCACACTTTGACAGGAAGCGTTTGTGCCGGAGTACCTGCCAACTTTGAATTAGTGTGCATCTCAGTGCGTTTGTGCATCCACCGCCCAATGTGACGCGAGTTACTGAGCTACGGTCACGCTAATGGCTGGCTTTTGGCGATGGCAGAGTAAGGCTGAGGTGAGGACAAGGGGGAGACAACTGGTGGTTCCCGGCTCTTTGCTTGGGCTATGAATAAAGATGTTCGGCTTCCTAAATGCTCCCTGGAAATCTACATTAATAATGCAACTCTACCAGCCGGCGATTCCCAGTGAATAAATGAGGAATACAGCAGCAGGGATGTAGTGGATCTAATGGGAAGCAGTCTGAACTGTAGTAACCATTATTGTTCCGTCTCTTGCTCTAGTTACCCACTTCTCCGTCTTTACATTTTTGCTTTATGCAGGTACTGGCTGGATTCAGGCAGCTCCAGATTGACAGTCTGCACCAAACAGCCTCCACAGGGAGGTAAGGGAAGCTCAACCCTCCTCTCAGAGATCCTGGTGGGCATCGGGGCACCATGGTGGTAGCCTTCCCTCTGTAGTTCCAAGAGCCTCTTTTAGAATTCAGCATGTCTCCGGCAGTGTGCAAACAGAGCAGGCTTGATTGCACGAAAAGGCTGATTTTCACTGATAAGGATTCTGCAGGCAGCACTCCTTCTCTTCTGCACAAATAAAAATCTGTTGAGGGGGGTTAAAGGCTGCTTTTACGGGATTTGCATATTGAAATATATTTAGGAGTAATTAGCTGGGAAATATGTACACACACACACATAGACACACACGCAGACATCGTTAATGACTCCCTGGCAGATTTATGGTGAAGAGAGCAAAGGGGAGCCTACTTGACCTCCATGACGGGACAAATGGCTGCATTAGCGCCCATAAATTACAATACATAGACACATACAATTACACAGCAGAGCGGCACACATTGACATGTCCAGTTGCCTCAATGCAAAGATGCCTATATGTATGTGCACACACACACACACACACACACACACACACACACACACACACACACACACACACACCACATCACAACTTGGGCTTTTTAGCATTGAAACCACAAGTTTATCTGAAAATCACCTCACACTTTAAATACAACAATATGAAAATATATATTAACAGCTTCTAATAGTTCAGTCTGGCTTTGTAGCACAAAAGCAGTAGAACTGTATATAATCCATCGGGCTTAATAATAATAATAATATTTATTCAGAAAGTTTGCCGTGCTTCTCGTCACACAGCGTTGTCAACACCTGCGCAAAAAATAAATCAAAACATTCGGCCTAATCGGGAATCGTGTGCTAAGTATTTTTTAGAGAGATTCGCTCAGCGGTTTTCCCGAAAATCGCCAAAAACTGAGCAAAATTTCTCCATTCACTTGAATGGGGTTTCGGCGTGAAGACAGCAAAAAAACCACTTAATTTTTTCATATTGACTAGCCATATATTAACGTAGAAAAATTATTCAAAGTTTAAAACGTAGACAAAACGCTGGACTTTATTGAGCCAAATGGGCATTTTGATAGCTAGCACAGTTTTCATTAAGTCAACGTTTAAGTTTCAGGAACATTTTGGGTCCGTTTCAGATTTTATAATGGGTGTGTATTGCACGGAATGTTCAGCGCTAGAGTGATGACATAACTGTCAGAGTGGAGCAGAGCAGGAAAGAATTCTGTGATTTTTCCACACAAATTGCTTCAGGTTTTGTGTGTCAAACATTATGAATATGTCTCCTCTCCCCCTCTCTCGCCCACCCAGTCCCACCCTTTCAAAATAAAAGCCCCACAGAGTAACTGTATCTTATCATGAAGCTCAGAATGAGGTTCATGTTAAGAAATGTTAAGTTCAAGTCTTTCCATCACAAATACAGAAATGTAATTTTCAAAGGTATATATCTCAAACAAAGATGTATATCTCCAATACAGAAATGACGGGAGACATTTGTGGACTGTCCATCACGAATACAAGATTCAATCCAAGAGTATGAATCTAAAATGCAGAAAAGAGAGAAGCGATATCTCAATTGAACCTCAACGATACTACCGGTAACATCGGCGTGTATATATATTGCGACGTGTTCGGGCATAGCAGCCACACTGTCAAAAATGTTTGCGGAATTTTCTAGTTTTCTGTTATTGTCCATTCTGAGGATCATAAAATCTTGACGTGAACTTTTATTGATTAAACAGTAGCCACTCTACTGAGGTCTTTTACATAGCAGAAAGAAAATGAACTTGGTCCATGCTTCTTTTTGTGGTATGACTCCTGTGCGCTCCTGTTAAAATGTTTGCTATCTATTGACGAGCCAAATATCTCCATTTCTGACAAGTGCACCTGTTCCCCAAGGGCCACGTATTGATTCTGCAGTCTCTTATAGATCATCTCCATAGTCAGATGTTGTATCCACAGCAGGATGTGTGTGTGAGAGGAGGATGTGTGTGGGAGGAGATCACTGTTTTTGTCATTTCTATTCAACATTCTTGGAAATCACAGAACAGAAATTTAAGTTTGAAGAAATTGACTTAAAGGGACCACATGGAACTTTTAACTGGTTATGAAACAGTCTTTAATACTGATGCCTCTATATGACATTCATAAGTATAAAAGACCATCAGCAAGAAGATTGGCTGTTTCGACATAGCTATTTTTAATGTTTGTCATCGGGTTTGATTCCCTTTGAAATCAGACGAAGCAATTCACAGAATGCAGGTTCACTAGAAACTCCTTAAGCTCAGACTCCAGTGGGGCCTCCAGAGACTAGTTCACAGTGGACAGACCCAGATCTGGCTTCACTGCAGCGGTAGGTGGAGAGCAGCTTCTCCTCGCTGTTCCGCTAATACATATGGAACCCGACACCGACACCACTGCTGGAGACCCAGGCTGTATTGCTGGGCTCGCTGGAGGGAAGGGAGGCATGGGAGAACCAGAACCAGGACTGTTCGTAACAGACTGTCAGACCCAGCTGCAGTAAAACAAGTTTTTTTAAAGGTAATCTGGTGCCTAGAAATTCTACCACTTTTGTCCACAGGGACCGCCAAAATCAACCCAATGTTAAAGTTACTCCCAGTAGCTTTCATAAATACATAGCATACATTGTTCTACATATTAACCTCTCATGTTCCCTTCATGTGTTTTATTGGGGGGGAAGTAATGAGTCAGAGTAAATGGGGAAATTAAAGCTGTAATGAAGTTCAAAAATGTGTGAAATACGCAGTTAATACAAACATACTTCATAAAGTATCATATTTATTTTTATTATAAGCATTTTGAAAACGTTTTCACAATATTGTAACTTTCAAGATTCAGTTCAACGTTAATCCACCTTAGTTTGACTGTCAGTTATAAACGGGTATCCGTACCCATCCTTCAGTCACAGCGCACTTATCCCTAAATAAAACAGAAAACAGAGAGGGTGCGATACAGGAAGAGAGAAGGTGTAAGAGAACTAATAGATAAACTTGCCGGGCCCCAGCAGTCCACTATAGTGCTGTGTTTGAGTGAATTGTCCATTATTTCACAAATTGGTTATTGGGCCGCATTGATTTTCCCACTGAGCCTCCCTCTGAGCTCCAGGTCGACCCACACAAGCTGTCCGCCCACTGCCTCGCTATTGAGCTTCTCGCCTGGATGCCCACGGTTTGACCGGCAACCCCCCCCCCCCCCCCCCCCCACACACACACACACACACACACTGATGAATCAGCACATAATGACCGGCGAAATACATCTCTATTATGACAAAAATAAATCAAAAATAAATAAGTGTGGGGTATCAATTCAAATCTGGGCAAAGAAGACAAAGGATGTGGAATAGCCGGATATACTTTTTGTCAAGAAACAGTGGTATTGATTTCTGCAGCACCTGGAAAGTTAGATATCAGTGTTTGCCTTTCATTCTCTCCATGCGGTCGATTTCCTTCACACCGGTTTACAACGGATACTTTATCTCATTGATCGCTGATTAGTAGAACTATTACATCCACCCCGTCTTCTTTTACACTCCGTGAATGTGTTGATGCCACCTAAAGATTGTAGAGAGGAGATGCAGTTTGAGGGGAGCTCTAGGGGGAGATTTCCCAGAATATGAAGCCAGATAGATTCATTGTTCCTCCTCACCTCTCATGCTTACTTCTCATCAGGCCGCTATAGATCCTCACAGTCAACACCGCGCTCAATCTACACTCCATTAGAGCTTGTGGATGAGAGGAGGGATGCAAAGATAGCACAAAATACGAGCGTGAGAACAACGAAAGAGAAGCTATAAACTCAGCATCTCTGCTGCTGATGTGCTTATCAGCACATCTACCCTTCACACCCATGTCCACTCATCAAAAGGGAAATCTCACTCCCTCTCTGTGACCAAATGCACACCGATTCCCTACACACACACACACACACACACACACACACACACACACACACACATGACCCTGCCACTGGCTCCAACCGTCAGTCGATGCACACAAGCTGGGAAGCAGCTGGATATTTTAGAAGCCGGCTCTGAATTGAAATGGAAAAGAGAGGCAGGATAAAAAGGAAGGAAGGAAGAAAGGAAGAAAGGAGGAAGGGAGCGAGGGAAGGAAGGAAGGAAGCAAGGAAGGGAGGAAGGAGGGGAGGGAGGGAAGGGAAGGAGGGAGGAAAGGAGGGAGAAATAGAAAAAGAAAGGGAGACAGGAAGGAAACAAAGAAAGAAGGAGGGAAGGGAGAAGGACATAAATAAAGAGAGAGAGAGAGAGGGAAGGAAGGGGAGAAGGAAGAGGAAGAAATACAGAAGAAAGTGTGTGTGTGTGTGTGTGTGTGTGTGTGTGTGTGTGTGTGTGTGTGTGTGTGTGTGTGTGTGTGTGTGTGTGTGTGTGTGTGTGTGTGTGTGTGTGTGTGTGTGTGTGTGTGTGTGTGTGTGTGTGTGTGTGTGTGTGAATGCAGCTTTCATTGGTATGCACTGACATGGAGACAAAGCTTGGATGCTCATTATAGCAGACATCAAGGTGATGTGTTGACTTAACTCTATCCTGTATACTACATGTGCACACACACACACACTTACTGCCATCAGAGCAGAGCACGGCAGGGACAGCTCGTTACAGCGTGTTAATAAGCTTGTGCAGACACACAGTAAAAACACCATAAAAAAACAGGAGACTTTTATGAATTCCCCGTGGAGCCGAGCGGAGATGAGCCGCTGTGAGATTGAGCTCCATCACTGACGGAGAGCCCGGTGGCAAAAGTTAAGGAGATGTGACAGCTCCAGTCCGTCGTGCCTGACAGCAGACGGCTTCATTTAGCAGCAGAGTGAGCGGGCAAAACAGAGCGTGTTATTGGGTGACGCTGTCTCTGTCACATTTTACTCACAGCCCGCAAAACAATCTGACAAGCGTGTGATCCCAGTGCTGCGATCCTACATTGACTCTTTTTTTTTAAACTATTTTTTGACAGAAAGTCTGTCATGGCTGTAGATGGACATGAGAAGTGTATCCAATGGCTGGATCGCCCTGTCCAATTTGAAAAGGTTCTCAGTTGAATTAATTTACCTTATTGTGAAATCAGGAAGCGCGGGACTTCCCCTTAAACACTGGAGCTTTATCCTATAATCAGCTTTTAGCAAAGGAACTCTATGACTATCAGCTGTCATTACGAGTTCTTACACACTCATTATGCATATTAAATCTGGTCTAAGAGCAGCAGATCTCAGCTTCACCTCATCTGATTTTCAAACAGCCATTCATCTCCGATCGCCACATGGCGACTCTCCCTTTTCAACTCCACATCACCATCACAAAAACTCATCAGTGTTTTCTGTCTTTTCTCAAGAAACCCTGCGAGTCCTCTGCGTCAGGAAAGAGAGACCAGAAGCAAACCAAAGGGAGGTTAGGGTGTGTGGGTGTGTGGGGGGGGGGGGGGGGGGAAGAGCAGATTCCCTGCGCTTACCGTTGAAGCCGGTGAAGTTTCCCCAGTCGAGCAGGGAGCCGTTGAAGGAGGGCAGGGAGCCATTGAAGAATGGATCGGTTCCGTTGGACGGGTTCCGCATGGTGTCGGTGAACAGGTTCATCTGCAGCAGGGTCTTGATCAGGTAGCGCAGCATCTTTCCGCGCAGAGGGACCCGTGCACTCCCCCGTGGGTCTCACCCTCTATCGGTCTGTCCTTTTTATTAGGTGGGAGTCTGTCCGCTGCTTATAATCTCCTCACTCGGTGCTAGGAAGAGTCAAAGAGATGTCCTCTTGATCCCAAGTTGATTCAAATATTAATAAGAAAAGAAGAAAAACAGAAGATAAATCTTGATGAAAAAGTAGATAAAAGGAAGTCAAGTTTCTCTGATTGGTTGGCTCCAGATATCAGAGTGGGTTTCGGGGGCCCCCTCGCTGGGATTCCTTCCGCTTCCTTCCCAGCATCGGATTGTTCCGTCCTCCTTGTTCCTTTTGTTCGGGGATCACATAACTTCACACGCTGTCTGCCGCCACGCACAAAACAACAGCCTCTCGTCGGTGTGAAAGAATCCAGCGATGTGACCCCTTCGGATTTGCTGCTTTCCACTCTCCAACCCCTCCCTCTGGCTCCTCCTGTGTCCCTCCCTCCCTCCCTCTCCTGTTCTCCCTCTCTGTGATGGGGTCCCCGGGGGTCCAGAGGAGAGAGAGAAAGAGCAGGTGCTGTTGGCAATAAATGTTTAATTATTACATTAATAATCGTCCCAGGAGGCTTTGAATCAGGGCGCTTGAGAGAAAGTCTTACTGTCCCTGTATTACCCATAAACCACACACGCAGTCTCATATACATGAAAGCATACAGTACGTGCTAGGTAAACAAGCCAAACCCCTGAGGATGTGTTTGTTCTCCTCCTGTCACATGTTCTTTGTCAGCCTCACAAACTGGACATCGCATCAAAAAAGGATCAGAGTCCATTTGTCTTTGGGAAAAGCTACACGTTCTCTATAGTATGTACACGTTGCTGTTTTGTACCAGAAAACAACTTCATGCGTCATACTGCAAAAAAAAGGCCAAAGAAATGTATTTAAATTTTAAAATTGATTTTGAAGTCCAAGAAAAAGCTGGGAACATCTTGGAATGGTTTAAAAGAATGTCAAGAATAGTTGCTTTTTAAAGCCATAATATCAATGTGGAAAATAGCAGAAACACACAGTAAAGCAGCAGCTTTTAAGAGTGTTAGAGTGCTTCCATACGGATGAAACAAATCCACCCACATACCTTCAATCATGCTAAAGCATGCCATGGCCCTAATGCATAGTCTACATATCATCATTGACGTGCATGTGCGTCCGTAGCAGCATGGTCGCATGTGGCGCCCCGGACGCCCCGCTGACAGCTTCAGTGTGACTCCTATTAACGATGTCCGTCCCCCATCAGGACCCTGTCCTCCCGCTTCATCACTGGGACAATGGAAGCCAGCCCGCCGACAAAGTTGCCGTGACGACCCCCGTCCCGTGCCCTATTCCTTAAGTCCTTTCCGACCCCTTCCCCACCCCCCCGCAACCGCCTCATTTCAGAGGGCCTTCCATTCATGGGCATCTGTGCCAGCTACATCCACACATCTAATGGGCGTGCTATGGTACGGAAGGAGGGCGAGCTGTGTAAGATCAATAGCTGTGAGGGAGTCATCTCGTCTGATCCAGATGTTTCACATGTGTGCTTTAAGTGTTTCAGTAATGTGAGAAGACGCTGAGGTTGACGTCTCCCAGGTAGATGAATGTAGATGGATGATTGTTTGAAACAGCATGACTCTCACCTGCAAAGCCAGGTCTGTCTTCAGCAGAGAGATCAGCCGTCTGAGAGGAACGCCTTGTTCCTCACGGTTAGGCTGTACCGTGAGGCAGACGCCCCGGGTGAAACGGGTAGAAATCCCCCGGAGGCTTCCCCTGTTGGTTACGAAAATCATGACAAATGTTTTTTTTTGTGTTACTAGGTTTCTGAAAATCTATGTTTGAATATGCAAATGATGCATTATCTTATCAAATATTTGATACATTTCCAGAAGAGAAATCTGAACATTGGATAAAGACAGGTGCAAAGTGATTGTTTCATTTTGTTGACATATTACAGTTCAGGATTTCTACTGAAGGGAGTTTGGATATTTCTTTGTATCACACCATGAACCAGAAATTACTGTCAACAGCCCAAAATTCCATCATGTTTTTAGTAATAAAATCTATAAATCAGGCTGTGAATGACATATGAAGAAACCCTGTAACACTGTGTTAACCTTCAGAGTACAGAGAGGAATGAAAGTGTAACGTTCGGTGTATGTAAGAGCTGCTGAAGTGGAGAATCTGTTTGAGTCTGAGAACAAACTCATTTAGAGAAAACGTCCTTTAAAGAGATGTTTAGTTCAATGACAGACGTTTAGAAGACAATACAGGAGAATAAGAACTAATTAATATCAACATGGAACTTCACCAGTCCCCCCCCCCCAGTACTTATGTTAAGACAATTATTTTAGCAGTTCAAGTTTTCAATGTTATGTTAAAATATGCAAATGAGGCATTATCTAACGTATACAAGGACAAAATTGTAAAATCATGTATATGTGTATTTGGGATCTTTTTTTCCACTAGTCTGACAGAAGACATGTTATGGAAGTAATATAGCACCGAATCTCTCAATTGAACTGTGCATGCAAAACAATGTTTTTACCTGAAGGCTCTGCCCTTAGAGTCCAGTTACATTGTGTGGGATGAGTTCAGTGGATTACAGGTTGGACACAAGTATAGGTAGAGATAGACAACCTTTATTTACAGCTTTTCATTGAAGACCTGAAGCTGCATGAGAGAAACCGATGAATATTCACAGCACAATATGTGTATTATGTATTATCTTCAAAACCAAATTGTCTTTTTTTTTCATTCATAAACTAGCCGTAATGAGGCGGCTCTGAAGTGCCACTACAAAGGTGTGTGTATGATTGCTCACTCCCCTGTTCCTCTCCTCCTCTGTGAAGACTCTCCTCGGCCATCTTCTCAAAATAGATGGATACATTTTAGTCCAGGCTTTATGGCTTCTGTTTCCTCTGGACTGCCATGTGTTGTTTTATCCATCCGCCATGGGATCAAAAAATATGTTTTCCCATCGACTTACATCGGGAAAAAGTCTGTAACCCAGTGGATCCGTTTTTTGAAGTGAATCAACACATGAATAGCCCTTATTTAAATCGTTAGGTCCTAACAGTTGTAAAATGCACTAATATCTAAATCCAGAGTAACTTCGCCCGTTCATGGGAATGAGCCCAAAGAAGAGGCTGCATCGAGGGTTTGGAGGCGGGGTTAAAGGAAGCGCTCGTGATCTTGCTCTATGGGCCCATGGATGCGGAAGATCCGGGTAATTTTATATTCAAATGTCAAACTTTTTTTGATTCACGTGCCACTGAGCGGCTTTTATAAGAATGAATGAGGCGCCGCCTCCGATGTTGTATCCAGTTAGTTTTATACATCCAAGGGATCCACACACCTCCTTGATTAAAACGCATGGACTGCATATAACAATTGGACGTCGCCATCTTGGATTTTTGCAACCAGTAAGTGAAATGGATCATATTTTGAATGCGGAGGAGTGAGTATTGACCTGTCAATGACAAGGTAGCCCCGCCCTAAAGCATACTCCTGTTTATGGTCTGTTTAACTCTAAATGGACCATCATTTACTAAATGAACATCATGCTGTATTGAAGAAGACTTGAAACTAGAGATTGAGACCATAAACTCATGTTTACAATGTTTACTGAGGGAATAAATCAAGAGAGAAGTAGAGTCATTTTCTCATAGACTTCTATACAACCAGAATTATTTTTGCAACCACAGGAGTTAAAAGTCCACATGCTCTGTGAAGCTGTAGGCATGGCAGTCCTTTGGGCTGTATGCGCAGACGTCAGGATGCTAACATGCTCACAATGACAACTCTAACATGCTTATGTTTATCAGGTACAATGATTACCATGTTCACCATCTGAGTTTGTACTAATTGGCACTAAACACAAAGTAGTTTCGTTAGCTTTGCAGGTCATTAATCAAAGTTTGGGACGATGGCGCTGGAGGAAAAGTCAGGCCGACCTTATTTGTTCTGACCCACCACCAACCAGGCTACAAGTTCAGGCTGTTGTCATACACTTTTCCTAGCTAGACTGTAATTCGTAAATAACCCAAGCTATTGTGAGCCAGGACAGGTGAGGTAGAGTAATGAATTCTGCATGTGAGGTAGAGTAATGTATTCTGCATGTGAGGTAGAGTAATGAATTCTGCATGTGAGGTAGAGTAATGAATTCTGCATGTGAGGTAGAGTAATGAATTCTGCATGGGAGGTAGAGTAATGAATTCTGCATGTGAGGTAGAGTAATGAATTCTGCATGTGATGTAGAGTAATGTATTCTGCATGTGAGGTAGAGTAATGAATTCTGCATGTGAGGTAGAGTAATGAATTCTGCATGTGAGGTAGAGTAATGTATTCTGCATGTGAGGTAGAGTAACGAATTCTGCATGTCAGGTAGAGTAATGTATTCTGCATGTGAGGTAGAGTAATGTATTCTGCATGTGAGGTAGAGTAATGTATTCTGCATGTGAGGTAGAGTAATGTATTCTGCATGTGAGGTAGAGTAATGAATTCTGCATGTGAGGTAGAGTAATGAATTCTGCATGTGAGTTAGAGTAATGAATTATGCATGTGAGGTAGAGTAATGAATTCTGCATGTGAGGTAGAGTAATGTATTCTGCATGTGAGGTAGAGTAATGTATTCTGCATGTGAGGTAGAGTAATGTATTCTGCATGTGAGGTAGAGTAATGAATTCTGCATGTGAGGTAGAGTAATGAATTCTGCATGTGAGGTAGAGTAATGAATTCTGCATGTGAGTTAGAGTAATGAATTATGCATGTGAGGTAGAGTAATGAATTCTGCATGTGAGGTAGAGTAATGTATTCTGCATGTGAGGTAGAGTAATGTATTCTGCATGTGAGGTAGAGTAATGTATTCTGCATGTGAGTTAGAGTAATGAATTCTGCATGTGAGGTAGAGTAATGAATTCTGCATGGGAGGTAGAGTAATGTATTCTGCATGTGAGGTAGAGTAATGAATTCTGCATGTGAGGTAGAGTAATGAATTCTGCATGGGAGGTAGAGTAATGAATTCTGCATGTGAGGTAGAGTAATGAATTCTGCATGTGATGTAGAGTAATGTATTCTGCATGTGAGGTAGAGTAATGAATTCTGCATGTGAGGTAGAGTAATGAATTCTGCATGTGAGGTAGAGTAATGTATTCTGCATGTGAGGTAGAGTAATGAATTCTGCATGTGAGGTAGAGTAATGTATTCTGCATGTGAGGTAGAGTAATGTATTCTGCATGTGAGGTAGAGTAATGAATTCTGCGTGTGAGGTAGAGTAATGTATTCTGCATGTGAGGTAGAGTAATGAATTCTGCATGTGAGGTAGAGTAATGAATTCTGCATGTGAGGTAGAGTAATGTATTCTGCATGTGAGGTAGAGTAATGAATTCTGCATGTGAGGTAGAGTAATGTATTCTGCATGGGGAGGTCAGGGTTTATTGTTTGTGTCCTGTGTAAAACAAGAAGTCTATGCTGATTTATATGTCACACAATGTCCATACTTTCTTTAGTGATGCCGCTTGTGTAGTTATTTAAAGTCAAACCACAACCTTTTCCTCAACCTAGATGAAGTAGATTGGTTGCCTAAACACTGCAGGGGCTTGCTTAGGTGCACTGATTGATATTGGTGCAGTATTAGAAGGTAAAACCAGTAGATCAGAAACAACAGAAAGGTACTGACCCCCTTTTGGGTCAATACATTACAACATCCTGAGCTGGAAAACAGAACACAATACAAGGTGGATAGGAGGCCAGCTGTTTCTCACAGGTGAGAGACAGTTTTGATAACTTTTGTCTCAATTGAACTCTCATAATCCACTTTCCTTTCCCACAGCCCAAATCTATCGACAGAACTTCGCATGATGAAAAGCGGCAGACAAGCGTATTAAATAGATTATCTTTTGCTGAAGAGTTCTACAGTTTCAATGACGCACCACAGCTTACAGAGATAGATTTGCTCTACAACAACTATAGAGCTGAGCCGCCCCACATGTCCTCTTTAAGTCTGCAGCAATTGCATGCATTTTCTCTCGAACTTCTTTTTCGTGCCCAGTTCAACTGTAGCGTTCTGTAAGCAAATGGACATTTGTGCAGTTTCAAGGTTAACTTCAATACTCAGAGGCCCCCAAACTGCTAATAAAGGGAGACACATTTGATTATCAACTTTGGGAAAACGTTTTCAATGTACTGATCACATGAATATTGCAGGGATGAAACTGCTTCAGTGTTTGAAACTTTAATGAAAGAGTTGTATCATATTATGCTAAGGCTATGACCATTTTAGATCCATTAAACTTGGATTAGAACCAACTCCCCAGCCCATGCATGTTTCATGAACCACACTTGTGGGTTTTTTTTCACATTTCCAAGTATGTTTTCTTTCTAAAAACTAGGAACATTCTGAATGTAACGTCCAAAGGAAAAGACTCTGGCCTCATCGCCGCAGCTCATTGTCATGTCAGGCGCTTTGTCTGTCGGAGCGATGACAGGGTGCAGGGTCCTAATCCCCTGATGAGTGTCAGCTGGGATGAAGTGTGGTAGAAGTCTGACTCGTCCTGAGCAGCGAGACGTGATTGCTGCCAGCACCTGCAGTCAGACAGGCATCAGAACGGTAGAAGCCACGTGGCGCCAGGGTGGAACATCTGTGCCTGGGTCTGGTCGCGTGCACTTCTGGGGTCTGTTGCTGCAGTTTGCCCCCTTGGGAACCTGAGCTGGGGTAAAGACAGCCGGATGCATCCCCCACCCCTTCTCTCCCAGCTGGATAGTGGAGGGCTAAATGCAGGCAGGCGGCCAGATCCAGGCTGCAGGTGTATGAAACTCCCCCCTCGCCTTTTGCCTCCTGCACTGATACATCTGATACACTGATACACAACAGCCATCAGCAAAGGAGGTGGCAGTAATTGGAGGGGGGGGGGGGGTTTGGCAATAAACATCATGTGTCACTAACCTGGAGCAGTTCCATCCAACAGAGCTGGGCGCTCGGCACTGCCCATATGCCAAAGTGCCATAATTGGCGTCTCTGTTCTAGATATTTAGTAGGCAAGGCAAGCTTATTTATACAGCACATTTCAGCAAGGAAGAAGACACCAATACAAAGTCTTCTGAAGATTAATGCATGGACAAGTTTTTTCAAAATCCTGCTGAGACATAAGTCTTTAAATCATTGATTTATTCTTAAGGTGATAGTAGGCTGACTTTGTAAATGTCTTAATGTCTGAGTGCAGGACTACACCTAGATGCCTGTCTTGGTCTGTGGTTTTTAACATTACCGACTGAAGCTGAGCACTGACTTTTAAACGTTTCTCCTTGGCTCCAAAAACAACTTCCTCAGTTTTGTCTTTGTTGAAGTGAAGAAAATTCTGCAGGCCAGAAAGACAGGCCCCCTGAGCAAAATGTCCGCTGTCTCCCTCTGAGGCTCTGTGTCCAATCAGGACTCTTACAAACTGTCTCTCCGGGAAACCCTGCGGCCAATTTCCTCATTTCCTCCAATTGCCTCATAACTTCAAAGGCGACTTCAAAGCGTTCGGACCGCCCGCTAGCAAGGCTGAAACCTAGACAGCCGTGCCTCTTTAAGAGCAATCTTTGTGTCATCTATATCTATTTCTTCTCATCGACAGTCACATCGCAGGCAGTGTAACTGGGAGTGACAGAGCCAATATGCTTTAGTCAGGGGATTATCCCTAAATTACACAAGGGGCCACGAGGGGAGGAAGTCAAACAAAGCACGAGCCACATCCCCGCAGTCCGACTGTGTAAACCCTGAGCAAACTCTGGGTAATTGCGCAACAAAAGCACAATTAGCCGCGACCCCACGGATATTAAGTAGGAAAAGATGGACCTGCCATTTATCCCATCACACATTTGCATCTCATGAATTCCCCTCCACAGACCTTTACATATCAATTTTTACTCTATTCATATTTTCATACTATTTTATTTTCAGATGAATGCAGATAAATGCAAAGTAGTCATTTAAATATGCATTAGTATTATGACCGGCCCCACCTGCCCAAATCGAAGGTGGTAATTTTAGCGAGCCCCAGACCGCTTCTGGTCCCTCGGGTTGGACCCCCCCCCCGGTCTTGCGGTGGATCGCCACCATCTTCAAGTGCTTCTTGGAGACTGACCCTGTGCACCGCACTGCAGTGAGACTCTGATGTGACTTGCCTGGGTAAGGACCTCACGCCGTTTAACGAGATTGATTCACGTTCTCACAATCAGGGTGTGTGTGTGTGTGTGTGTGTGTGTGTGTGTGTGTGTGTGTGTGTGTGTGTGTGTGTGTGTGTGTGTGTGTGTGTGTGTGTGTGTGGACCTCCGAAACACTGGAGCTCATTCCAATCATAGTTGAAGAAAGAGGGAAATATTGTGGCGCAAGAGTGAAGGGGTCTGCGTCATATTGATTGCCGCGAACTAAGACAAGTTATTCGTCAGCCTCAGAATTTGAAGGAATAGAAAACTTTTAAGCTTGATAGCTTTCCCACAGTGCTGTGTGCAGCGGACAGCCAACTTCAAACAGGACGCACATTCCAGGGGAAAATCAATGGCAAGCCGCAGTCACGGCTTAATAAGTGCTTTAACCGGGACTCACTTGTAGAGATTTAGTCACCTTTGATGTCATTCTCTACAACATGTTTTCTGGTAAAATCTGAAATCTTCATTAAAAGCCGTAAGAAATGGTACAATACTCAGATAATCTGAGTGAATGCTACACCATCAAGCTGTAAGAGCTACCATGGAGTTCACACTGTCACTAACTTCACTCCCTGAATAAATATTATCTCAATTTTTGGAAAAACAAACTTCAGATTTCAGAGAGAAGCAGATAGAAGGGTCTATGGATATATCCAGGATGTCAAACAGCAGTAAAAACAGGTTAAATAGATAAAGATAGAAAGTAAAGCTACAGATCACAGCGTAAAAGTGAACCAACACATCACCTGAACATACAGACAGAACACAATGAAATTAAGGAACAACAGTTTATTTGGTCTTTATTCACAGTTAAAATCATTAAAAAAGCAAAAGCAGCATGTATTTAGTATACCTTCAGTAGCTAGCTTAGCATAGAAGTGCTAGTTAATAATATGCTAACATTCTCTGCTAATGTTAGCTCCACACGTTTTTACGTAGAAACATAACGTTCTAGAAACGTATATTTCCTTCCAACCTCTCCCGTTAAAGAATACTACTATTACACAACGTTTAATCATGACTAGCTCCAAATCCACTGAACCAGCTTGAACATGAAGAACATTTGAAACCATCACATGAAAGTCTACGGAGCAGAGCCGGACAGTTGTCGGACCCTGGTCAGAGCTAGCCAATGTAATTGTTAGTCAGCATTCAAGGACGGGACTAAGCAAAGGGTCAATGCTCTCACACTGACCATTCATTTTATCAAAAATAAAAACTAAAACTTAAGTAGATTTGACAGTGCTGTGGTGGCAAATAATATTAGATGGATATCATTTTCTAAGGTTTCATGCCTTCAGCATTCCTGAGAAGGATAAAGTGCATTTTAGCAACTTGAACATGTGGGCATGCTAGAGATTGAAAACCCATGCACTTTTAAATGCATACCTACTGAGGTGTGTCTTGCTTAAAATGCCCCCAGGGCTGCTAAAACAACTGCATCATGCACCAGTGGCTACCACCCCGCCTCTTCTCTAAGTGCCAGTGCAGGCCAGCCAGCTGGGCCCCCCCCCTTCGTCACCGGCTTGCCTCTTCCTCTCTGTGAGGCTGATGAGCCAGGCGCAGTAACAGGTAGACTCCCCAGGTGCTGGGACGTCCTCCCAGCTCGCTAAGCTATTGCTCCCCGGCTCGACAAAGCTGAGCTTAATTAGCCAAGGGGGTGGGCTACTACTGGCCAATAATGAGCCACGGTGAGAGTAATGTCACATCATGAAACGATGTGGAAGTGGGGGTCCAAGGTTTTTTTGGGGGGGGGTTATGGATTTTAACCATCTGGTCGTGCAGGAGGGGTGGGGAGAGGAAAATGATATGCCTGACAGACGACTTTAACAAAGATGTGGCAAGAGAGAGGGGCGTGTCCGAGATCACAAGCTGAGTTATAGCAAGCGTGACTGGGCTATTGTTCGGTGTGATGGGTTGGTTATTCACAGCTGGGGCAGCCCAAATTGTTCTTTTATATTCTTTTATTCTCCTTTATTGAAGCCAGAGGGGCTTGGGAAATGATTAACAGACAGCACAACACAGGCAGGGACACTGTCAACCTTTCCCTCTCAATTTAGTCCCCATCCATTTATGTTCACCACTGTGATGCAAATGCGCAGGCTTGCTTGGTTAACTGCGCTGTCGTCAGCCATACCCCAGAAAATCTGTTGGAATAACACAGCGGGTGCAGCACAGGTGCCAAAATCAAGGTTTATTTTTGCCTCCGTTTCCATTCAAAACCTCAGAGTATGATGTCTTTATCGGAAACTTTCTTTTGAAAGAAGAGTTTTTCCTGGAACTTCACAAAAGTCTCTCAGCTGAAGGGTTTTTACAACGCAGCCTTCTTCACATTCAAAGTCATAATAATACCTTGACATATGCCCGTACAACTCTAGAGCAACAAGGCTCACATAGCCAGCCAAGTCGCCCACCATGCTCCATGCTAAACCCCCTGCCTCCTCCTGCTCCACTTCTCTGTTATGCTTCTTCCATCTGGTGTCCATTTTGCACCTCTACTGGTCCTTGGAGGGGGGGAACAGGGCCTCCCAAAGTTCACCCTACCATCCACTCACCCAACCCTAAACTAGATGGAGTTTTCACAGCAATTAAGGATGGAGGGGTGAGTGGCTCTTTTCCAGGCACCCACTGGTCCTCCCCTACCGCTGGTACCAGCGCTTTCACATCTTCCACACTGAAGCCATTAGCGTGGCTGGACCGCCGGCAGGGACTAATTGTTGGCCTCTCAGGAAGTGACAGTGGCTCTAATGGTCATGCCGTCATTTAGAGCCTCCTGAGATCAGAGACAGTTGGTTTACAATGACTGGAGGTGCTGACATGCTTTTTTTTTTACTAGACCAGTTTCAGATTAATTTGTGCCACTGAGCTTGCAAAGCACTTTGATCTTGTCGCAACGTGTTTAAATGGCCGAATTCTGGACATTAAGTTCTGTTATAATTGCACATCCACATTTACAGGTTGGTTTTAACCAACCGGAACATTTTTGTTCAGTTTCTGTCATCTGCAAAACGGAAGACTTGTGTGTGTATGTGACTGCAGACAGTGTCAATCTGACTGTTCAGTTGGATGAGGAGTGAATACTCGCTGCAGTTCCTTAGCAACACCTGAGTTAAAACGGCATTGTCCTCTCGTGGACAAACTGAGCAAACAGACTCAAAGTCAAAACATCAAAGACACTAAATGATCTGAGATGAGAGACACATCTTTAGAAATACAAAATTCAAAGAAATATAGACATTGTATATTTTCATACATAATCCAGATTCATGTTAACAGTGGACAAAAGTGTATTTGTACATGTGGAATACATTTAAGACATTGGACATTATTATACATATTTTCTTAATTTCTACTTTTAACCCCAACCCAAAAATGCTAAATATTCTTTTTTTTTTTTTTAAAGGGGGACATGACCGGTGAGACAGGACAGAGCAGAAAACAGGTTGGCTGTTAGCTGTTGGGTGTGTGTATTAGTGAAAGTGCATGGCGGTCTGTTGTGTCGGGTTCCCGGGAGTATTTCTGTGAGTGTAGAGGAGCCAGAAAAAAGAGAGAAGGAAGAATAGATAAACTTTTACTGGCAGGGGTGGCTAATGATATCCCATTGTCCCCCTAATTGTCCTGCAGCCCAGAGGGTACACATAAGCTCTGTCAGAAAAAATAAAAAACTGAAACTGGCTCAATGAAAGTGTTGCTCAAAGTGGACTTCTTGGATTGCCTCACCAGTAACTGAATCAATATGATAAGGAGTGTATAGGGCTCTAAGGATGGCAATGTCATCATCCCAAGGTGAAAGGAGCAGAGTGGCCTCTGGGTAAGGTATATTGTTCATTGAAGAAATTATAGTGTATATATATATAGATATACAGTATATATATTATATATTAAGTTTTTAATCACCGAACATGTTGGATTGGCCAAATGACAAAAGTGATGAAGCAAAACCAGAGGGTCCAATAAAAAGAGCGTCAGCCTTATATTTAGTCTCATGTTAAAGACACCCCCCCCCCCCTGTCATCCCTTCTGTTTCCCTGCACACATTTACACACAGGCCAACTCTAAATGCACAGCACATCATCTAATTAAGTCACTGAGCATTTCATTGAGATCGTTAGGAGAGCCTTGTTAAGATTTGATGCTTGATCAGCCCTAAAGCTGCAGCCTGGTGGTGTCAGCCTCCCTGCAAACAGATACAATATGATTAATATGTTACAGTATGTGGCTAGAATTGTACAGCAGGTCTATACATACGCATGTGTTTTGGGCAAAAAAGATGTTCTGGTTGAATGCTGCGGTGTAAGACTTTTACTTGACCACAGTGGTGGGCCGTCAGGGCCAAAGCCTTCTCTGCTGGCCTAAACAGAATCACAAAGTTATAGCTGCAACCCCCCCCCCCAAGCAGCTAAAGTTCTGATCTTGGTAAGTAAGTAAATAAATACATACATTACATACATGCATAAATAAATAAATATCAAGAGGCTCTGGAAAAGTTCTTCCAGAAGCCCAGGAAGATAAACTGCAGTGAAAAAAGCTGCACACTTTGAGGATAATTGTCATGAAAAGAAATGTTCCGATGTTTAGTTCAATGTACAGTTCAAATAATTGTTCAGTTGTTATATTGACTGCTGTCATTAAAAGAAACACATGAACACCATGATTCCTTTAAGTGTTTGTGTTACACTTACAAGCTACGGTGCTTTTGAAAACCTTTGCTGAGACCCGAGTGGATCTACAACTCAACGAACACGTTCACAGGAGGACCTCTGGCTGGAACTGAACCACACCGATGTTCTGTACAACCGCGGTATTAAACTCTTTGTAATCAAAGAAAGGAGGATGGACTTTGTCTTTAAGTGAACAGCATCTTTGGTAAGTGAACTGCTTTTGTGTTTTTACATCTGCAGTAGCGTTACTACTGTGTTAATTTGTCTATGGTGTCGTTTTTATGATATGGTTAATATTGTTCCCTCTGATGTGAATAATATTTTAATGGCTCGTGTTCTTCAGTGTGCGGTGGAATACGTGTTTTAGCGCCGCAGGTTTGCTGGATTCATTTGTCATGCTTTGTTGTCATATAAATATATGTGACTGGTTCTTGTGAGTTTGTTCTTGTCATTGTGTTAATTACATTGATTTTGACTATATGCATTGTCCGTTAATGACGAAGCATCCAGTCATGCACGTTTTCTTTAACAAAGCAGGAATCATGGTCTGGAGAAATGGGGATTGTGTGGCGATTGCTTTTGCCCTGTTTGAATCAGTAGGAAACAGCTAAACGCTGCGGGGAGAGTTTGTAGCGTGTGAGCTTGTAGCGTGAGTTTGTGCGTGTTGTTTTCCTGCTAAGCTAGTTTAGCATAGCCTCAGGAATACACGTGCCGTGTACAATGTTTTTCTTCCGTGGTGGGCGTGTCAGACAGCACGTTGGGTGGGTTGCCAGTTTGAGCGCAGTGGCTCCACCGAAAACATTATATTTCCCACAATTTAAGCTTCTGCATTTTCCAAATGCACTAGTATTATTGTAATGTATTGTTCGGTTCGTAAGCCTCGTACCGAACGGTTTAATACGAATACGTGTATTGTTACACCCCTAGAAACAAATAATAACCGTAGCTGTGGCGTCATAATGAGGTTATTAGGAGGTGGTTCAACTGTAGTAGGACAGCACTGAAGGCCCAGGTATAAAATACACGGCCCGCCACTGCTTGACCATGACTCTAGTCCCTTTCACACATTCACTACAACCCTGAAATTATCTAGACGTTACCTGGAGGAGCTGTATTTGATAAAGTTGAACCAGACTTTAAATAGGCTTTTCCCTAGTACAAAGTCTGTGTAATGTCCCACTGAGCCCATGTGGGATTCATTGTCCGGAGAAGTCACAGCGAGTAAGTGGCTGTGTTGATGACGTGTCTTTCATGCTGCTGGTGCAAAAAAATTAATAATACAAAGAATAAGAGGCGTTTATACGAAGGCGCCAATAAGAATGTCTAACTGGAGAAACGACGAGATGTAGCGACCTCTGTTGGGAAGGGGGACGCCAAAATCCCCAGACAAATTCAAGGAACGGGCAGAGACTCGGTTGTTTACAACCAGGTGGCAACTTCCGGTTCTGCCGAGTGAAGCCGACGCGAAAATTTCTTAAAACTTGCATTCTCGCAACGGACCAGCAGGGGGCGACTCATCTGGATCCAAAAAGAAGTCACATTGTATAGAAGTCTATAGAAAATGACTCTACTTCTCTCTTGATTTATTACCTCAGTAAACATTGTAAACATGAGTTTATGGTCTCAATCTCTAGTTTCAAGTCTTCTTCAATACAGCATGATGTTCATTTAGTACATTATGGTCCATTTAGAGTCAAACAGACCATAAAGCAGGGGATGCTTTAGGGCGGGTTTACTGTGTCTCTACGTCACTCCACCGCATTCTAAATATGTTAACGGCTGTAATCCAAGAGGGCGATGGCGAAATCGCACAAACTCGAGGCTTCATAACCGCAGTCCACAAACCAATGGGTGACATCACGATGACTACATCAACTTATATACAGTCCATGTTTACGACCAATATACAAACTGCGTCATGTCCTGTCTCCTGGATGCTCTACCCAGGCACCACCTCTATACCAAACAGAGTATTTCCTGAAGGTGAGAACACGTCTGACACTGATCTCCTTTTGTGTGCGACTGTGGTGCACACAGTCCTGCAGTCTCGTGGCCTTTCATGGGGATTGGTGGGACATTTACCTGCTAATGAGGATCAACTGGCACACGCCTTCAATTTATGAGGACAATGGGATTGATTATAAGAACACGGGTGCGATTCTGTGGTTTAAGAACACAGCATGAATCAGTCTGAGACTTTTCTTGGTTCTCAAGAACAAATTTAAGAAAAAACTTAAATAGGAGAATAAGGTACAAGTAGAATCCTGACATTCAAATCAGGCTGCTGTCAAGTTTGAGTATAATAATAATATATTTTTTAAAAAGGGTTGGGTTAGTATTATAATTAGCTAATAATAATATAATCATCAAATATGACCCACTGGTTTTTAATAGTATGGCATGCAGCAGTAAAACATTCTGGGTACTTTTGTGGATCAAACTCAACCCAGACAAGAGTTTGTCTCCACAGAATTTTTAATATTCTCATTAGGCTCACATTTAAACTAAAACACCACAGACTGTCAAAATCAAATAATGATAATCAGTTCCAATAAACGAAACTGCATAAAATATTTGAACTTGAAAGAAGTCAAAATGACCCGAAAATCAAAAGGGTTAGAAGTCAAAAATCCTCCTCAACCTTCTCTTCATCTGCTTCTTCCTCTTTGTGATTACATGTGATGGGTGAAACCAATAAAGGATAATGGCTTCAACTTGAATTCACATAATCAGAGTACTTCATCAAAGAACTTTTTAATAACAAAAGAAGTATCGACCTAATACCAGTGTGTGTGTGTGTGTGTGTGTGTGTTTGTGTGTGTGTGTGTGTGTGTGTGTGTGTGTGTGTGTGTGTGTGTGTGTGTGTGTGTGTGTGTGTGTGTGTGTGTGTGTTTGTGTGTGTGTGTGTGTGTGTGTGTGTTTGTGTTATCCCTTTATGCTCTTATCCCTGTTTATTTGTCCACACAAAGCTCATGTGTTTGTCTACCCTGAGCCGTGAGTGATTACTGTTCATTGGAAGGGGCAGCCCTTTAATTAGTCAGGGGGTCTCCGGGGAGCCATTACCACGGGGGAATCTTGCCCCTCTTTATTAGCCCATTTTAATATTGACTATAAGGAAAGAGATACACGGGGCGGGGCACTTTGGTTCCCTCAGACGGGACACCAGCTCCTGTGAATATGCATGCTGGGATGTGGGCTGTGGAGTAGTTGGAGGGGGTGCAGGGATGCGTGACAGGGGTGATGGATGAACAGGGTCTGGCATCATCTGGGGTCCCTCACACTGTAACAAAAGGGATGCAAGTTCCGTTGGACTTAATGAAGAGACTGTGGAAATGTAGCACGAGAAAACAAGAAGCATTTCTGATGAAAGGCAGGTGCAGTAAAGGGTTAAGTCACTTAGATAAGGAAGCGTGCGAAACATGAGATAGAAGAGTTCATAGAGATGCTGTGTCACACAATGTTATTGGATTCATTTATTGTAGGACTCATTCATAGTTCCGGGAAGTACCAACTACAGGAAGCGGGTAGGGGTGAAGTAAACACTAACACTAACACAAGGAGGAGGTTGAGGTGGTGGACAGGTTTAAAAACCTCCAGGAGACTTCATGTCCTGTTTGAAACAAATACTTTGTTACCGAGACTTAATCACGTAGTTTTGGTTTCAATTTCTTAGTCATTTTAAACCAAACCACGATTGATGAAAATGACAACCATATTTCAGGAGAAAATATGTTTCCCTCGAAACGTAATGGAGAGTGCAGTTAA
Source organism: Leptoclinus maculatus (assembly GCA_032191485.1). Classification (NCBI taxonomy): domain Eukaryota; kingdom Metazoa; phylum Chordata; class Actinopteri; order Perciformes; family Stichaeidae; genus Leptoclinus; species Leptoclinus maculatus. The sequence continues at coordinate 2,773,466 of JAVDOI010000001.1, forward strand.
GTTATACGGGAACGTCATTTTGTAGGAGACCAAGGGCACCAAGGTAGGCTGAATACCTGAATCAGGGCCCCGTGGTTACCACCACTCCCTGACACAAAATGACTGTAAAATAACAAACTCTGAACAGTAGAATTACAAACAAATGACTGCATCAGAGTAAACTGTGATTCATTTCTTCACAAGTCATCACAGTGCAGACTCTAATTCCTGCCAAGGACAGACCTGATCTCTTCCAATTCCATCCCTACACCTCATTGAAAGCTACTTTAATTAAAAATCAGAGTGGAAAAATGAACACATTTCCTCTCTTTCTGTCTCTTACTTTCATTTTCTCTCTCTCCTTGAGTCCATTTTTTGTCATTTTTTTTGCTATTGTTCCTCAGCTGCTCATTTCAAATCAAGAGGGGCATCTGAGGGTCTGACTAATTACCATCCCTGATGCATGTATTTTAGCCATCTTGTTTTGGAATAGAGGGATTAAGGAATTGAGAGACATATGTTGTCAAGCTCCGACCTTGGAGAGACCTGAGACGCTAAAGTGGCTTCAGTGGTATATCAAACCTCTCAGAAACCTCCCGAATGCAATTACAGCAGGGGATTATGTCCCTTACTCCACACTAGGATAAACTCAAATTGGCCACAGTGTATGTTTAAGTGCATGTTTTATTGTGCATGTGGAAGGGCTTGTTATTGGCGAGTTAGTGTGCTCCAGACAAAAAAATATGTGAGGTTGCAATCTGTTTTTCATTTGCTGCCTTGATGATATCAGGTGAGGGTGTGCCGTCTTTTATGTCCATGATCTTAGATTCAGTGAGTCCTGTCTCTTTGTCCATATGGTCGGATTCTGAATGAGATGAGATACAGGCAGAGGGACAGATCAATTGATGGAGTAGTTACTGTTTCAAGAGACAAATGTTAGAATTCTGTTACACAGACTTTATTTCAGACATTTAACCAAAAACACATTCAAAAAACACATTGACTTTGAGACGAGGGCAAAAATGCTGACTCACTTCTGGGTTTTAGTACATATTCCTCAAAATGATTTTGTATGTAAAGCACGTAATCATGAACGAGGAAGTTTAACGATTTCAAAAGCCACAAACGAGTCCAACAGTGACCTTTCAGCCAGGAGACCGTCGTTCGTTCCCCACGTGAAACGGGAGGTCAATGTTGATCACGTAAGGTGCGTAATATATAGTTACGGTACTTCCGTGGTTATTTTAACCCAAACGAGAATCTTTTCCTAAACGTAAGTGCTTTTGTTGCTGAAACCTAACGAAGTTGTATCCTGTGGAGACGAAGGTTTATGGACCGTATCCATGAACGAGAGGAAATGGACACATGTTGCTGGCTTTCGTAGGAAATGCACAAGAAATGAGGAGTAACTCTTCATAAGATATCATATGAACCACTGTAGGAGGATACGTTGCTACTGTACAGTGCTACTGACACTAAGCAGCAACCTCTGGTGCTGAGACATTAAACCAACACAGAAGTTCCAAAAACTGCAGTTCTTCGATTGGCTGCTTGAGGCTGGTTCCAAAAGCGAGTCATTTCCCATAGACCGCCATGTTGAAATACTCAAATTTACACCAGAAATAAACATGTTTACAGAGTCAATGGTTGACACTGAATGTAATATGCTGGAGGCCGCGCCCATTGTGATCACATGACCGCGCCCCCAATTCCCCTGTCCTGAATTTCACCCGTTCTCATCAGGTCACCCTTGAAGTAGTTTATCGGACTTTCTTTTGGAGACAAAAAGATCTGCGAAGGTAGAAAGTTCAGTTTTCATGTGGTCCTTAAAGTAGCCACAAGCTCTCTTTGGGTCAAGTACAATGAGGCAAATGTACATCTCATGTTTAGGAGAAGAAATAAAAGGAGAATGAGTTACGGTTAGTCAGAGGGGAAATATGAACATGTCACGCACCTGACTTACCAATCACATCTTTAAACTTACTCAGTCAATTTTTGTCAAATTTCATTTCAACTCGAGAAACGTTTGGGCGAAACAGGACTTTTCCATCCCTGAGCCGACATCATAAAGGCGCTCCCCGTTGATCTCCTCTCCTCCTCTCAGCCACCGAGGGGTCACATGTGCAGCAGAGATTGAGGGGCATTAGTGCTCCACGGTAATCAAAGGCAGGGGATAGAGAGGGAGGGAAGCGGGGATATAAAGGGACTTGCTTGGGTGCCAAAGCAGCCCCTCTGCACCCAGTTCCTTTTAATTAGGCTCACAGCAGGGACGCCGCACTAGACACACACACACCGCTCATCACTCACACACAGATGCGTGCACATACTCATATAAACTGACAGCCGCATACCTTTTCCTGCTTTATTATTCCAGATTCATCTCCACTTTCTGTTAAATTGGGGGGTTGCTGTGTTCTGATGTTTCGTGACCCTTTTCTTTCAGGTCCTGCCGTGTCATGGGCTCTTTGTCCCAACAAAGGGATTAAAGGTGTCATACATGTTCAGCTGAAATCAATTTATAACCTCTAAAGAGTTGTAAAGTCTCTGTCTCTGCAGATAAATGATTCAACGAAAATGCTGTTTTTTGTATCTAAATTGATTTCTGGAAAGTTTTATGTTTTTTGATCAGATCAAATCATAACTCACTTCAGCAACAATTCCTTATTCTTCCAACTGCAGTTTAAATTCTACATCTGTAATACTGGATGGAATTAACTTGAATTCTCCTCCATAAACATAAAGCACAAACTTTAGTATCTCAGCTCATTAGATGTATCGACAAGATCAATATTTTTGTTCACAGTCGGCCATCTGCCTGTACTCCTCTGTCTGCTGACATTTGGTCAGCGACCTTTAACCTCGCAGGGAAATGTCACGACACCAAAAGTCAGAGACCCTAAAAACTATATTTAATGGGTAGAACCATTCAAACTCATCTTCATCATTCCTCTGAGAAACATCCTCCCAGGACCCAAACCCAGCTCGACTGAGCGCTTGTATGTTGTCTGATGACTGTGATGAGTTTGGGCGGTGCTGGTTTCACATGCCAGCTGCACACTTCATATGAGTTCATGTCAGTTGAGGAGTGCTGACAGTGAAGTACTGGGCAGGAGGGGGAGGGAGGAGGGTCTTTGATAGATGAAGGTCAAATTAAACATTAAAAAGGGATTCAGTCGGAACGCTCAGGATATCATCACAACTTCTTTTACCTGGTGCTGTGTCTGAAAATAATCCTCGGGGGGAATATGAATTATGAACATGTATAACAATATTCGCTCATCTGTGCAATTATTCAGTAAAGACCAATTCAAGGCCATGTCAGTTACTCAGTGATTGCATTTCTTTACAAGTTTCGCCACTGTGGTCTCTGAGCTGTTGAAGCCTGCTAATAGATTGACTTATTGGCATTCACTAACCAATCAGATGTTTGCTTTTCCTTCCTCTTCACTTTGACAGCTTTAAACAAAAGCTCAATGACATTATAAGACAAGGGCTAAATAATGGCCAAACCCATGATAAGAAGTTCACACTGACCATCAACAGATGTGTTTCTATCAATGTATCTTAAGCATTAGAATAGCTTTATGGAAATGGCAAAATTCTATAAATCTTCCTCAAAAACGTTTTTAAGCTCGCTTGAGGTGTTGATAAAGAGTTGGTTCTCTAAATGGGATATGGAAACACCTTTGAACATTTAACTCACATGACTGATCAGCTGTTTTAGCTGTAAGCGTCTTCACAGATATATATTTATATTGTCTTTGTCTCCAGACAGCATGAAACGTGGTCTATACTAGCTGACATGAATGAACAAATGAATGAACACATTCCTAAAGACCTCTCTCCATTTTGTTTTTGTAGATGATAGACGGCCAAGGTGACTTGTTTTGTTTCCTGTTCACAACCTCTACTTCTTCTTCTACTGGAATTACTGGCAGATTACAGTCATGTGTAGCCTACAGCGACAACTTCAGACCGAGTTCATTCTTTCAAAACCAGTTTATGGAAACAAGTAATTGGCATTTCTCTTTTTGTGACGTTTCAAAAGTTCGCTTGAACCATTGAATGGAAACACAGCTGATGATGTATGAAAACCACTATAAAACGTTTCCTATGCTCCAGCCGATGCTAGGCTGAACTTTAAATACTGACAGAAATGTATGCTTATTGCAACAATATATCAGCTATAAACAATCAAAACATGAAATGTGTGATCGGTGCAAAAGAAACACATTTACAAACTACTCATATATCAGTTGACACTTTGTATTCAACCAACATTTCATCTGATTTCAATGCTAAAACTTCAACTGAACTTTTTCAAGCAGCGAGCGCACATTCACTTTAGTAAAGTGTTGTCCCAACACCTATAGTTCCACTGTATGCTGAACTGTAGATACATTTCACATGTTTTACATGTTCAGCTGATCTGCTGTGAGTTAAAGACTCATAAGCAATTAATTGGAGTAAATAAATCTGAAGAGCACAAATGAAACTCTTTTCCCCCATAACAGAGTGCTGCAGGAACGAGTCCTAAAACCAGGAAATGAGTCAGCATTTTTACACTAACTGTCTCCTCGTCTCAAAGTCGATGGCTTTTTGGTTAGATGCTTGAAATAAGGTCTGTGGTTAACACAAGCTGAAGAGATGTTGATGTTTTTGTTCTACGATATAAAATATGTCATTAAATATCCCTCTAAGCATTTTTTAAGCTATCACGTGTCTTACATAACGTCTAAATGAGACGACTAAACGTCCTCAGAACACTAGGCCTCCTTTAGCTTAGTGGTGGAGAAGTCATGTTCAAGCCAACTTCCTGTTGGCTTGCAAAAATGTGTCATCCCTTCAGCGCTCTATTCGTAGAAATGATATAGTTCTTTCCAAAGAACGTCATCAAAATGATTAGTTAATGATTCATTTACAGACCCCTAAAATGAAGTCTTACCCAGTAATATAACTGACACACTGCTCCATTGTTAAACTTGTCTCCATAGGCACCAATTATTGCGTCTTCCAGCGTGGACAGTAGACAGAGGTGGCCACACTGGTCAGGTCAGCTGCAGAGGCTAATGGTGTATTGAGCTGTGGACAGGCCGTGGGTCAAGAGGCCTATAGGTGGTTCAGCTGCTCCACACCTGGGGTCCAGCATGGAGGAGGTGGGTGGGTGGTGGATCTCAGCACTCCTCTCCACCGTGAAGAGGGACCATCATCCCTCATGGAGTCCATCTCTCTCCAACACCTCATGAATACCCCCCCCCACTCCAAACTGCCCTCTCTGAGGGGGCAGCGGATCAACAGACAGCGATGACCATTAGCAGTCCTTCATTCATTTCTGTCAACTGTTTTCCTTTGTCTTTTTACTGATGGCTGACATTTGGGGGATTGCAAACCAAAGTCCAGTCCATCTCATATCGCTGGCTGCAGGAACACCTAATGGGGGATTTGGGAGTAAGCATAACCAAAGCTCCTTCTGAAATCTGTTTGCCATGTTAACTCTCTCTTAAAATACCACAATGTGCGGCCTTGCAATAACAAAGTCACTAATCACTAAAACAATAGTTCCGCATTTTGATTGTGATTTATGAATATCATCTGTAATGACACTGCAAACTATATCATCAACGCAGCAATTATTTGCCTCTCATTTTAACATTCATGAGATGTTAATGAGCTGAGAAATGCCCCTAATTCAAAAAGCTGTCTGTGATATTTAGATTTAATTGGGTAATGGCTCCCAGCTGCTGGCCATTTTGGGTGGCATGCAAACTTTCAGATGCACCGGTTACAACATCATTTTCTTTTTTTTCCCTCCCATCATGTAGATTTGCTTCACAAACAAGGCGACATCTGCAGAGAAGGCTGATTTTGAAAGAGGTGGTTCCGATTTTTTTTTGCTCCTCTTTGATTAACGCAAATTCAAGACGCTTATTGTTATACAGTGACTCACAAACCCAGATCTCATGAGACCCACCAAACAAAGTATGGATGGATTAGCTCTGAAGCATCCGGAAGACAAAGGGCAGCCCTCCACTCAAGTGCGCTGCATTGTCACTCCCCACTGTCCTTCGTAAGTGCTTGAACTTGGATTCCCTCACTCCGTCCCCTCCCCTCCCCTCCTGCTTCCTTCAGAGGCAGGGAGGCTTGACATGACTTTGGCCCTGACCCCGGGCCCTACCTGGATGTTTTGTTTGGAGCGGGTGGAGATCAGATGTTTTTGGTCATTACATCGCCTCTCATTAGGTCTCCAGTGTCTTCCAAACAAACCTAATGAGACAGTGTTTAATGTCCAGAGACCCCTGATGTACGGAGGGTGTGTGTGTTAGGGCGCGCCGAGCCAAATTACCCCGACGTCTCGTTCAGTGATGGCACCTGGGCCCCCTTGTCGCTCGGGGGAGGTTAGCTCAGGGTAGGGGAATCCACTGGGGGGGGGGGGGTGCAAGGACCCAGCTGGAGGAAGTTAAAGAGCTAAATGCTGATTGGGGTGTCTTGGATCAGAGAGGTGTTTGAGTTTCAGCATTAGGAGGGTCAGCGGGAGACTCATGGGGGTTCTTTTGTTTGAGGACATCCAACCGAACTCTCCATTGAAAAATTCCAGAGTTGAGGTGAACACATTCATTCAGTGTTTTAGCGATAGAACGCAGGAGACTCCGTGCCAGACTTCTGAGACGTCTAGTATGCAAGTGACGTGAAAGTACACAAGACTAAAACAAAGAACAGAAAAAGATTTTGGTGGACCTGCATTGACGCTCAAACTGGTGTGGAAACTTGAAACCGTAGTAATGTGCACGTTAACAGAGAAATCCAATGTGCCGCTCACATCCTGCATGTTGTGTCTGTACACCTGCTAAAGATAACAGGACTGAGAATAGAAACTACAGCATTTAGATAAATCCTTCGATACATTTGAGGTATGTAAAAAATAACTCTCTTAGACTTTTATGAAGTATGGCGGAAGTAACATGTTTCAGCAAAAGAGTATAGTTCAAAAACACAAAGTGCTTAACTGCTTTCTTTCCTTTAAGATGAATTCTCAGTCCTTCCTGAAATCGCTGGGTGATTTCCTCCATGACTGCTCTTTTTCAGCCTGGTGTGCTCAAGACGACATGCCACCCGCAATCAGTATCACGGAAGCAGCCCGCGTCATGGTCATTTCACACCTATCTGGTAATGATCCAGGAGCAGCGCTGTGATGATGGGAATGAGATGGAACTGAAATTGATGGAAGATGTGAAAAGCCTTGTCTGAAACTGATGGCTCATTCTCAAAGACTTCATGAAAAACTGTGGGGAATATGACTTAGCACTTATTTTACTGCTTTTAGCACCATGTAAAATCAAAGTGTGCAGCCTATCCACTTTACTATCAATTATAGTAAGTCCTTTCTAAAGCATATCTCAGGATCCATCCTGGCCTGCTGCATCAAATGTTATTTTAATGTCTGTCACATGAGTTTTACCCACTTTGAGCTAAACAAAAAAAAAAGACCTGCAGGTGTTTACCTGATCACATGACCAAAATGTAAGCTGACGCGCCGCGCTTTAACTTCATAATCATCGTGTCACTTCATACATGTAAAGTAATGAGTTTAGAGCCATAATAAGTCGGACTTCACTCAGATACGCTTAAATGAAAACACTCCAGGGCATTCCTGGCACTGTCATTAATACTGAGGCTCATGGGTAACAGATGTGGCCCGATCAAAGATGAGCATGGAGACAGAAGTAAATCCATCACCCGACTGAAGGGGGAAATTAATCTTGCAGCCTTCAACAACACAAAGGTTGATTTTTAGACCTCCTCTAATATAAGCCTTCAGATTCAGATTTATGAATAAGGCAAGGCAAGGCAAGTTTATTTGTATAGCACATTTCAACAACAAGGTAATTCAAAGTGCTTCACATAAAACCATTAAAAGCATCAAAACATAAGGCAAAAGAAAAGGAGATTTAAAAACAATTAAGAACATTGATTGAAACATTAAAAACAGTCATTAAAACATTAAAAAGCAGTGTAAGTAATAAAATACAGTAGTGAAATGCAGGAGATTGATTAATATCCTTGAATCTGGTTTAATTAAAGGCAGCAAACAGAAAAGTCTTCATTTTTGATTTAAAGGAGCTGAGGGTCTCAGCAGACCTGCAGCTTTCTGGGACTTTGTTCCAGATATGTGGAGCAGAACAACTGAACGCTGCTTCTCCATGTTTAGTTCTGACTCTGGGAACAGAAAGTAGACCGGTCCCAGACGACCTAAGGGGTCGGGATGGTTCATAAGGTAGCAGCAGATCAGAGATGTATTTTGGCCCTAAACCATTCAGTGCTTTATAAACCAGCAGCAGGATTTTAAAGTCAATTCTTTGTTGGACAGGAAGCCAGTGCAAAGACCTCAGAACTGGAGTGATGTGATCCACTTTCTTGGTCTTAGTGAGGACTCGAGCTGCAGCGTTCTGATTGACTTGTTACAGAGACCTGTAAACACACCGTTACAGTAGTCGAGTCTACTGAAGATAAATGCATGGACACGTTTTTACAAATCCTGTTGAGACATAAGTCCTCTAATCCTTGATATGTTCTTCAGGTGATAGTAGGCTGATTTTGTAATTGTCTTGATATGGCTGTTCAGGTTGAGGCCTGAATCCATAACTACACCTAGATTTCTGGCTTGGTTTGAGGTTTTTAACATCAGTGATTGAAGCTGAGCGCTGACTTTCAATCATTCGTCCTTGGAACCAAAAACATTTACTTCTGTTTTATCTTTGTTTAATTGAAGAAAGTTCTGGCACATCCAGTTATTGATTTGTTCAATAAGAACATTGTAGACAATTTGTTTAATCTGCAAGCCAATGGCAAAGTTATTTAATGACAATCGTAGCCAGCTCTATCAGGTCAGTGACATTGCACCGATGACTAAAAGCACAAATTCAAATGTGAAGTTGCAGACATCCTTCAGATATACATTACAGTCATTTAGCAGACGCTTTTATCCAAAGCAACTTACAATTCACTTTTCTACACCGTAGACACAGCTATGGGAGCAATTTTTGGGGTTAAGAGTCTTGCTCAAGGACACATCAACATGCGACTAGCAGAACCGGAGGCGGGGATCGAACTGTCGATCCTCTGATTGAAGGACGGCCCTGCTCGCCACTTAGCCACGGTCGCTCCGTGTTAGTCATGGCCCTGTCTATACGGATAATTTTCCCCTCTGTTAAAAACGAAAATCTGTCCACATAACCTTTGTTTTACAAAATATCTTCATAAAATGGCGCGATAAAGGCTCATCAATGATAAGTCAAATACCAGAGAAGAAGAATCTGAGCATACGCTGTGAGTTTGTTTTGATTCACAATCGACATTTCTGGTGGACTCACAAACCCAGATCTCATGGTCACTGAGGGAGACAAAAAGACATCCGGCGCAGCAGACCCCTCTGTTGGTCCTATGTGACCTATGTTAACAGAATGGAAACAAACCGGTAGTTCTTGTTTCTGGAACATGCTCATTACACAAAGCAAAGATAGACATGCACAAATAGAGGAGATGACAGATGTCATTGTTTCCCAAACAAGTTTTTGAAAATCGTCACCTTCAAAAGGCATTTTCAAAAATCTTAGTTCTAGTGACCTAAAGCTTCTCTACCTAAAACATGGATGAAAAATGAAGCCAGTTTCCTGAACATGTGCAAATAAAGTCCCATCTCATTACCTTTAAGTTATGTCCATGCATGGCCCCAGAACATACTGGCCGTCTCTTGGTGGCACATAGATTAACAGATCGTCACCATTTTGTTCGGCTGTGCTTTCAGGAACATTAAAACACAAATGAGGCCACAGAAGACTTGACCTTACTGATTTGGAATGTGCCAGTGGCAAATCCAGGCAAGGCCCACTTTTCTAACACGTTCAGCGTTTCTCATTGAGATCTCAGCTCATATATATAATGGCAGACCCATAAGCCATATGAAAGAGGTAATTGTGCACACAGCATTTGGAAGAAATGTAATTATTTTTCACAGCTCAGAAACATGACTTGACAGGAGAGTGACAACAAAAAAAGTGATCGGACAAAATGTAAGCAGTCCACAGTTTCTCTGGGTCCTTTGGTCGTTAAGACAAGAAACATTAAAGTTGTCAGTCAAACCTTCATTTGATTTGTGGTGTGCACAGTTTTATGATGCGATGAATAATTATAACAGGTATTATGGCTGCAGTCACATTCAGTTTAAATGTTAAGATATAATTAAAAGAATAGTTTATTTGAGGATTTTCAGTCAGGATTTAGAAAGCACCATAGCACAGAGACAGCTCTGGTAAAAATAACTAATGACCTTCTAATTGCATCAGATAAAGGACTTGTCTCTGTTCTTGTCCTGTTAGACCTTAGTGCTGCGTTCGACACTATTGACCATTACGTCCTGCAGCAGAGACTTGAACATTATATTGGCATCAAAGGAACCGCACGGTTTAAGTCCTATTTATCAGATCGATCTCAGTTTGTATATGTAAACGATGAAGCCTCGATGAAGACCAACGTTAGTCATGGAGTTCCACAAGGTTCTGTGCTTGGACCAATCTTGTTCACCTTATAAGCTTCCTTTAGGCAATAGTATCAGAAAACACTATAAACTTTCATTGTTATGCAGATGATAGTCAATTATATCCAGTGGAGGGCCGTGCATTTTATACCTGGGCCTTCACTGCTGTCCTGCAGCTGAATAATCTCATTATGACGCCACAGCTACGGTTTTTATTTGTTTTGTGCAAAAATGAAGCTCAACACCTATAAATACACTAACTGCAGAGTGCAGATACACGAATACGCCGAGAGTGCGTCTCCTCTCTGCTCTGACTGCAGCTGGGACTGCTGCGCGAGTACCTCGCCTGTGAGTGCTTTGGGGCGGCTCACAGCAGCACCCGCTGCTCGTTCACGACAGTAACTGCAGAACGGTACGTGCTTTCACGCCAGAGTCAAAACACCAGAAAAGTCTCCAACAACACCGGAAAAAGTCGCTAGATTTGTCGCTAGTAGCTTTTGCCATGAGGGTTTGGAAAGTCGCCAGATTTAGCGAGAAAGTCGCCAAGTTGGCAACACTGGCACGACTAAATATGTCCCCAGCGCAACATTGGACGTAACAATAGTTCCTATCACATATAAAACCAAACAAAAATCCATCTTCATAAAAACAAGTTGTACAAATAATAATATATAAACAAGCATATTATTACTTGCCTAAAACGCCTATCCAAGGCATACCCAAAGTAAATTGAAAGCTGTTCTTGAACCATTTGGAGTACATGCATGGTTTTGGTCTCTTTTGAAAGGTAACACTGAAGTTTTTTCCCCAACAGTCAGAATCACTGTAAGTGCTACTGGCATTGAGTAATATAAGTTTGAACACACTGAAGTAGAAGGTTTTTACTTCCGCCTGAATATTTCTTTGCAAACAGATGCCTGCAGATGACTATAGCTGGGACTGTAGACAGGACATGGAAGCTCCTAATAGGTCAAATGAGGTGTCAATCAAAACGTCAGACTGCAGCCGCCATTTTTTGGATCCAGCGAGCATCAGTGTTTACATGCAAACTGAAGTTACGTTCGAAAATACATAGATAGTTATCTATCTGCCGGCTAATTTGAAATGATGCAACATCAGTCCGTGGGTATTTATGGACGTAATAATGTGTTTTGGACTAAATATTTTTACTGGATTGGATTGTCTGGACCTTTGGCAATGTAACAAGACCATTTTTGTTGGAATATTATCGAGGGGTGGACTTCTATAAAGCTTCATCGGTGAGTTGCCTCGATTTTGTAAATGTTTGTTTGTGGGTTGGTGGTCTGACAGAGGCTGCTGTTGTGATTGTATCTTGAAATGGTTTAAATAAATCGAATTACAAGAATCTTAGCTTTCCAAAGAGATGTCGCATCAGTGCCTACCTATAAATAGCAGTTGTGTACATGACACAGATGTACAGTTACCACTCCAACGGCCCGCCCACCTGTAACAGGTTAAAGCTACTGCAGATGTAAAAACAAAAGCAGTTCACTTACCAAAGCTGGTGTTCACTATTTAAAGACAAAGTCCATCCTCCTTTCTTTGATTACAAAGAGTTTAATCTCACGGTTGTTCAGTACATCCGTGCATTTTAGTTCCAGAAAGAAGTCCTTCTGGATTCATGGACGCCAGTGAAGACAGTCGAGCCTCCCCAGTTGTATTTCTTGAATACGTTTTAATGCGTTTGAGGGCTGAAAATGTCCGCTCGACAGAGGCAGCAGATATTGGGATTGTCACCGCCCAACATGTCACGCTAGCCCACTGACCAATCACGTATGGCTAGGCCAGCTAGAAGGCTCTGGCACGTCAAAGAATACGCCCAACATGTCAAACTAAAGAACAGTATGACAATCAACAATATCGTCCCCATTCACTTAAACTGCAAAGGGATTCACAGTAGCTGTGCAATGAGAAAATAAGATAATGGGAAACAAAATTATAATACATGTAGTGTATTTATGAAAAAGTATTACATTATATAATAGCTATAACTTTGTGATTCTGTCTAGGCCAGCAGAGAAGGCTTTGCTGGCCCTGACGGCCCACCACTGATTATATCTATCGATGAAACCAACCAGCTCACTAAACTTCAAGCATGTCTTAAGGACATAAAAACCTGGATGACCTGCAACTTCCTAATGTTAAACACAGACAAAACTGAAGTTATTCTACTAGGCCCAGAACACCTCCGAAATCAATTATCTAATGTTAGTATAGTTTCTCGAGATGGCATTGCGCTGGCATCCAGCAGCACCGTAAAGAATCTCAGAGTTACCTTTAATCAGGATTTGTCTTTTAACTCCCAGATAAAATAATTTCAAGGACTGCCTTTTTTCACCTACGTAATATTTCAAAAATCAGGCACATCTTGTCTCAAAGCAATGCAGAAAAATGTTCTCATGCATTTGTTACTTCTAGACTAGATCACTGCAATTCCTTATTTTCAGGCTGCTCTAATGAGTCTCTTAAATATCTCCAGTTGATTCAGAATGCTGCAGCTCGTGTACTAACAAAAACTAAGAAAAGACATCATTACTCCTCTATTAGCTTCTCTGCACTGGCTCCTGTAAAATCTAGAATATAATTTAAAATCCTTCTCCTCACCTACAAAGCTCTAATTGGTCAGCACCCTCATATCTTAAGGAGCTTATAGTACCATATTACCCCACTAGAGAGCTACGCTCCCTAAATTCAGGGTTACTTGTGGAGAGTCTGAAAAAGTAGGATGGGAGCCAGAGCCTTCAGTTATCAAGCTCCTCTTCTGTGGAACCAGCTTCCTGTTTCAGTCCGGGGGGCCGACACACTCACCACATTTAAGAGTAGGCTTAAGACTTTCCTTTTTGATAACGCTTAAAGCTAGGGCCGGCTCAGGTTTATAGTTAGGGCCGGCTCAGGTTTATAGTTAGGGCCGGCTCAGGTTTATAGTTAGGGCCGGCTCAGGTTTATAGTTAGGGCCGGCTCAGGTTTATAGTTAGGGCCGGCTCAGGTTTATAGTTAGGGCCGGCTCAGGTTTATAGTTAGGGCCGGCTCAGGTTTATAGTTAGGGCCGACTCAGGTTTATAGTTAGGGCCGGCTCAGGTTTATAGTTAGGTCCGGCTCAGGTTTATAGTTAGGGCTGGCTCAGGTTTATAGTTAGGGCCGACTCAGATTTATAGTTAAGGCTGGCTCAGGTTTAGTTAGGACTGACTCAGGTTTAGAGTTAGGGCTGACTCAGGTTTATAGTTAGGGCCGACTCAGGTTTATAGTTAAGGCTGGCTCAGGTTTAGAGTTAGGGCTGACTCAGGTTTGCCTTGCACCAGCCCCTTGCACCAGCCCCTAGATAAGCTGCTATAGGTCTAGACTGCCGGGGGACTTCCTAGGATACACTGAGCTCCTCTCTCGTCTTCATGTCCCATTAATGCTCATTACTAACTTTGCTTCTTCCCCGGAGTCTTTGTGCTTTCTCTCCTCACAGGTTCTCATGGATCCTGGTTATATCTGGACCCTGGTCCTTCCTCCGGCCATGGCCCTTCTGACTCCCACTGCTAATATCATTTTTATTATTACTCACATTACTATTTCTATTACCGATACCATTAACGCACATTGCTGACTTTGCTTCTTCACCAGAGTCTCTGTGCTTTCTCGCCTCGCAGGTTTCCGTGGATCCTGGTTATACCTGGACCCTGGTCTTGCCTCCTGCCGTGGTTCTGTCATATGCATTGAATGTGTTATAACTCTGTTATGCTGTTCATTTTTCCTGTTCTGTTGTGAGGGTTCCGGGACAGAGGATGTCGTATGTGTACAGATTGTAAAGCCCTCTGAGGCAAATTTGTAATTTGTGATTTTGGGCTTTACAAAAATAAATTTAATTGAATTGAATTAAGATTATTTGTTATTAATAATGTAATTATGCTGATATATCTACAAACTATTTGTGTGCAGATAGAGACAGATATATAGTGTTATTGTTGCATGTAATCACATCTGTACATCCGTGCCTATAGATATTTCTGAATCAAGGTGGACGGCCGACCACCACACAGATCAACATTCCCATCCATCCATAACCATACTGCTAGTGTGTAACAAGACACCGCTGAACATTACTTAGAAAGCACTAAGTAGCACATTTGTAGGGCACTATTTTCAGCTACGCATTAATACACATTCTGGTCCGTATTTGTGGCAGTAGGACAGTGTATGTGGATTGACTGAAGATAAACTACAGTGTGTGTGTTCATGAACAAACGTGTCAAACAGTGCAACAGTGGGGCTCAGTGACATTGGAGCTCTATGGCACAGAGGCAGAAGATATATTTGAAAACACACACAATACATTTATTTATTGTCTGGTTTTGGTCTTTTCAGCAGACTTTGACATTGGCAATAGGAAATGTATAGAATATCCCCAGAATCATCATTTCGATCCAAACATGCGCCGCATGTTTATAAACTTCAATATCAATCAGTCGTAAATGGGAAGAGATACTTCAGGCACATATCATCTCGTCCTGACAGCAGACATGACAACTCATAGACAGCTGCAGCTTTGACATGTAAAGGTTAGACGGTCTACTGTTTCCTGTCTTTGACCTGTATTGGACAGCTAGTGGACCTCATCCAAAAATAATCCTACTGTCCCTTTGGCCAGGTCAGAACACACACACACACACACACACACACACACACACACACACACACACACACACACACACACACACACACACACACACACACAGCCAAACACTGGGCAGATGGCAGAGCAGGCTGGAATGACTTGTAGTCCCCGAGGGAAGCCAATCACATATTGTCATGGAAAAGATGAAGTAAACAATGACACAGTCCATCACTCGGGCCATCAAATGACCAATTATACACTCAAAAGCCAATAAAAGGTCTCATTCAGTGCCCAGGGATGGCAGGGACATCACTGTGAGTGTTACAGATTCTACTTTTTTTTTGTCAATTGGCATTGTTCAAAACAAATAACACAAATATCCCAAATTCTCCAACGTGGACGATAAATATATTGAAATATCCTGTATGTTTCCTGCCTGCAAAATGTCATTCTCATCATCCTAACTGAGCATTAGCATGCTAACATGCTAAACTAAGATGGTGAACATAATAATTACTGTAGGCGTGTTACCATATTGCGTGCTGACGTTACTGCTTTTTTGACTGCTCACTATAGAGTATACTAGGCCTATACTGTCATGGCTTACTTAATGTTATTAATAACTCACAGTGGTCAAAGAAGTATTCAAATATTATAAGAAAATAATAGCAAGTATCAAAAGTAAATGTATTTATTGTTCAGAAAAACACTTTCACTTCTATTATGAACAATACATTACATTATTGGATATTATTACTTATGATTTTAATGTGTAGCAATATAAGTAACGTTACACTGCGCTTATGGCCCAGTCAAACATGAATGCAGCCGATATTCCCTGCTGAAAGTTCCAGAAAGTGGAACTCCACGCTAATGCTAAGATGCTAATTTCGATATGGGGCTCATATCTGTAACAGGATTTTTTTCGCTACCATATGTTTTGCACCACTAAGCACTAAAAAATAGCGTTTCTTTTTACAATCAACACTTGAAATGATGAAGGCACTTGCAAATGACAAGGTATTACAAAATGTAAACCATACTTTAATGTTTAATTTTTACCTCTTTATCATTAAACTTATTTTATTCTTTTTACAAAATGTTTAAAAAAACTGGAAACAAGGAAGATCTTGAGTTGATAATAATGACAATAAATATGAAACAAAATGTAAATCAGCTGGTTTGAATAAACTTCTCCTGCTATGACAACTCCAAATGTCTGCAGTGACAAAGGGGCCTGTTGTAAGATTGAACCCGCTTTCTACATGAAGTCATCGAATAAAAAGTAAAAACTGTAATTTAACATGCACATTCATGCTGCAAGGTTGTCTGCTGCCACACAGCACACCTCTGCAGTGACATTATTTTCGAGTCAAAAGGGGGCTCATATCTGGACCAGGCTTTTATTTCATTATGATTATTTAATCTTTTATTATATTTGTTAAAGGAGGCGGAGGAGAGACATTCTCTGATGCGGTCATACATTCATAACCACGCCCCGTCACGGTGTCATGGTTAGGGCGCGAAGATGACTTGGTGGAGACGAGAGACGTTGGTTGTTTGTTTGTTTATTTGTTTGTTTACCTGCAACTCAAAGTCTTCCAGGATCCTCCTTTGCGACTCCCCCCAAGGATCCACCCCGTGTTTTCCTCCATGCCTCCCAGCGTACAGCCCGGAACGTCATCCTCCCTCCCCCTCCCCTTAGCAACAGAGGCAACATGGCGGCGTCCAGTACAGCGGAGCATTCTCCAGAGATATCGACGCCGTTAAAGATACCGAAAACCGAGGTGCCATCCCCCGAGTCGGAGGATTTGAGTGACAGTAATCAATACCACTCCAACCCCTCGACGCCTAACCGCTTCTCGCCTCTGAACGTGGGCTCGGGGACCGCGGGCCGGACGGCGGCCTCATCCTCCTCCAACAGCTTCACGGCTTGCCGGGGAATGTCGTGGACCCCGTCCGAGACAAACGCCCTCATCGCGGTGTGGGGCAACGAGAGGCTGACGGAGGCGCGGATGCAGCAGCTGGAGGTCGCGGGCACCGTGTTCTCCGGTAAGGCCCCCGGGCCCGCCATGTACGAGCGGGTGTCCAGAGCCCTGTCGGAGCTGGGATACGAGAGGACCCCGTCCCAGTGCAGGGAGAGGATGAAGGTAAATGAGGAGGCTGTCCATCCTCCACCCTCCATCCTCCATCCTCAGACAGGACCATCACCTGACATAATGTCATGACGTGCTTTAAGTTCACAGCACACTAACTAGAGGCCAGCATGTAAAGTATGACACCTCAATGGATTTTTATTTTTATTTAGTTCAGTTATTTCATCGTGATGATCCCCAAATTAACATCATCGTTGACGTTCTTTTTATTTACAACCACATTGCTCTATCAGGGTGAAATCAGCACTTAACTAAAGCTTTTATTTATTCACTCATTCACAGTGTCACCTTCCCTGCATGTAACAGATCACCTGTCATCAGAAGGAACAGCCATATGTTGTGTACATATTCCATATTAATGTCACCTTTCCATGCATTCTGCCACCATTGCCTTCTGTCTTTTCCTTTTCAGCATCACTGTATTTTAAATATCAAAATTTGAATACCAACAGGTGGACAAATATGAGCAGTAACAAAACAATCATTACGTTACGATAGGAGGACAGAGGATAGGAGGACAGAGGATAATATGAGGACAGAGGACATAAGATAGGAGGACAGAGGATAAGAGGACATAAGATAGGAGGACAGAGGACATAAGATAGAAGGACAGAGGATAGGAGGACAGAGGACATAAGATAGGAGGACAGAGGACATAAGATAGAAGGACAGAGGACAGAGGATAGGAGGACATAGGATAGGAGGACAGAGGATAGGAGGACAGAGGACATAAGATAGAAGGACAGAGGATAGGAGGACAGAGGACATAAGATAGGACAGAGGACATAAGATAGGAGGACATAGGACATAATATAGGAGGACATAGGATAGGAGGACAGAGGATAGGAGGAAAGGATATGAGGACAAAGGATAGGAGGACAGGGGGACAGAGGATAGGAGGACAGAGGACAGGAGGACAGAGGACATACAATAGGAAGAGGAATGACTGATACTGTCTGTCTGTGTTCTTTATTCCTCATAAACTTCACTCAGAAATGTAATTTATTTTGTTGACATCGTAGATTTGTTTCCAGTGAGATATTAATGACTTTATATAGTGACTTTGATGTTGTAAACATAACTGTAGAAACAATATTTAGATACATCTAAATTATAAATAACTTCTAATACTGTTCTGAATTTATTTGTTTTAAAAATTATATATACCTTTTGAAAACAATTATTTAGCAGAAGAACCAAGTATTGATAAGAGCAGCCCCTAGTTGTACTAAGAGAACTCTCCCTACCTGAAGGCCACCGTAGTTCTCTCCACACCTGGAAAAGGAGGGCTGAGCTGAGGGCTGAGCTGAGGGCTGAGCTGAGGGCTGAGCTGAGGGCTGAGCTGAGGGCTGAGCTGAGGGCTGAGCTGAGGGCTGAGCTGAGGGCTGAGCTGAGGGCTGAGCTGAGGGCTGAGCTGAGGGCTGAGCTGAGGGCTGAGCTGAGGGCTGAGCTGAGGGCTGTTACGTTGGTTGCAACCTGCCACAAACCCCTAGATGCCACTAAAACGTACACACTGTCCCTTTAAATGTCAAAATTTGAATTCCAACAGGTTGCCAAAAATCCGAGGTAACAAAACGATCATTATGTCCTGCAGGAGATCAGGTTTTCTCATCTAAAGCCACATATACTGAGCCCAGACGCCACGCTTCATTCTACAGTGAGGAGCTGCTGCTCCAGAGTGCAGGTCCTGTACCATTGCTCTCCTTTTAAGGTGACGCTGCAGCCGTGACACATCTGTGGACACACCATCGTGTTCAAACCTGTCTCAGTCAAGTAACTGTTGACAATCTGTTCTGTTGTGGACAGAACAGATTCACACCTGACTGCTAACTGATGCTAACCTGATTCCAGCTGATCCTGATACAGTAGATGTAGGTGAGTGTAGGTGTCCTCTGTGCTGAGTGATGTTTGAGCTATGAAGACTATGCTCTGGTCTTACACCTCTCTTGTAGAGAGTATCTATCACATGTTGGTTTGGTACAAATACAGTAGAGAAAAGAGTTCAGACACATGAGATCACAGGCCGCTCCCTGTTCTGCTTCTCCAAAAGGCTGTGAACTGTGTTGGAGATGGATGTCACCCAGCAGCTCCTCTGTTTGAGGAAAGGCTCTCTGAGAGCAGGATCAGACCACTCACTCTGAAATATAAGCAGTTTAACACAAGTGTATTTCTGGAGGCTATTTGACTCTTGAATGGTAAACTGACACCTCATGGTACATTTAGTCTTCTTACTTTACGATTGTCTTCATGGTATTTTGCATATTTGACCATGTTTAGGTTAGTTGACTTCTGTTGTTTTAACTTATCTTTTATTCTCATGGTATTTTGTATATCTTATGTAAAGTATATGATGCTTTTATTAGTAGTATATTGTGTTGAATTAGTTCATCAAGGCACATTTCAAACCAGTACAGTTTACTCATCAAGTTATTTTTACAAGCAGACCATTTTTATACCTAATAATGTGTCTGTTGGGAATTTATGAAGTCAGTCCTTGTTTTCTGAACCTTTTATTGAGCTTTGTTAATGGTAATGTAATGTCATACAATTTGACATTACCTCGTCCTTGCGATGTTTCTAAACAACTTCCTGTTTGTAAGAAGTGCTGAAAATACAAAACTGTTTAGAGTGCTGCAGGAATGAGTCCTAAAATCCAGGAAATGAGTCAGCATTTTTACACTTTGGGTTCCATCATCTCAGAGTCAATGTGTTTGTGGTTAGACGTCTGAAACAGGTCTGTTGTTAAAAGAAGCTTTAATCTTCATCACTAAATACCCCTCTGGTGAATTCAGTGTCTAAGTGAGACGACTAAACGTCCTCACTAGAACTCTAGTCCTCCTTTAGCTTCGTGCTGAAGACGTGAAGTCATGTGACTGTGGTGGAGTTCCTTAGAGCCTAACGTTAGCTTTTTACTTCTGCTGACTGTAATCACGCTTTAAAAATCATAAAAGTTGTCATATGTGGAGATTATCTTGATGAAAAATACATGCAAATATAAACATTTGTTTGCCACACAGATTATTTTCTGCTATAAATCCAAAATCTAATGGAAACACTTCTATTGATTGTGGAGGGAACATAGTCTGTATATAAGAAGTGGAGGTAGTCATCACAACGTCACCCATTGGTTTGTGGACTGCCGTTTTGAAGCCTCAAGTTTGGTGATTTCGCTGTCGCCATCTTGTTTTTTTCCGCAACCAATGAACAGAAGTTACCATATTTGGACTGAATGACGTAGAGACGCCGTATACGGCTGTAGGAGTGGCAGCGACCTGTCAATCACTATAAGCCCCGCCCTAAAGCATCCCCTGCTTTATGGTCTGTTTGACTCTAAATGGACCATCATTTACTAAATGAACATCATGCTGTATTGAAGAAGACTTGAAACTAGAGATTGAGACCATAAACTCATGTTTACAATGTTTACTGAGGTAATAAATCAAGAGAGAAGTAGAGTCATTTTCTCATAGACTTCTATACAACCAGAGGAGTCGCCCCCTGGTGGACACTAGAGAGAATGCAGGTTTAACACATGAAGCTTTGGCTTCACTTGGCAGAACTGGAGGTTGCCGCCTAGCAGGGAACCATTGGGATGCTAACTTCCTGGTTTGCCTACAAAAATACATCATCCCTGCAGCACTCTGTTGAGTCAATCATGTTTGCTAACCACAAATAGCATTGTCAACATTTATAAAAATGCCTCCCACTACCTTCACATTCAAATGTATTTACTGTGCAGCAATATCTCTACTCCTTGTGAGTCACTACTCTGTAGAACTGTCCCAACAAACAGCTGAGCGAATCCTCTATTTATCCCACCACCACATACAGACGCTGCGGCGCTGCTACAGCCGCGTGAAGGAGCACGGCATCGGCAAAAGGAAGAGCAGCTACACCATAGAGCAGCTGGAGAAGGTGTTCGGCCAGGGAGGCTGGGACTCCCAGAGCTGTGCCCCGGTGCTGATCAACAGCAGCGGGCTGTATCAGGAGATGGAGTCTGACAGCAGCACCCTGGAAGACTTCTCCCAGGAGGACTGGTGCAACCAGGTGCTGGACTCGGCCTTCCAGGAGGGGGACATGGAGACTGGTGAGTGTGTTAGCAAGGAGTGGGCCAATAGCAATGAAAGACACGGAAATATTGAGTTTAAGCTCGTGTGTGTGTGTGTGTGTGTGTGTTTTTCTCTCTAGAAGAAATCCAGGTGCCTAAAAACCGAGCTCTGCAGATTCAAATAGAGCTGTCAGAACAGATCCAGTAAGTCAACTATATAAGAATATGTCTGATATAAAGCTATGAGCTGTAAGTTGTGAATCATGTGAAATTGCTATTGCAAAGACAACTCTGTAATGTGTCTGACATTCCTCTGAATGGGATGTGTCCCAGTTAGTTCTCAGTCAGTCAATAGAACAAAGATGAACTCAGCTTAAAGATATTCATAGAAATGAGTTGGATTTTTTTTCTAAAGCTTATGTTTGGGCTCTTTATTAGACGGAACATATTTAGACTGGAAAGGAGAGTGAGGGAACCCCATCAGTTTTATAATGTATTCTAATCACCGTTGTAAAGCATTATAATGTGATAGTTACTCTAAGTGGTCAGTGACATTAAATCTATGCAAGAACAACACTAAACACATTGTAAAATCCATTTGTACTTGACTTAATAGAGCAAAGCTAGTCACACCAGTAGGTCGACAGGTGCATGAGAGAAAACCTCTGGTGAGAATGTAGAACAGAAACACGTCTCAATGTCTCTGAATGCAAGTGAAGAAGATTTAGTTCTTGTTCTATACTTGACTTAAAGCAAACAATGAGCACTTTGAGTAACTTACAATCACGTTATACTGCTTAATAACAGTGATAATAATGTGATACAACTATGGGGATTCTATATCCTTGCAAAAAAACATTGTCAGTAAGTGACCAACAATTATATTATGATACTTGACCTCATCATTTGTTATAAAATCCTTTATTATGTGTTAAGACTACTGTAATAAAGCATTATGAATATGTATGAGTGCTTATTACTATACATATACAGTGCTATAAGCAGATCATAACACATTATAAGTAATGTAATGGGCCTCTAGAAGTTACCCCAGAGGTTTTAAACTCTACTCATAAGGGCTTTCAGGAATCTCCACGTTCCTTTGTGGTACATTTGTACTTTCGCCCCCATTTACTGTGTCAAAGGCCATTGAATAGTTCATAGAGGCTAACAAGGTGCTACTTATTTAGTCTGACAGCTCTCGGCTTCTTTATCACTTTTCACAAAGGTAATAGTGATTTATTGCTGCATCATAATTCTGTACCCTGGGTTCTCTGCAGAAAAAGGGAGACGATGCAGACTGTGATGCGCATCCTGGAGTCGGTGCAGCTGAAATGGGAGCACTTCCAGACATGGACGGAGTTTTCTCGGCTGCACCTGTCCAACAAGCTGGCCATCTTTGGCGTGGGCTACAACACGCGCTGGCGCGAGGACGTGCGGTACCACTATGCCGAAATCAGCTCGCAGGTGCCGCTGGGCAAGAGGCTCCGCGAGTACTTCAACCCAGAGAAGCCCGAGGGCCGCGTCGTCATGACCAGGGTCCAGAAGATGAACTGGAAGAACGTCTACTACAAGTTCCTGGACATCACCATCAGCGAGGCGCGCTGCCTGGAGCTGCACATGGAGGTGGACTGGATGCCTGTGTCCCAGTCCAGGGCGGCGGGCTGCGGCAAGGGTACATCCCACTACCTCCTTCCTGGGGACATCCCCAAGGCGTACGGACTATACGCCATCGGCTACGAGGCGGCGTCGCCCTTTCACGACGCCGCTCACACCTTTCCCTGGGGCGACGCCGAAGACCGCAGCTCGCCTCGGCGCGAATCGGAGAACGGAGCGCAGAGTCAGGCCGACGGAGAAGGTCTGGAGAGGTGGGACAGGACTCGGGGTGAAGTCACTTACTGCTACCTGGGCATAGCGGAGGAGAGGACCATACAGCAGAGTCTCTTCCAGCACTTCCAGGGCTCCGGCAAACACTACGCCCACGGCGAACCCTCCGGCGTGACGCGTTTCTTGCAGGAGAACTGCCGCGGCGCCGTCGCGAATCAGAACGGGGACGGGGCCGAGGACTCGTCGCAGCGTTTTGCCATTTACATCAAATTCATCGAGGTGGAGCTGGACTTCCTCTCGGCGGGCTCCCTGCTGGAGTGCCTGGAGACGGCCGTCGGCTGTCCCTTGAAATACAACAACAAAGAAACGTCGTAACAACACTCTGCGTTTCGCACTTTGTATCGACTAAAGATACGATTAGCAAAGCGCTCCAGCCAGCGAGGCAACATGAAAGGTGATTCTGTCTGTTTCCACGCATGGATGTGTGCAGGAGTCTTTTGCAGCCTATTGAACTGATTTCTCATCAGACCCTCATTAAGTCTAAAAAGAGACGATAAAGCGGATTTATTGTGCAGAGATGCGGGAACGCTAACTTAACTATTACAGAGCTGCAACATCCAAGAAGTATGTACTTATTATTTAAGGCTTATGTGCACTACAAAGGTTTCTGCTGCTCGTTTAGTGTAGATAAGTATTGCCTCATCAGGGAGCGTGGGGTTGGCTAGGTGACTACTGCAGCATGCATCCGTCTACCTCAGTAGGATGTAGCGAACAAGGCAGCGAGGGGACCACGGTCTGGATTTAGTCTAAAATCTGCCTTTACTGTGACTGTTGAGCTGCAGAACCTGAACTCAGAAAAGCATGGAAGAGTAGCGTGCTGGTTTATGCCTTATGTTTTTGCACGTGTTACCGGGCTGCAGCTGGGGATGCTTCCATGCAGATTAGGTGGTATCGACCAATGCGGATACCTGGGAACGCTGGGTGCACTATCACAACCGCCGGTTGGGCGTGGTTTCCTCTCCATTTCAATTCAGCACAGTAAACCACACGTGCCGCCTGATGCCGACCCGTAACAGCGGCTCTGTGCAGCCGCTAAATAAAATGCCACGTGTGCCGACGGCGCTGTAAATAATGCAGACTAATGGAAACCTTTCTCACGCTGCTTATCACTCATTATCTGTAGAGATGTTCTGATACCTGAACTTGCGTATCAACCAATACAGAGTATCGATCCGATACCAGTGCTTTGCAAACAAAAAGATCCATATATTATTATGTTTTAAGGATGTGATATGATGCTATCATTGATGTATGGCCTGGCTCAGGTTAAGCCACTTTCTACTGAAAAATGATTTAAATAAATACATCTAGGAATAAATAACAATTCCTTAAATAAATTGTTAAAGTGCAGCCGCGATAATAGTACGGTTACAGTAATATAAAGTTGTGCACGGATGATGATTGGTATGATAACGTGACACCTGATCGGTGCACAGGCTCCCGTACCGGCCGATACCCTCCGACATGTTAAGCTGGATCGGAGGCCTTTTCTGATACTGGGCTCTGTGAAGATTCAATGAAACTTCATCACAGCATACTGTACCACCTGCTACTGTGTGCTCGGCCTTCTCACTGTCTTCGTTGCATGGTCTTTCATAGCTCTCATGCACATTCACATGCCTGACTAGCTCGGTGGTATTTAGAGTGAGATATTCTGGAATAGGGCATAATTCATTTACTGTGTGTGTTGTTTGTGCCATGGTATCAGCTAGAAAAGAGAAATCCCTGATATTAAGCCGATGTGTGTTAAAGGTGTGAATCTCACTCACAATTACATTTTGATTCACCTGTCAGCGATTCGCTGGATTCGATGCATCGCATCCTCAACATTCAGGACTCCTGCTCATGGCTACTTCTTCATCAGTTAATACAAGCAGTCAGATAAATCTGAACTCACTTTTTATTTAGAAAGTGCTTTAAAAAAAATCTGACTACAACAGTCTAATGAAAAACCCGCATCTGTGTGAGCCACCTCAGTACATAAAGATGACTAAGCATAAATTCCTATGCAGACCGTTACAGGTGTGCTGTAATCCAGTGGCGGGCCATGCATTTTATACCCAGGCCTTCACTGCTGTCATGCAGCTGAAATACCACCTTATAACCACATGATGGCGCCACAGCTATTATTCGTTTCTAAGGCTGTAACTATGTACGTACTCGTATTAAACCGTTCGGTACGAGGCTTACAATACGTTTGAATAATGCTAGAGCATTTGGAAAATGCAGAAGCTTAAATTCAGGAAAACATAATGTTTCCTGTGCTGATGTAGGACAGTGGTTCTCAGCTGGTCTGGCTGTGGGACCCACCATCATCCCTTAATGACAAGCCGCGGCCCATTCATCTCTTTAGGAGACCGTCTTGTGATTTTACTTTCACAACCCAAACATTAAACGTACTGCTCTGCAATCTCTTTCCTCGTCTCAGCCCCCTGTGTCACGGTGTGTGGTACTCGAGTCAGGAAGCTTGTCAGAATGCCCATATTTGATTGGCTGAGCTGCATCACGTGATGTGATTCACAACGCCGGCTAAGCCTCTGCTGTTAAGTTTCGTTTCACGATATTCACGTGCTCGCCCACTGACCAATCACAGCACACTCTGCACCTCGCGGCAGAGCTGCACCTGGACACTGAGCTGCACGTAATGCTGACGTAGCTATAGGCCGGCTAGCAGGCTCTGACACGTCAAAGAATACGCCCAACATGTCAAACTAAAGATCTGATTGGTTGAACACTATGACAATCAACAATATCGTCCCCATTCACTTAAACTGCACATGGATTCACTTGTGAGTCTGCAGGCCTCGGGCCTCTCTTCTTACCTAGAGACACAGAGGTGAAATCTGATTGGATAAAAGCTCTACTTAAAACAAGCTGCACTGGAAGCAGAGCAACTGAGGAAGACAGTAGCTGTGCAATGAGAAAATAAGATAATGGGGAAAATATTTTTATAAATTATAATACATGTAGTGTATTTAAGAAAAATTATTAAATTATAAAATAGATTTTGTGATTCTGTTTAGGCCAGCAGAGAAGGCCTTGCAGGCCCTGACGGCCCACCACTGGTGTAATCTACAGAAATAAGGACTTCACATAGCAGCTCTCAGACGGCACTGAATGCCTATGAAGTTTTACACTGCGTGAATTAGCCTAGCGGCTAGCAATGCTTTCCTTACTCATTGCTCTTATTTTACTTGGTGAACAGAACAACACCATGTTTGAACTGCAGCCTGCAAGCACATTTTTAAAAGCCCAACATTGTTGAAACAGAACAGCTAATAATCGTTGCGAGACAAGTGTGTGAACACCGTCTCTGTGCAAAGCTCTGCCCTCGGTGAAACGCCAGCGGAGGGAGAGAGAGAGAAAGTAGTGCGGCAGGACAGACTCACACTGAGCTGAAAGGAAACCAAACTCCGATAATGTTCCGTCACTGCATCGTCCGCATCACGATGCGTCTTAGAATGGACAAGTGTCCACCGCTCTGTGATACGTATTGGTGGCCAGATCTTTGGAGCATCTCTAGCTGCAGCGCTGGGGTTGTGGGTATCAGGAGACCAACACACACACTCCTCTCATGGGTGTACACCGGGCCTGGAGCACTGAGCTACTTCTAGGTTCAGACATTAATCTGCACGGGTCAACTCATCCTTGACCTGTAACTCAACTTTATGATATGATTCCTGAGGTTATGTGCAATGTGCCAGGAGAGGACTAGTGTAGAGAAGAATCAAAAAAGGGAGAAGTCCATATTGAATCTATGTATATGAAATCTACCTTAAATATCTATAATGTATATATATATATATATATTTAAAAATATCGATGTTCTTGAGCATTCCGGCTTTTGCAAACTTGCAATGTTTATTTGTTTGGGTATACAGTATATGAAGATGAATATGATATTTTCTATTTTATTGGTTGACACCACGTCTTGTATGCGATTGTTTTGAAGTCACCGTCTTGTATGTTTACATGTTTGAAAAAACAATAAATGGAGCGCTCACTGTCATGTGACACACGGTGAGAACGGGCTGCTGAGTGTTTCTTTGAGCTCACATTAGAATCTGATACATGTACAGCTGCATCATGCTGTCCTCAATAATGTAATATTCTATGTTCAAATGAAAGCCTGTAGTGGTGCAATACAAACGTCCAGGTTCACCAAGGTGACAGACTGAAGACAACATAACAGTCGGCACAAATGCTCCACGAACTGTAGAATCATCGTTTTATTCATATATTAAGATGACAAATGACTGAGGGCGTATTTGGACCATTGGTAAAAAAAACAAGAGTAATACGGAGCCGGGTAATATTATGGGAAAAAACTCTAAATTGTAAAAATTGTAAATTTATGAGGAAAAAAAAGTTGATGTTCTCAAAGATTAAAGTGGCAAATTTAAGACAGAAAACTCACAATTTGCAAGATTACATATTGATTACCTCAACTCAGATGTGGACTTTTCATAAGGACGGCAACCTTCTTGTATCGAATCACGATGTCCTGATTATGGGAGGAAAACGTTGCTGAGCACGTTGCCTATGGACAGAATAAAATTACATTTTTATGTGTTGTCATAATTAAACATAACGGAAAACCTAATGTCGATAAAGCACACTGATAAACAAGAGAATTTAAAAATGGCGCCTCATGTGAGAAAGGTTGGTGACCCTGATGCAGAGCATCAATCCCTGTGTGATTCTAAATGTCAGAGGATGAAGCTGCAGCAGCTGAGGACCGTGTTGACTGTAACTCACCCATGTCACCAGGAGATGGACACAGAGAGCTGCTGCTGCAAATACCCACACGGACGAGTGGAACTGACTTCAATTCCTTCACTGTGGAGGAAAGAGATCGGCTTTGAAAGGCATTCATACCTGATTTAAGAAGAAAGCAGGGGGACCGATGTGGAGAGCTGAGAGGTGATGTATGTGCAGAGAGACAACAGTGCCACTGACCTTTTACAAACCTCGCCTCGAGATCAATTCTCTGGTTTTGTTTCATCAAGACTTCAACAAACATGTGACATTAGAGCCAGGGAATGAATGAATGCACCACAAAGGTGTCACACAGTTTATGCAAATAGAAAACATGCATGCTGCTCTTGTTGTAATGAACAAAGTGTCTGACTCAGTCAGTTAATAATTAATGTTACATTATATTTACACTGTAGGTCCAACATATTTCTGAGACAATGATCGACATGACACATAATGTGAATAAATATTCCATTATAACTTGTTGTACATTTGATGTGTAATAACTTGAACAGAATATACATTTGAATAATCTACATTACTGTTTTGTCATCAAAGCATCACGGATCAAACTCATGTTTGTGAGCTGCAGAGAGTAATATAGAGCTGAACTCCTCTGAAACATGGAAACATGACCTGAAGCCAAATCAAATCAAACCCCCTGTGATCCCAGTGTCCTCTACTGCAGCCTGTGTGTCTCTGTCCACAAGGACTTTGATCAGTGAGCATGTCTCTGGTCTCTACTCCAGTGTCCTCCTACTCTATATTTCACCCAAACTATTGCCCTAATTGTTCTTGTTCATGTTGAGAGAAGCCAACCGTGTAAAGTCTAAATGCTCAGGGTGGAGTGATGGAGTGACACATAAACTACAACTAGTTTCTGTAGGCGTCAGAAGAGCTTGTGTTGAATTAGCAAACACGAGCAGAAGGAGGACACTGCACATCAGTCATTCTCAGGAATAGCAAGAGAGCGCTGTTCACTGCATGTTGGTGTGTTTCTAGTGTTGCACTTGAGACCTTGGTAATATCTTCTTTGTGGGTATGAATGCAGTGCTGTAGGATTTCCTGTGGATATAATAAAAGTGGAGCTCCAAAGGTGCAAGACAGGTTGACTATATGCACCACGGGCTGTAGACTCTTAGAAAATACCTTTAATGTTGAATGTTAAATGCTCAGAGCTGCATCTATTGGTCGACTTGTCGATTAGTTGATTGACAGACAAATAATGGCCAGCTATTTTTCATTTCAGTCATTTTTCATGGAAAATGGCAGACAATGCATTTATTTAGCCTTTTGGGACCAAACAAGACTTGTAACGACATCACCTTAGACTTTGAGAAACCGATGGACACGTTTCACTATTAACTCAGATTAATCTGGTGAACGTAATCGTGAGTTGCTTTACAAAGTTCATAATGAATGTTAATGCTCACTGAGTGTGTATGTGTGTAAATATGTATATATTCAAAATGATCTATTGCAATGTGCCTATATGTGAGTGCTGCATATTCATATATAAAACAGACCTGCTGTGTGATGATATAGTGTATACACGTATTTTAACATCATGGTCACATGTCGATGTGACATGTTGGTGGCATTATTGTATGTGCTTAGTTTCTTTTCAATCTATTTGTTATGATGACAGGGATGGCAACAGTAATAATCATTTATAATTAGTGTTTTATTGGGGGTTGGGCATTGGTTTGATAGGAAAATATGGACTTTGGTATAGTTGCAGAAATCAAGATGATGGTGAAATACTTTATGTGTATTGCTGCACTTTTTTTGAGAAAGCCCCATGAGATTAGAAAAGACAAAAATGATCTTCATATGAGAGGGAGGGGATTTATATTGCCTCTCAACGTCTCTCAACCACGAGGAGCTAACAGTGCAGACCACGGTAATGGTGCAGATGAGCTAACAGTGTTTACCTGGAGGGTGGGTCCTACGTTTCCACGACGACGCTGTCATTATGGGCTATAAGTGCCCTGTGAGAGCAGAGCGGCGTCCTTGAGCATGCCGGCCCGGTCATTTAAACAAAGCTCAGAGAAGCTCAGATAACAACACACACAGGGAGGGTGACTCCACCATATCTTTACATGTAATAGCTGTTTGATGCATATTGATGCACTGAATATCATATATAATAATTACCAAGCAATATGTTTGGCCTCTAGGTGTCAGGTTTGCTCGTCATTGGACCAGACTATCTGTTTGGATTAACAGTGTGGTCCAGAAGCCAGTATTAGCCTCTCGGCTGCTCAAATTATTTTTTCAGCTAAATAAAAGCAGGCCTGTTGTGACAGCCTTCCCCTGAATGCTGTGGAGTCCAGCTGGAGGCCCAGATGCAATTTACAGCAACACAACAACATTTCATCCCCATAAAACTTGGACCCTGCTTCTTTGGATTTAATCACAGGAATAACCCTTGTTCACCTCTCATAATTGAGCAGTCGTCCTGCATTAGCCTCACTCTTGTTGCTGAGGCAACAGGGCAACCTTAGAAAATGAAATAAAGGGGTCTGACCACTGCGGAGAGCACAGGTCAGTCCATATTTTTACATCGGGGGGTGAGCTGCACCTTGGGAATTCACGTCAAGCTGAGTCCAGTCTGTTTCTCTGCTTTCAGACCCACACCTCTTCACACATGATAGAGCAGGAGCTGAAGATCTTCAAGGGGAGGCTGGGGAAAAGGATGGAGCTTTAGTTGTGTGGGTTTGGAAAATAGGCTTATTGTCGAAAAAGCTTGAGCCAGGGTATTTGAAATTGGCGAATAGCACACGCATGCCTAGAATTTGATGAAACGCCGTTTTGGCCCCTTTTTCTTTTTTAGAGAAAAATTCAAGTCTGCGATGAGACATTTGAAGTATGACGTTTTTTTTATAGAAATTTATGAAATTATTTAATAATCTGTATTTGTATTTCACAATGAATGTTTTTTCTAACGTCTATGCACAAAGACATTTGGATAATTTGTTTACTATGTTTTACAGTGTTTTTAAGGGACATTGGGGAAAGACATACGACTCGTTTCCAACCACATAATCATATTTATAATTTCTACATATTGCATCACATGTTTGGAGCTTTAACATTATTGTCAAATTCTGAATTATATCCAAAATTGCACATGAAAAATAAACCTTTGCACCTGCACTCAACGAACCACAGGACAGGTGTTAATGCGTCAAGCTGGAATATATAGGCGGCAAAATAACGGATGTTGGTCAGCTCATCTTTTCAAAACAAGAGCAGACTGTCACGCAAAGCTTTCAATAAAACCGTGTAAGTAAATAGAGAGTTTTATTTTGAAGCTCACAACAGGAAGTAAGCCTTTACATTATGCAAAACGACTGCAAGGTACTGCAATTGATGCAAGGTGCAAGGTGGAGTACGGCTCTCTCTCTCTCCCTCTCTCTTTCTTTCTCTCTCTCTCTCTCTCTCTCTCTCTCTCCCTCTCTCTCTCTCTCCCTCCCTTCCTCTCTCTCTCCTCCCTCTCTCTATCTCCCTCCCTCTCTCTCTCTCTCCCTCCCTCCCTCTCTCGCTCTCTCCCTCCCTCTCTCTTTCTCTCTCTCTCTCCCTCCCTTCCTCTCTATCTCTCCCTCCCTTCCTCTCTCTCCCTCTCTCTCTCGCTCCCTCACTCTCTCCCTCTCTCTTTCCCTCTCTCTCCCTCTCTCTTCCCCTCTCTCTCTCCCTCCCTTCCTCTCTCCCTCTCCCTTCCTCTCTCTCCCTCTCTCTCTCGCTCCCTCTCTCTCTCTCTCTCCCTCTCTCTCTCGCTCCCTCTCTCCCTCTCTCCCTCTCTCTTCCCTTCCCTCTCTCCCTCTCTCTTTCCCTCCCTCTCTCTCTCCCTCTCTCTTTCCCTCTCTCTCTCTCTCCCTCTCTCTTTCCCTCTCTCTTCCCCTCCCTCTCTCTCCCTCTCTCTTTCCCTCTCTCTTCCCCTCCCTCTCTCTCTCTCTCTCTCTCTCCCTCTCTCTCTCTCTCTCTCTTCCCCTCCCTCTCTCTCTCTCTCTCTCTTCCCCTCCCTCCCTCTCTCTCTCTCTCTCTCTCTCTCTCTCTCTCTCTCTCTCTCTCTCTCTCTCTCTCTCCCTCTCTCCCTCCCTCTCTCTCTCTGAATGACAAAAGGCGACAACTTACGGAGTTGTAGCTACTCGCTGCCGTCTCGAGACGGAGGGAAGTGCGGATGCAGCCGAGCGTTGAGCGGAGGAGGACAAGTGCCGCGCAATACCTTTGGTGTCGGAGGCGGTGATACCAGTTACACTTTATCACCACCTCACCGCAAAGTCAGCGAAGAGGGGTTCCTGCGGCTCCCCACATTTCCTCACCCCGGAGGAGTGCCCCCCCCCCCTCACCTTCCCCGGCTAACGTCTCTGCGGGGAGACTGACGGGATCCACTTGGCAGACTTGGAGGAGCTTTGCCCGAGGCGACACAGAGCTCACATATAGAGCCGGGCGAAGGACGTGAACGCCGCGTCCACCATGGAGGTCGGCAGTACTTCGAGGAAACTTCCTCTGCTCTCGTTCACCTTGCTGTGGGCGCTCTCAGGTCAGTGCGCTGCTCATCACACAACAACAAATACACTTCACATACATAGTCTGGATCAGATGCTCTTTAGAATAATGACACATTGGACCTAAAACTGGTCTAGTGTCAAGCTGACACTCATTCAACACATTTTCATTTACCGTTAGTGTATCAAAGCAATAGTCTCCTGTGAGTGTTTTTAGACATCCCATTCTTGAGTATGTGAAGTGTGTTCCTCATAGCTGAATGGTATTGAAACCACCCTGACTCCACTCCAGCCCCAATAACTGATCTAAGGTCTGTTTCTGGGGTTCTGTCCCGTATGTGTGCCGGGAGGAATTTCAAGCAGAAACACCTGTTTGTTTTGTTTTTTCACAGGATTTGAAACAAGTGTGTTACACATGATTATGTCTTCCAGGGAACAATAATCCCTTTATAGCCGCTGCAGCATTGGCCCAGCCGTCACTCTCTCTAGCAATGTATTAAACTCCTTCTTCCACTGGTACAGTACAAGCAGACATCTCTGTGGTATAGAAAGTGGGGCACGGTACAGCCGCACAAGCGCTTTGCAAATGTTTTAAGGAATGAGAAGTTTTTTTTAATGATTAATCAGGGAAAAATGTTGACGGCGTTATGGAGCGGGGAGCATCATTTTATACTTTACAGGAACACATTGTTGCAGTTCGTTGTGATTTTTCAAAAGGTAGAAGCGCCTGCTTCTGATTTGGCAGAAAAGCCACTCTCCTAAAATAGCACGAAGGGATTGTTGTAAGTTTGCATTCCTCTGGTCATCTCATCATTCCTCTTGTATCAACCCTCAGCATCGACATTTTGTGACAGTCGTGAGTCCAACATTCAGTTTTTACTCTCGCGAACCATCCCGCTCTCGTATGGAGAACCGGGAGATATCCATTTAAGTTAGGGAGCGCCGTCTGCTTCAGGTGAGGGTGTATTAGTCCAACAGAGGACTTCCATTTGGCCTCGGGAGACACAAAAGCATTTTCAGCTTCAGCTTCCCTTTCTGCCTGAATTGAAATTGAATCGAAAGCCTGTGTGTGCTTTCAGCACTGTTGCCAAAACAATCACATGTGCTGACACACAGGATCCCAGGCTGGCTGGTTAAGGTGGTATTACCCTTCTGCCACACAGAGGCCTGTGATGGAGTTAAGGTTTAGGCATTTCAAGGAGGGATTGCTAGTAACGTCTCCCGCCGACTAACCTGGACTTTTTAACAACAGGCTGTGATTCACCGCCGCTCGCAGTACATTCGGGACAATGCAAGCACGGTGGCTGACCTTGACCATCAATCGCTCCGCAGGTGTGTCCTGAAAACACGGAGCGGTCAAGATACAGGCAGGAAATGTTCATGAATAGCAGCCTGTGGCAACAGGAAAGCCGAGCGCTCCTCGGGTCCCCGATGTAGGGCCGGCGCGTTACAGGAAGCGAGCGAACGTCCCTCCGACAAACACGACAAGGCCTCGTTCAGTCAAAAACCAGAGCAGTGGAGAACGTTATCAGACTGTCGACAGCAGGAGAGATTGATGAGTGGTTGTGGTTAAAAACTAACTTTTGTGCACGTTTTGGTCATTTTCAAGCAAAGTTACCAACATGTGACCGTTAGAATCTGGATGGTGAGAATCTGAGTCTCCTTCTCGTGGACGGTGGGACGAAACCAGACATTTGATCACACCCGCTTGGACTCTACGGAGTTGAGATGTGGCTTTTTCACTGTTTTCTAAAGTTATATAGATTCAATAATTCATTGATTAATCCAAAAATATCAGCAGATTAGTCGACAATGAACAAAATGTATAGAATACAAAATACATGTAAACAAACTAGGGCTGATCAACTGGGAAATAAAACATCTCATTGCGATTATTTCTATATTTCAACTGCGGTATGATTAAACCAACAAACATGTCATTTTTAAGTCTGTAGAATTTGGTGTGTAAGCTGGGAAATCTTCACTTCAAATGGTGTTTTGACCGACAGTTCAACAGTTACAAACATTGCGCCTCCTGCGATTTGAAAATTGCAGCATACCATAATGTGACTTAGATACAAGTTTGATTATTGTGCAGCTCTAAAACAAACAAACTAAATAATAAGCAGCAGAGTGTTCAAAAGATAGGATAAAACATATGAGACTTGCACTGGTACAGGTAGAAACAGGTCACACACACACACACACACACACACACACACACACACACACACACACACAGAGCAGCTGAACACAGCATGTCCTGATGTGGGATGTCACTGAACTTGAATGTTGTCCTCATTGTTACGTTTGTTAAACTAATCAGCGGTTGTATCTTTTTGTACTCAGCCTTTACTGCATAATAGTGAACTGTGCTTCTCAATGGCAACAACCCATTTAGATTGCCTCAGAGCAGTTCAACAGGCGGTGTGCCTGACTATGCATTGTATTCTGATTCCTTGAAGTCAACTCAAGACGCACACACAGGGAGAAGTGAATCTTTTATCCAGTGTTATTTCTCTCTTGCCAGTAAATGTGTGTAATGCAGTTTGTGTTCACACCAACATTACTGGTGCAAGTTTAACCGTTTATTCATGTAATTCATGCTAGACATGCCGGAGAAGAGGAGGGGGGGGGGCTTACCTCCATGTAGACACCAACAACGTGGCCAAAATAACCAGTTACTGCTTCCTACATATTGTAGAAGTTACAGATACGCCGCGACACCAAACGTAGCCCTGTCCTGTCTGGAGGTGCTCTGTGAACAAATGGGTACAAAAGGATGTAACGAGGTAACTACATAGTGATGCCGATTTGTGAAAAGAAGTCCTGCTTTTTGTAGGTCTGTCATGCTTGTTTTCAGAGTGGAGTTGGGATCGATCGGTGCTAGGCGATGCTAACATCGTAGCTGCTCCATCAACACTCAAAATAACGTCATCCAGGCTTAAATGCAGCATTGACGGTTTTGTTTTTAACGTAGACAGTCTATGGTTTATATACGTACACCTGGTTTCGTCCGGTCTCTTCTCACGACAGGAAGCAACAAGGGCCGTGACTTTCACCCAGGAGGCCGCTGTTAGTGTTCCGTGTGAAACCTAAAGTCAGCTGTTGACTTATTTACGTTGACTACTTCATTTACATACTTAACTTAATTTACACAACAAATGTACTTATTTTACCCAAACCACATCTCTTCCTCAACAACCCAACCAAGTAGTTTATTTATATTTTATTTCACGCATTTAAAACTGCAATCCCGCATACATATGTGACGAGTTGGGATTGAGAAGCGGACGTTAAATTTTGCCTGGTCTCCTGAAAAGGATGTTCCCATACAACGAAACTGCATTGTGAATTAAGTTTATTTTGTCACCGATTATGTTTGTTTTCGAACCATCAGAAACATTTTTCAAATTCCTTTTAACAAACCTAACAGAGTAGTTTTGTTTTAATTTCCTTTTTTGTCATGTTTTGTATCAGTCTACAATCGGACAACCACGTGTTTTAAACTGTTTAAAACAGTTTAAAACTGCGACTATATTCCGTGAGTAAATAGGTTTCCCTTGATCCATAATGCAGAATGCAGTTTCCTTGCATTGGAACGTAAATGTTGTAGGAGACAGGGTTGATTCAATGATGAAAATCTTAAAAAAAACATAGACATGACACACAAAATGTCCTTAAAGGTGCCATTCATAGGCCGTATGAGCTCACGCTGCTGCCACTTCAAAATGTTAGGAAGTTGGTGTATTTGCCGGGACAATAGTAGAATGGTTTGAGCCATTGTGTCAACACTTGGTCCCCCCCAAGCGGGAATCTGGACCCCAGTTTGTACTATTTTTAGATGTTCCTACCGCCAAAGAAACAGACAGTGTGCAGTGGAATAAGCTGTATTTTTATTCTTGGTATTAGCACTGTGTTTTAGTGGTGTGTGTGTGTGTGTGTGTGTGAGAGAGAGAGATGTGAATACATTTACATTAGCACACAAGCTAATCTTGAAGCTCGACGTCCCGTATCAAAGGCCATTTGTCCACGGCAGCGGTGTGTAAGCCATGCCTGATCTCTTGACCAGCAGTGGTACAGTTACTCCTCTCCCCTGGACCCTGGACACACCATCTGGAAAGAGAACGTCTTCATTTGTTTTCCAGGTGGGTCCCACAATGGACTTAAGTTATTTAACAAGGTCAATCCATACAAGCTTCAAAGGCTCCATTGGGATGGGGGGGGGGGGTCTGTGCTGCCACTGCTGATGATCTGTGGCGACTCAGTGATTTAGAGTACTAAATGAGAGGGTTGCAAGCGTTATTTTTAGCTACAAATATTATTTGAACACGGGGCCATTTAGGGCCCTGATCCTTTACAACAGAACAGGCCTTAAAGCTTGGCATACTGACATGCTCTATATATGACAATCTGACAACTGGTTTGTTTCCTGTTTCACTCCCTATTGTTACCCTGATGACACTTCATCCCAAAATATATTATATGTCCCCGGAGACTGCCAAAGGGAGGGCCATGGAATGCATTTCGCCCAACTTACGACTATGGCCTTATCTCTAATTGCCTATTTCTTAGAATAATACCAAATGGATGTGCGGCAAAGCCCCTTTCCACTCTGAGCCGGGATTACAGCGGTTTGAAGCCTGCAGTCCTCATGTATGTGTCCCCAGCAACTGGTGCAATTTTGATTTGCGGAGGGAGATTGAGGGATTTATCAGTACATACGTAATGACACAGAAATACAACAGTGCACTTTTGTGTCTCCGGCGAGGAGACACACGACGCCGTCCAATCGTCAGTCCGGGCAAGTGTGCCAGTGCCTGTTGTAATCCCATGTATTTACACCCAGGCCCAGGAGAGCAGGGACCTGAAAGGGAGATCAGTGCAGGTTCAACCTCACACTGTGGGTAAAGGGAGAGCAGGAACAATCTTACCATGCGTTTTCCCTGTTTAGTCTTTTTCCTCATTTCCTGTGAAACCTCCCCCCGTTTGTCAATATGTTATTGGCCTATAATCATAAACTGTTCTATTGCCACACATCTCCCAGTGTCCATGTACGTGGCTCTTGTAGGGATAAACAACAGAAAGACACAAAATGATGCCATGGCTGTGTCGTTTGTAGTCATTTTGCAACTGTTTCTGGCATTTTGCATCTCTTTGTAGTCATTTTACATCTCTTTGTAGTCATTTTGCATCTCTTTGTAGTCATTTTGCATCTCTTTGTAGTCATTTTGCATCTCTTTGTAGTCATTTTGCATCTCTTTGTAGTCATTTTGCATCTCTTTGTAGTCATTTTACAACTCTTTGTAGTTGTTTTGCATCTCTGTGGTTGTCCTAGTTTGCTTCTAAATGTATTAGGCCTGGGGTCATTAACCTAATTATATTACTTTAATGAAAGTCATATTCACTGGATTAATGCTGTGATTAAAGAATGTGGAGCAGTGCAGTATTAGCTGCATGTTTTTAAGGCCGCGTTAACCTCTAAAGACCATGTGCAGGCTCATCATTAGAGGTTCGGCAAGTCGCAACTCCTGCCCCACATTCACTGAGTTACTACTATTTTTAAGTATACACAAACATTCATATTCAAATGTGGGAAAGAGGCGTAGGAGTGTCATAACTAGTAGCTTGTTGCCTGGAGATGTGTTGATGTGTTGTTGGCACTTGTAAATTGAAATGAAAATAGGAATTAGTGAGTTATCTCTCCTGGGCTTCCTCTGATGTCCCATCTCCATCCGTGGACGCAGAAGGAAGAAGGCCTCCTCTCAGGGGTCATGAGAAAGGCACTGGGCGACTTTCCCAACATTCGTCCCCAGGCCTGGGGACTCTTAAAGGCACAGGCGCACATACTTTGTTACGTCATCTTTCTCTTCCTCCTCCCTCTGTCTCTCTATCTTCTCCTCCCCATCCTCCACTCTGGAGAAGAAGAATCCTACACCCTGCACACATGTATGTGGGTGTGGATGTTTTCCCTGTTAAAGTGATTAACGCCTGAAAGTTGATAGAAATCTCTGGTGGACAGTAAAACGTGGTTTTGTATATTGTTTTGCGTATGGGCTACATAAACAGAGTTATTCCCAGCTGGTTTGTGCTTGTGCAATAATAGTTTCTCAACAAGGCTTTACGTTCATCCTATAAATAAATGCAAGTGGTATAGTATATTTATAGAGATGTTATCATGGTTTCTGTGGGGTTTTTACTCATAATAATGGCATATGCTGCTGTGTTGCACACACAAAAGGAGACTGCAGCGTCAGTTTAAGGTTGCCGGTGACGCTGCCAGCAGTGACAGCACACCGGCTAACTTACAGTCAAGAGAGCCACACGGGGGTTATCAGATGCTTCTTCAGGCCAGTCTGGTTACTCTTCCCTCCACTCTCAGCCTCACCGGACTGCTGATGTCAGAAACCTCTTTTGCTGTAACATAATAGTAACCACTTATAATAACTAATAATAGGTGAGTGACTTGAGAGAGAAAGAGTCCACTCGGGAGGGAGGGAGGGCTTTCAAACAAACACAGGTTCTCATCCAGCATTCATAGCTATACCCACGGAAAATAATGTGCCGTAGATACCTCACAAAATCATCTTGTATGTTATCCAAGTGATTATGAACGAGGAAGTATTAAGCCCACAGAGGCCCACAGGGCTGGTGGAGGAGGATGTGTCCAACAAACGGCATCCTTCTTTCAGCCAGAAGACCGCTGTTGGTTCCCCGTGTCAGACGAGAAGTCGACGTTGATGTTTTAGTAACGTAACTCTCGTACCTCAGTAACGGCACCGCTGTAGTTCTTTTAACCTTCTTTTCCTAAACTTAACTAAGTAGTTTTGTTGCCTAAACTGAGTTGTTTCCTGCGAAAACGGAAGTTCATTTTGAAGACTGTATGCATGTAACAAGCTTCTGTAGGAAAACGCACACAAAGTGAGGAGTAACATTCGTAACGTTGTGTGAGGACACGTTGCATGTTTGAAACCAAAAGTTGAGTTATTCATACTGACGACGTTATGTCACAAGATGCTACACCACTGAGTCACACACATGATACACGTTATGTAGCCGACCCAACAGAAGCCTCTACTACTAAAACAGCAGGCTGACATGAATGTCGTCAAAGTAAAGTCCGTTAGATCTTCTTCTCTTCATCGTGCCACTCCACCAGAAACCGTCTCTGTGCTCTTTCATTTCCAAAACACAACAGAGTCTGTTGAGAATTCAGTGCATAACTCATTTCTGTAACCTCAGGAGAACCGGAAAGAAGAATGTATTTTCAAAATGTCTGCCTCGTAAACAATGACCAGCCGCTGCCTTTATCCAATGGGTTTTGAAAAGGTCTCCGAAGGTCGAGGTTTGTAGAATTGTGCGGCCCCACGGGGACCACAGTCACTAAAGCGAGCCCTGACACTGCTGAAGGATGCACGGCGGTCCTGCCTCAGTTAGCCAAGACGAAACCACCGCTGAGCCAAACGCAGCCTGCTTCCAGTGCCGCCGACAGATGTTGTAAGCAGAGGTCAACAACGGCCACAGCCACTCATCCTTCTAAACCTGTCCTTCAAAAAAAAAAAAAAGTGAATAAAGCTGTGGACAGACGGGAATTGAGGGCATGGGCTTAGACAAGATAGCTGTTAAATAATTCTTACTTGGAGGTACTTGGGTGGGGGTGGGGGTGGGGGTTAGAGCCTGATGCACTTGCGACTCCAGGGACACTGACATAATCCTGTTTTTCTTCTTCAAGTGTTCAATCCTACATCCACTGTATTGTTTTAATCCCATTTCCCAGTAAGGATTTGACCTCTTGTCTCCTTTAGGTGGCTGTGGGAAACTTCTCTGACTACCAAATATCATGTATCTACAGTATAGCATGTCCAGTGTTCCAGTGAAGGGTTACGATGGAGCGGTCTTTCCCTCCTTTAAGGGAGCTGTTTTTAAATGAGCTGTTCCAGCTGACCCTCGTGATGTCATGGATTCATTTGACCTTAATGAGCGACAGCTGATGTGACCCTCTGCCGTCCACGCTTGTTGCTTTTTTATGTTTTCTACACAGCTACCATCAGAGCTGCTCCCCAAATCATTTATTCACACATTTACAAACTCTAGTTTTCACTAAACCTAATTTTATATTTCATTAAATCTGTTCCTTTAGTTAATCACAACAGTGTAAGCAATGTGAGGATACTATTGTATCAGTTATACTGGTCACATCAGGCTAACACAGTGTCTCTGCACACACACACACACACACACACACAGAGTCATAGACGCTGACACCTGTGTGCTGAGAATATCTTTGACATTAGCAGAAGTATAATTACGGTGGCCCCACTGAAAGCCACATGGAGTAATTAGCAGCGGGCAGCTATGTGGGAAAAAAGTCATTATAGTCACACTATTAAGCGGAGGCCTTCAGGGCGTCGGAGCTGTATCAGTGAGGCAGAACGAGTGAAGGCGTGCTGTCAGACAGACAGTAGGAGGCAGAAGTAAGGATTTGACCTCTGTGGGAAACTTCTGACTACCAAATATCATGTATCTACAGTATAGCATGTCCAGTGTTCCAGTGAAGGGTTAGGATGGAGCGGTGAAACAGCATTTTTTGGGGGTAACTTGACTTTTCTTAATTCTCCCTCGACTTTCCTACATCTCCCAGAATTCCATGGGTCAACCCCAAGGAATGGCAGTGGGCTTGTTGCATTTAGACAACTTAAACACACGTATTGGCGTGCACTCATGAGAAAGAGGCCTGTAGTGACCCTCAGTCTGAGAACAGCACGACTGTCACAGTTCAGACGTTTTTCCACCAGCTCGTGACAACACCGGTGTTACCGATCACACCGTACAGTTATGATATAGGATATTCTTCAATAAAGGTACATTTCGGTAGAGCGATCTTTAAAGTCTGCTCTGACTTTCTATTAATCCCTAAAATCCCAATTCTGCCCCTGCTACACAATGACATCCATACACCGTTGGGAGAAAGTCTGTATTCTTCTCTCAGAGAGTTAGTGGTCGATACGAGTGAAGTCCCATGATTCTTGATCCCATACACGGTTATTCCCTCGCTAATATCTATTGTATATTGCTGTGAAAACTGAAATTGAAAGCTGATTTCAACACGCATCTGTTGCTCACAATGTAGCCTTACCAGGACAAATATGGTGGTTCACTGTGTCCCTGGTACCTGTGTTACTGTAGAAAAACAAGCACCGTCACCTTTTCAGAATTTTAGTATCAACATGGAACTGAGGGTATTGTTTTTTTTGTGACATCCATACTATTAATGAAAGAACATAGAGCTGCTTCCATTCGGTCTCTCATTGTGTCCCACTAACATCAGAGGTGTGGTTCCCACGGTCCAGCATGGCTGGCACCGTATTGATCCAGCCAATTGAAAAGTCAGTGCAGGGTGAAACACCTCTACAAGAGATGTTCACAAACTATAGCGATGGTCTCAGAGGTTGGAGATGTGAATGAAGGAGCCTTTCACGAGGGACTGGTGTGAGCCAGGGTTAGCAGTCTCATGCCCACCAGCGAGGAAAAGAAACCGCTCCATCAATCACATTATTTCACTAGCTTGTGTCTGTGATGTGTCCAGAGGGCAGGACCTCCTGTCAACTCAGCAGCCACTGCTCCCTCCCTGCAGCTAAAGCCATTTAATGAATAACATTTGTCCCCGTTTATGGATGGAGAGAGAGGCAGAAGTATCTGTTGAGAATGCTTCTTCTTCTTTTTGTTTGTACAGTATCATCTGCTGTCCCTCGTCCTCCCTCCCCTTCCTCTTCCTCCTCACCCTCTTCTTTTCCTCTTCATCTTGTGGTCCAGCCCTCCTTCCCCTCCTCCTCCTCCTCCTCTTCTCCTTCATCCTATCTCTCCTGAGGGCTGCCGCTCCGGCATCTCCTCAGCATCAGTGTGTCGGGTCATCCAGGAGGGTTAAAGCGAGGGGGCTCTGTTAGTGGTAGTTAAATGTGTTAGTATACACCTCTGTGTGTATGTGTGTACTCTGTGTTAATACTTCCTTCCTTCATCCCTCCTCCACCGTTCTTCTGATTTATTTTTTTTACTGGTCCTTTCCTCCTTGGGTGGTGTATGTAATTATAAGCTCTTATCTATTTTCCTGTCACACATAACTACACTCCGGAGAGAGCTCAGTTGATGTCATTATCTGCGATAATGGCTCAGAGGTGCAGCCCCCCTCCCTCCTCTATCTTCACCACGCTCCAACATATAATTGCTATTTATTGAAAATGTCTCCCTCCCCTGCACTCTCTTTTGGCTAATGCACCCTCTCCCGTGGACCGCCATGAGAGCGGATATGTCTTAATATGCCGCTAATATGCTCCTTTTTTTCCAATATGCGGGGGGATCTCTGCCAACACTTCTGATTGGATTTCTCGTTCTTCATTTTCAGTCCAAGTGACAGCATCCCTCAGTGAAAACATGTGTGCTGTCATCAGATGAAGTGCTTTCTATCTACCTATCGCCCCAGAATGAACCAACAGAATGAGTCGTTCGTCCACGTCCTCTAAAAAGACATCAAATCAGTGAACAACTAAATGTGCTTTGGAAACACAACGTGCACACAGTCTGTGTCGTGAACAAAGCACTTCAACGTTGTAGCAGCAGCTTCAGTGCTCTGTCTGAGTCTACACAGGTTGCGTTCAGGCACAGTATTTGAGTGTAGGTCAATCACGGCAGTTACATGCGTAACACAAGAAAATAGTCTTGAAGCGCGAAAAAGACACCTTGGG
This sequence comes from Leptoclinus maculatus, assembly GCA_032191485.1. Classification (NCBI taxonomy): domain Eukaryota; kingdom Metazoa; phylum Chordata; class Actinopteri; order Perciformes; family Stichaeidae; genus Leptoclinus; species Leptoclinus maculatus. Next base: position 2,816,696 of record JAVDOI010000001.1, read on the forward strand.
TCACGTTAAGGCTGGTTCAGGGTGAGCTGCTGGGTTGATTCAAACAGGAGCGTGTCCAGTCTGTCACACACACACAAGAGATAGACGACTCTAAAACGCCTCCTGTGGACAAGCCAGCAGTTCACTAGTTAGATTGGTTAGAGTTAGTGAGACTTGGTGGTGTTAAAATGACTACTTTGGAATCAATGTTGAGTGTTGGTTGGAAACAGCAGTCTGCCATCCATCCTCCACGGCTCTACAATAATCCCTCATTTTGGGCCCTTGCTGAAACAACTGATTCTGTTCTACCTCTTGGGAGGACGGCCTCCTTGTTGCTACTGGACACATTTACATTTTCCATGATGTTGGTGCGGAAACACTACATTCTCACTCCCAACTTGTCGAATACTGACGCTTGTTCAGTGGCCCTTTGCCTCAAAAAAGATGCTCTAGGTTCCTCTCTAGCGTCAGGGTTTTGACGTGTCGGGGACAGCGTGTCCGTTTCCACTCGTGCATTGTGTCTTTTCAACATGACCCTCTGTGTTCACAGGAAACATACATCGCTCGTTACATAGAGTCTCTTTTCAAAACATACTTTCAACTTCGGTTTACTCCTTGGTTAGGCTTGGGTATGTATGTTGCGTAACAAAACTAAGGTACGGTGAGGTTACACACGGAACACGAACAGTGGTCTCCTGGGTGAAAGTCCTGTGTTTGTTTGACCCATCCATTCACCACAACCTCCTCTCTTTCTCACCTGGCTTTACTCCCGTCATAATTACTACGTCTAGAGGCATGAGGGGTACGTGGAGCGTCATTGTACTCCAAGCTGCCGTATTGGAGGAGTTGGGAGCGAGAACGTATTGTGCCGGAAGCCCTCCCCACACACTCGGGTCCAGCTGTCCTCACATGCAACCATTGTTAATTGTGAAAGTCACCAAAGACCTGTGGCCGACGGAAAGGCTAGATCAGTTTCCTTACAGGGAATGTCTGACGCAAGCTCTATTTTATGATGCTCCAGCCGAGAACAATGGCATACAAACCGTCATGTAACAACAAGACATACTTAGTGCTGAGGAAAGAATGCTGTGTTGAATGCACAGCCCAGAAGCCCACATGTTCCCTTTGCTGTGTCCCCTACTGCCACATTACTCCACCTTCATTCATCTCTCTGTACATGTATCTGTATGCAGCAGCGCTACTGTACATGGGCTCTGAAGTACAGTATGGCAGAGGCACAGAAAGCCCCCATAATCTCCCCTGCACATGTGTTTGAAGAGGTGGAAGTCTCTCAACTGAATGCTAAACAGGATCTACAAGGATTAGGTCCGGGTTTGAGGCAGTTTAGCTTACTGCTGACTCTGTTTCAGGACTGGGAATTTGGAAATGCTTGCCACTTGAACCACAAAGCGACAGATTTCTCTCATGTCGCACACTGAGCCACTCTGACACTCTGTAGAAAGCCCCTACAGACAGAAACTCTTTCGGTTGAGGCTCACCATCGATGTTTTGAGCGTTCATTAGTGACTGGTCATTACGCTCACTGATTTCCTGAGGCCAGCCGTCCGTGAGAGCCCATTAACCCCAGACATTAAGAGTAATTAGGCATAAGTGCTCACTTTTTGTGCAGATATTGTTTATGTGGATGTATGCATGATGTGCTGGAGGGCAATTGGCAATCTACATTAGGTAGGAAATTGACCTCCTGGCGCTCTATTTCTGTATTCCCAAGCTACGTGAATGTGACTCAGTGAAAGACAGGGAGATTCAAGGGGAAAAGGATGAAGCATCATTATTCGTGGTCTCATTCACATACTCATATATATATACTGTACATACATGCTCAAGGCCTTATTAAATGTCTTCATCACACTGTCATATGCAATGAAAATCCTCATTTAGATGCAACATGTTTCGTGTCCCTCTCGGAGACTTCATTCTCCCTCCCTCGCCCCCACACCGTATCCACGACACTCCAGCCGGTCCCCTCCATGGCAACACTTTAATCATGATGGCAGATCTATACATGCCCACCTCCACACACACACACACACACTCATTTTAACGCTCATCCTCTGGGAGGATGCAAAGGCAAGCCTCGTTTGATCCGTAATCGTTCTCTCTCTCTCTCCGCTATCACGAATCATCAGGAAAATAACTTTACAGATTCCGTTTAATAACAGCCTTGGCATGCACGCGGAACCCACAGAGGAATACTAGTTTCTGTACCCCCCCCCACCCCACCCCCCCGACATTACCTGTCAGCGAGCAAGACATCACACAGCGAGGCGCTGGAGAAATGATCAGAACTTCCCGAAACCTGTCGCTCATCCGTCTTTTACCTCCTCCCCGTGTTAAAAATAGGCCCAAGCTGTCAAGTGACAACCACAGCCCCCCCTCTCCCCCTTTTACTCACTTTCTTCAGCTCCTCATAATTCGCTGGCTGCAGCAGATCCTTGGTCATTACAAGCCACCTAATAGAACCGTGCGCGTCTCGTCATTACATGCCGTTCTCCAATTTCTCTCCATGTCAATCACTGCTAACGTGTCAGCCCGTCAAGACAAAACAAGATGAACATCCACTTGAAGTAACCAAGGAGCCATTACAAAGGCAGCAGCACGGCCACATCTCTGACCCTGAAAGTCAGTAAAGTGTCAGCTTTAAACAAGGTCTTTAATATGTGAGTCATCAAGGCTACACGAGGCTTAGCTGACTAGCAGTCAGTGCTGTGGTCCATTAGGGGAAGTTGTGCAGCTGAGTGCGATGTCAAACCCATCCACGTCATGTTCATACCAAACTCACTACTACACAATACAGAAGTAGATGAACATGCGTGGACCTTTTCTTTTGGCAAAAGTGGACATGAATTACTTGAGTAAATGTTGTTTAATTTAGCCATTAAAGGGTTATACACAATCAATAAAGATCAAATAAAGAGATTCATTTTTCTCAACTGCAGCCTCAGTTTGTATACATTTCATTTGGAGTGGATTGACCTCAACTGTGGCATCGTGACCTCATCCCGACTCCTCATATTTTGTGAAGTATCTCGATGTAAAAGGTTCATTGGTGGTTAGGTTCAAATAACAATAATAATTATTATAAAATACGGATGCACCGTCATGTCTCAGACAAAGGCTAAAGGCTGCCTGGTGCGTCGGTATAAAGACTCCCTGGCAGTGAGACCGGCCCACTGTGACTACGTGCAGCTCCTCAAAGAGACAACGCTGAGAGGCAAAGTGAGGGAGGAATGTCCGCTGCTTTTATGAAGACAGATGGCGATTAGACCGTTGTCCTTCATCACACTTTTTGTTGTCTCCATCAAAGTTTAGAAGAGGAGTTACGCAACCAATTCCTGGTACAAGGTGCATGCATCACGTGTGATAAGACCGGAGACGCTCTGGTGTACTGTGAGGACCTTTGTGTACCCCAAGTGTACAGATACACACACACACACACACACACACACACAGATACACACACACACACACACACACACACACAGATACACACACACACACACACAGAATGTTAATGTGTGATTGTTATCACTACTGGATGGTTCGTTTATCTTCCCTTCAGTGTTTGATGAATGGGTTATGTAAATAGCTGGTAGTGCAGATGAGTGTGGTTCATTTCAACATGGCTTCTGAAATGAACCCTGAGTGAGTAGGGAGTTTTCAGAGGGACATTTTCAAAGGGGCCTTCAGTGTTTTCTGAAGTATAAGATTCTGAAAAATGAATACATATTTAGCTTTAGGGGAGAGAAGATAAGGACGTTGCATTAAATAAATTAGCATGAAATCAGTTTGTGTTCACAAAAGATTAATGCAAAGTCTTTAGTGTGATTGACGAGGCGATATTTGAAATGTGATGAGTTGAACTCCAAGCGAATGCCAATATGCAGATGTTCTTGTGAATGAGAGCTGTTGATTTAATGTGACCGTGCCTTTACAGTATCACCAACTATTTCTGCAACTGTTGCAAATTAGTGTGGTTCAGCAAAACGACTCCAAACATGAAAATATATTTAGGACATAAAACACATGATAGTGGAGTGATTTGTCCCGGCCTAGTTAACTTGTACTCAGTGGGGTGATGTCATCCCAAGGTTACGCACACTGAGGTGGTGCGTGACACCCAATGCTTCTCAATAAATCATAAACCCACAGAGAACAGAAAGCATGGCAGTGTGGTGTAAGAAGACAAGCTTTGAGTATTAAATAGTACAGAGAGATGAAACACAGTGAGTGGGTCTTGATCCAGCACATGGACTTACAGGTGGAGCATGACTCATTTTAATGTTCAGTGCTGCACCTCTGAAATCATTTCACCTGTACCCTAGAGCTGCAATAGTTCATGCATATATTTCTTCAAGCTGCACATTTGGAAAAGGAGATTCTTCACGAGCCGAGCTCAAGGTCAGATCGTCACTAAATAATCATGTTGTCATGGAGATGATGTAGTCCATGCGCTGTGACCTAAGTATGATGGTCGGAGTTTAACATTGGATGTGAATGTCCTTGATCTTACTGACCTCTGACCTGCTTGACGATGCTGTGAGCGGTTTGGTCTGGTGTTCAAAGGGAGCTGCTGTTGTCTGTTTCTGGTGTGCACGGTTACGTGCGTGGCCATCTTGGTTTTGGGCCGTCGCCATCTTGTTTTTTTGCAACCAGAAGTGACACGAGAGGGTGGAGCTAAGTTCCTGTTTTAATGTATTTCATGTATGTATTATAGCGCTCATTACACCTGCACATGGAGTTTAAATTAGCCAAGATGGCTAAACTTACACAGTTACAGAAATGTCTAACAATCTGTACTGGCCTGATCATTTTAAACTGTATACATTTAAAAAGACACTGTGAAAGGGTAGCTACCTGTCAATCACTGTGTAGCCCCGCCCTAAAGCATCCCCTGCTTTATGGTCTGTTTGACTCTAAATGGACCATCATTTACTAAATGAACATCATGCTGTATTGAAGAAGACTTGAAACTAGAGATTGAGACCATAAACTCATGTTTACAATGTTTACTGAGGGAATAAATCAAGAGAGAAGTAGAGTCATCTTCTCATAGACTTCTATACAACCAGTCCATTGCAGCCTGTTTGTGCCCTTCCTGGTGTCTGGTCTAAACCACATGGTGATGGATGTGCAGAGGACAGACTGGATTATTGAGGTCTGCAGCGGCAGGTTGAACTCCTTGAGCCGGCGCAGGAAGTACATCCTCTGCTTTTTGACTATATCATCAGCAGGACAACATCATTTGTCACTGTTGAAAAATGCACGTGATGTATGATGTCACAAGGCTATGTATCAGGCACATAAACAACTGGCCTGGTTTGGGTGAGAATATGAACTCCGTTAAGGTCAGGGGACCTTCATCGTGATGCTACAATAATGACCACGTGTAGTGGTTAAGGTTACAGAGCGCTCATGGTCACGGTCAGAAAACGGACCGATCCATCCACCCCAACCTCGTTCTTACTTTATCACTCTATAAAAACGCCAGCTGACTTCCTCCGCTGCTCCTGACATACAAGAGTCATAACTCCTGCTGCTTGTCACCTCACTGTGAACACGTTGTTTTGAGGCCCTTGCTTACCATTTTTCTGTGGAGGACGGTCTCATCAAGACACTGAAGGTGTGAACAGGGACACACACTGTATTTGTACACTAGTGGCACAAAGAACACGCCACCAGTCAGGTTTGTTGCTTTCACCGTTACATGATCACTCCTCTTCCAAACTGTGATGGGGAGACGCTTCCTAGTCTCTTTCTAGACTTCTAGAGTATTTACATATATCTATGGAGGAGACATGACTCACTAAACTCATTGAGAGTCTAAGCTCCACAACCTATGCAGTAGGATTTTTCTTAAAAGATTTGTTTTTAAACCAAGGTATTGAAATCTCCGTCTCCCTCTCTGCTCAACAACTTCCATTAACATACCTGCAAACTTGTCGCTTTTCGGCGAAATTCGCCGTTTTGAATCAAAAATATGTCATCCACGTGAATCGTGTAGATCCGTAGAGTTTTTTTTTTGGGGAGGGGGGTCAACTGGCCAGCCAGCGTTTCTCCGATTGGAGTGAGACGAGGAGAAAAGGTGACGTGGTGATCTTCGCAATAAAACATCTTTGATGTGACGTGTCGAGTCTTGTCCAATCAGCGTTAAGATGTCTACAGCGTCTTCACTTCCCTCCGTTACAGTTTAAGTTCCGTTATGTTCCGTTACCGTTCAGACTTGCTGGGTTAAGTTAACGTCCACTACATGCGGAACTCTCGACTTTTAACGTTCGTCATTATCGCGAATTAGGAGGAAAAAACGTAACGTGATGAAACATGAAGCCCCCCCCCCGTGTTCCGGTTCAGTTCACGCGGTCACTCGTTAACATTAAACCAGAACACCGGCGGATCTGGTTGCTGTTTTTAACTCAAAGTAGAATGAAAGGCCCAGATACTGATGAGATGATGAGGCCCAGATACTGATGAGATGATGAGGTCAAAGAGTACAGCAACAAGGGCGTGCCCTCTGCTCCAAGGAGATAAAGTACAGCAACAAGGGCGTGCCCTCCTATCACACTACCAGACACTGTTCACTGTAATGACCACAGCCAGAGTAGATTATAATTTTAATTTAAATAATAGAACTGGATTGAATGCATATTAATTGCAAATAGAAGATAGGCCACTATTCTAACAGCTGTACAGTAACAGTATAAGTTAATATTAAGACATACAGTAACAATAGAAGTTAATATGAAGACGTACAGTAACAGTAGAAGTTAATATGAAGATGTACAGTAACAGTAGAAGTTAATATGAAGACATACAGTAACAGTAGAAGTTAATATGAAGACGTACAGTAACAGTAGAAGTTAATATGAAGACGTACAGTAACAGTAGAAGTTAATATGAAGACGTACAGTAACAGTAGAAGTTAATATGAAGACGTACAGTAACAGTGGAAGTTAATATGAAGACGTACAGTAACAGTAGAAGTTAATATGAAGACATACAGTAACAGTAGAAGTTAATATGAAGACGTACAGTAACAGTAGAAGTTAATATGAAGACGTACAGTAACAGTAGAAGTTAATATGAAGACGTACAGTTACAGTAGAAGTTAATATGAAGACATACAGTAACAGTAGAAGTTAATATGAAGACATACAGTAACAGTAGAAGTTAATATGAAGACGTACAGTAACAGTAGAAGTTAATATGAAGACGTACAGTAACAGTAGAAGTTAATATGAAGACATACAGTAACAGTAGAAGTTAATATGAAGACATACAGTAACAGTAGAAGTTAATATGAAGACGTACAGTAACAGTAGAAGTTAATATGAAGACATACAGTTACAGTAGAAGTTAATATGAAGACATACAGTAACAGTAGAAGTTAATATGAAGACATACAGTAACAGTAGAAGTTAATATGAAGACATACAGTAACAGTAGAAGTTAATATGAAGACATACAGTAACAGTAGAAGTTAATATGAAGACATACAGTAACAGTAGAAGTTAATATGAAGACGTACAGTAACAGTAGAAGTTAATATGAAGACATACAGTTACAGTAGAAGTTAATATGAAGACATACAGTAACAGTAGAAGTTAATATGAAGACATACAGTAACAGTAGAAGTTAATATGAAGACGTACAGTAACAGTAGAAGTTAATATGAAGACATACAGTAACAGTAGAAGTTAATATGAAGACATACAGTAACAGTATAAGTTAATATGAAGACATACAGTAACAGTAGAAGTTAATATGAAGATGTACAGTAACAGTAGAAGTTAATATGAAGACATACAGTAACAGTATAAGTTAATATTAAGACATACAGTAACAATAGAAGTTAATATGAAGACGTACAGTAACAGTAGAAGTTAATATGAAGACATACAGTAACAGTAGAAGTTAATATGAAGACGTACAGTAACAGTAGAAGTTAATATGAAGACGTACAGTAACAGTAGAAGTTAATATGAAGACATACAGTAACAGTAGAAGTTAATATGAAGACGTACAGTAACAGTAGAAGTTAATATGAAGACGTACAGTAACAGTAGAAGTTAATATGAAGACGTACAGTAACAGTAGAAGTTAATATGAAGACGTACAGTAACAGTAGAAGTTAATATGAAGACATACAGTAACAGTAGAAGTTAATATGAAGACATTCAGTAACAGTAGAAGTTAATATGAAGACGTACAGTAACAGTAGAAGTTAATATGAAGACGTACAGTAACAGTGGAAGTTAATATGAAGACATACAGTAACAGTAGAAGTTAATATGAAGACGTACAGTAACAGTAGAAGTTAATATGAAGACGTACAGTAACAGTAGAAGTTAATATGAAGACGTACAGTAACAGTAGAAGTTAATATGAAGACGTACAGTAACAGTAGAAGTTAATATGAAGACATACAGTAACAGTAGAAGTTAATATGAAGACATACAGTAACAGTAGAAGTTAATATGAAGACATACAGTAACAGTAGAAGTTAATATGAAGACATACAGTAACAGTAGAAGTTAATATGAAGACATACAGTAACAGTAGAAGTTAATATGAAGACGTACTGTAACAGTAGAAGTTAATATGAAGACGTACAGTAACAGTAGAAGTTAATATGAAGACGTACAGTAACAGTAGAAGTTAACATGAAGACGTACAGTAACAGTAGAAGTTAATATGAAGACATACAGTAACAGTAGAAGTTAATATGAAGACGTACAGTAACAATAGAAGTTAATATGAAGACGTACAGTAACAGTAGAAGTTAATATGAAGACGTACAGTAACAGTAGAAGTTAATATGAAGCCATACAGTAACAGTAGAAGTTAATATGAAGACATACAGTAACAGTAGAAGTTAATATGAAGACATACAGTAACAGTAGAAGTTAATATGAAGACATACAGTAACAGTAGAAGTTAATATGAAGCCATACAGTAACAGTAGAAGTTAATATGAAGACGTACAGTAACAGTAGAAGTTAATATGAAGACGTACAGTAACAGTAGAAGTTAATATGAAGACATACAGTAACAGTAGAAGTTAATATGAAGACATACAGTAACAGTAGAAGTTAATATGAAGACGTACAGTAACAGTAGAAGTTAATATGAAGACATACAGTAACAGTAGAAGTTAATATGAAGACATACAGTAACAGTAGAAGTTAATATGAAGACGTACAGTAACAGTAGAAGTTAATATGAAGACGTACAGTAACAGTAGAAGTTAATATGAAGACATACAGTAACAGTAGAAGTTAATATGAAGACGTACAGTAACAGTAGAAGTTAATATGAAGACGTACAGTAACAGTAGAAGTTAATATGAAGACATACAGTAACAGTAGAAGTTAATATGAAGACATACAGTAACAGTAGAAGTTAATATGAAGACGTACAGTAACAGTAGAAGTTAATATGAAGACGTACAGTAACAGTAGAAGTTAATATGAAGACGTACAGTTACAGTAGAAGTTAATATGAAGACATACAGTAACAGTAGAAGTTAATATGAAGACATACAGTAACAGTAGAAGTTAATATGAAGACGTACAGTAACAGTAGAAGTTAATATGAAGACGTACAGTAACAGTAGAAGTTAATATGAAGACATACAGTAACAGTAGAAGTTAATATGAAGACATACAGTAACAGTAGAAGTTAATATGAAGACGTACAGTAACAGTAGAAGTTAATATGAAGACATACAGTTACAGTAGAAGTTAATATGAAGACATACAGTAACAGTAGAAGTTAATATGAAGACATACAGTAACAGTAGAAGTTAATATGAAGACGTACAGTAACAGTAGAAGTTAATATGAAGACATACAGTAACAGTAGAAGTTAATATGAAGACATACAGTAACAGTAGAAGTTAATATGAAGACATACAGTAACAGTAGAAGTTAATATGAAGACATACAGTAACAGTAGAAGTTAATATGAAGACATACAGTAACAGTAGAAGTTAATATGAAGACATACAGTAACAGTAGAAGTTAATATGAAGACGTACAGTAACAGTAGAAGTTAATATGAAGACATACAGTTACAGTAGAAGTTAATATGAAGACATACAGTAACAGTAGAAGTTAATATGAAGACATACAGTAACAGTAGAAGTTAATATGAAGACGTACAGTAACAGTAGAAGTTAATATGAAGACATACAGTAACAGTAGAAGTTAATATGAAGACATACAGTAACAGTATAAGTTAATATGAAGACATACAGTAACAGTAGAAGTTAATATGAAGATGTACAGTAACAGTAGAAGTTAATATGAAGACATACAGTAACAGTATAAGTTAATATTAAGACATACAGTAACAATAGAAGTTAATATGAAGACGTACAGTAACAGTAGAAGTTAATATGAAGACATACAGTAACAGTAGAAGTTAATATGAAGACGTACAGTAACAGTAGAAGTTAATATGAAGACGTACAGTAACAGTAGAAGTTAATATGAAGACATACAGTAACAGTAGAAGTTAATATGAAGACGTACAGTAACAGTAGAAGTTAATATGAAGACGTACAGTAACAGTAGAAGTTAATATGAAGACGTACAGTAACAGTAGAAGTTAATATGAAGACGTACAGTAACAGTAGAAGTTAATATGAAGACATACAGTAACAGTAGAAGTTAATATGAAGACATTCAGTAACAGTAGAAGTTAATATGAAGACGTACAGTAACAGTAGAAGTTAATATGAAGACGTACAGTAACAGTGGAAGTTAATATGAAGACGTACAGTAACAGTAGAAGTTAATATGAAGACGTACAGTAACAGTAGAAGTTAATATGAAGACGTACAGTAACAGTAGAAGTTAATATGAAGACGTACAGTAACAGTAGAAGTTAATATGAAGACGTACAGTAACAGTAGAAGTTAATATGAAGACATACAGTAACAGTAGAAGTTAATATGAAGATGTACAGTAACAGTAGAAGTTAATATGAAGACATACAGTAACAGTAGAAGTTAATATGAAGACATACAGTAACAGTAGAAGTTAATATGAAGACATACAGTAACAGTAGAAGTTAATATGAAGACGTACTGTAACAGTAGAAGTTAATATGAAGACGTACAGTAACAGTAGAAGTTAATATGAAGACGTACAGTAACAGTAGAAGTTAACATGAAGACGTACAGTAACAGTAGAAGTTAATATGAAGACATACAGTAACAGTAGAAGTTAATATGAAGCCATACAGTAACAGTAGAAGTTAATATGAAGACATACAGTAACAGTAGAAGTTAATATGAAGACATACAGTAACAGTAGAAGTTAATATGAAGATATACAGTAACAGTAGAAGTTAATATGAAGCCATACAGTAACAGTAGAAGTTAATATGAAGACATACAGTAACAGTAGAAGTTAATATGAAGACGTACAGTAACAGTAGAAGTTAATATGAAGACGTACAGTAACAGTAGAAGTTAATATGAAGACGTACAGTAACAGTAGAAGTTAATATGAAGACGTACAGTAACAGTAGAAGTTAATATGAAGACATACAGTAACAGTAGAAGTTAATATGAAGACGTACAGTAACAGTAGAAGTTAATATGAAGACGTACAGTAACAGTAGAAGTTAATATGAAGACATACAGTAACAGTAGAAGTTAATATGAAGACATACAGTAACAGTAGAAGTTAATATGAAGACGTACAGTAACAGTAGAAGTTAATATGAAGACATACAGTAACAGTAGAAGTTAATATGAAGACATACAGTAACAGTAGAAGTTAATATGAAGACGTACAGTAACAGTAGAAGTTAATATGAAGACATACAGTAACAGTAGAAGTTAATATGAAGACATACAGTAACAGTAGAAGTTAATATGAAGACATACAGTAACAGTAGAAGTTAATATGAAGACATACAGTAACAGGGTTCAATGAAAACTAATCACTTTATTTGCAGGCGATGGTTCTCGCTACTCTGCTATCTTTGTTTTTATTTGACTAAAACTTTTGAAAATGAGACCTCGTTCTAAATGGATTTTGTCTAAATAAAGGTTGTTAATAATAATAATATTGATTTAAAAAAAGAAAAGAAGAAGCTAACTAGCCAGCTGTTCAACTGGAGCTGAAATAGTGATAAATAACTGAAAAATAAATTATTCTTTTGCTTAAAGTAAATATGGTCTTATCACTTAATGTTATTCTCAGAGTACACCAGACATTTTAAAGGGTTAGGGTTTTAAAGATCATATCTGAAATGAAAATTCATGACACCAGCACCCCCCCCCCCCCCCCGACATGGTTTTGGACTTGTCACCTTTTTCACTCCTTATGAGTTTGCAGGTATGCATTAAAGTAGGACTTTATGAAGGGCCACTTTAGGACCGACTTAGTGGACCAAAGAGAGACATAACAGACGAGTGGTTTGGACCTAGTTTGCCAAACTGAAGCCCCTCTGAAGGTGAACTAGTGGTTCAGATCAGGTTTTATCTGATGCAACAGAAGCGTCTGGGGGAGGCTGAGACAGAAAGAGAAGAGAATCAGTGACAGAAAGGCTGAGGGAGATAAAGACGATGTGGTTGAGAGAGTCAAGAGGGCATGGAAAGGGAGAGAAAGGGAGAGAAAGGGAGGGAAAGTGGAGGAGAGCGGACACAAATGAGGAGTGCAGCAGATAGAGCCAGATACTGAGCTGCAGATTTGGCTGTTTAATCGAGTCGGCGAGGATTAGAGCCGGATTATGTAGGAATTGCGACATAGCAGTAAATTAGCTCGGTAGCTTTAATCTGAGAGGCGGACAAAGCCAAAGTGACCAGACAGTGTGTGTGTGTGTGTGTGTGTGTGTGTGTGTTGTAATGAGGTGACATAGTTTGTCTGTTGAAACAGACAAACGTCCCTAACTGTCTTTGTGGGCTAATAGTCCTGATGGTGATGCTACAGCAACCGTCTGAAGTTAAAAACGTAGAAAATTCAGACAAATTAGTCGTATGTGCTATAGGGATGGGAAATGATTTCCAAAAGAACATTGAATTCATAGAAAATATATATTTCTATGTATTATATATTATATATTTTTTATATTTTGGTAGTATTCTTGTGTGGCACGTTCAGTTTTTTATTTTTTTACAGTGTGTGTGTGTGTGTGTGTGTGTGTTTGCACCACGCCCTCTGTTCCAACAATTTGGTCAAAGTAAGTCCTTAATTCATGGAGTTAGATTTGTGTTGTTGACAGAATGGATGACACCTAGTGATGGTGAGGGTTTGTGAAGTCCTAGTGTGAAGCTGCTTTTAGCAGATAGTCCAACAGGACCATGCCCTTGGTGTTGAAGGTTGTGAGTTCGATCTCGGGCTGATGCAGAGTAAACATGCTCATGCCTACTCGGGCGTGCTGTGTGAGTTAGAGACATGCGACTTCTAGTTTAATGATAATTCTGCTTCTTCCTCCTCAAGAATCCCCGACTCACTGCTGCGCGGCAGCTATAATCTATAATCTATATTTCATTTTTTCCTTTTCGGAACAAAAAAGATTCACAAATGGAATCTTCCCTTCATACACTTTTAGGCTCCAGTTTCCTCACTGAATCAGAGCGGCAACAATAGTCGATTCATTTGATAATTGATTAATTGTAAAATTGTCCCGTTGTGCTCCAACACGTGATTGGCATGAGTCACAGTTTTCTGACTATTTTTAGACCAAAGGATTCAACTTTAAGCAGATTAAACAATCATAAATATATGTGTTAGTTTGCAGCCCTCTGGATTACGATGCGTATGTGATTAAAATGTATCTTACACACATAACAGCAGAATACTAGGATTCTGTTGATTACCTTTAAAGATGATGAAAACTATAATCTAACTGATATGCCCAGTGAAGGCTTTCTTTCTTACATTTACTTGATTTTACAATGCAAGTCACTCCTGAAGGAAAGGCTCTTTAAATCTCTTTGTGAGCTCTTAGCTGTGAATGCAGGAATCAGCAGCCAGTACTGAAGTCATGTGAGCAGTACTGATGTCCTGTGAGCAGTACTGAAGTCCTGTGAGCAGTACTGATGTCCTGTGAGCAGTACTGAAGTCATGTGAGCAGTACTGATGTCCTGTGAGCAGTACTGATGTCCTGTGAGCAGTACTGAAGTCATGTGAGCAGTACTGATGTCATGTGAGCAGTACTGAAGTCATGTGAGCAGTACTGATGTCATGTGAGCAGTACTGATGTCATGTGAGCAGTACTGAAGTCATGTGAGCAGTACTGAAGTCATGTGAGCAGTACTGATGTCCTGTGAGCAGTACTGATGTCATGTGAGCAGTACTGAAGTCCTGTGAGCAGTACTGATGTCCTGTGAGCAGTACTGATGTCATGTGAGCAGTACTGATGTCCTGTGAGCAGTACTGATGTCCTGTGAGCAGTACTGATGTCATGTGAGCAGTACTGAAGTCCTGTGAGCAGTACTGATGTCCTGTGAACAGTACTGATGTCATGTGAGCAGTACTGAAGTCCTGTGAGCAGTACTGATGTCATGTGAGCAGTACTGATGTCCTGTGAGCAGTACTGATGTCCTGTGAGCAGTACTGATGTCCTGTGAGCAGTACTGATGTCATGTGAGCAGTACTGATGTCATGTGAGCAGTACTGAAGTCATGTGAGCAGTACTGATGTCCTGTGAGCAGTACTGATGTCCTGTGAGCAGTACTGATGTCATGTGAGCAGTACTGATGTCATGTGAGTAGTACTGAAGTCCTGTGAGCAGTACTGATGTCATGTGAGCAGTACTGAAGTCCTGTGAGCAGTACTGATGTCATGTGAGTAGTACTGAAGTCCTGTGAGCAGTACTGATGTCATGTGAGCAGTACTGATGTCATGTGAGCAGTACTGATGTCATGTGAGCAGTACTGATGTCATGTGAGCAGTACTGAAGTCCTGTGAGCAGTACTGAAGTCATGTGAGCAGTACTGATGTCATGTGAGCAGTACTGAAGTCATGTGAGCAGTACTGAAGTCATGTGAGCAGTACTGAAGTCCTGTGAGCAGTACTGATGTCATGTGAGCAGTACTGATGTCATGTGAGCAGTACTGATGTCCTGTGAGCAGTACTGATGTCCTGTGAGCAGTACTGATGTCATGTGAGCAGTACTGAAGTCATGTGAGCAGTACTGAAGTCATGTGAGCAGTACTGAAGTCATGTGAGCAGTACTGAAGTCATGTGAGCAGTACTGAAGTCCTGTGAGCAGTACTGAAGTCCTGTGAGCAGTACTGATGTCATGTGAGCAGTACTGAAGTCATGTGAGCAGTACTGAAGTCATGTGAGCAGTACTGAAGTCATGTGAGCAGTACTGAAGTCATGTGAGTAGTACTGATGTCATGTGAGCAGTCCAGCGCCGATGAAACCCGATCGGAGCAGGTAGGTCAGGCACCCATGACGGCAGAAACGCTCCAGTGAGTCCTCCATTCAGGCTGTGATCAGCGTTGACATGCCACACACGCATGCGCACAACTCACACCTGAGTGGGTTGCTCAGGAAACACACACTTTGTGTGATACACACACACACACACACACCACTGGAGAAGTTGTATTGGTGGCGGAGGAGGAAAAGATGACCGTGCACCTCTGTGAATGAGGGTAGATGGGGTGTAGAGGAGAGCAAAACATCTGAGTTATGACTTATTAAAAGGTATGTGTAAGTGTTTGTGTGTGTAGAAGGGGGAGGGGGGTATTATAGAGGGCATGATGAAGTTGCTTACATAAGAGCTCATCTCCAGCCTACAGTAGCACCTTAGCTATAGCCGAGTCCCTGTCAGCCCCTGGAGTGGCGGCCGCCTCGTGTCCGTTTCAATTACAGTCCCTCCTCCAGGACCCGCTGCGTTCCTTTTCCAGCCACAGCGCTCAGCAGGCCTCGCTAACAGGCTGCAGACATCCTCTCATATCCGCATGCGCCACGCCACACACACTCCACCACGGGGGCTCTGTGGGTAGTTGTTTTCATAAGACCATGCCAGCACAACTTATTCAATGCTGGACGAATGCTTGTGTTTGTTTGCTGCTCTTCTAATCCATTGTTCATCTTCTTCGGTAGGATGGGAACTGACAAAAATAAATTGTGAAAGCTACAAACCAATCAGATCAGCTGTTTGTTAGGTTCCCTCTGGGCTCATTCACAGTACGTTAGGAAACACAGAGTATGTCAGCTGATGATGTGATGGAGGAGCTTTTCTGACCTGACCTTTTCTTAAATCCCATGCAATGAACCGAAGCCCACCTGACCTGTTAGCAAACATTTTACAAAGCTAAGACCCTGACAAGCTAACAGTAACACAAACTGGATGTAACAAATTAAGCAATATGAAACATTTTAAAAGATCTATTTTTTCTCCCATATGTAGATGATTATTGGTCAGTGTAGCTTCAGCTGAACTTGTTGTCTTCAAGGCCAATAAGGACACGATGAAGTGATCACATCTGTAGTGAAGTGTGTGGCGCGCCCCACGCACAACAGGTGGAACAACAAATGATTTATTGACGTCGCACTCTTTTTCACGGCGGAACAGTAAATTGTCTATCCCAGTAGCAATGGTGTTCATTCAGACACATAGACTGTAGGGTTACAGAATGGACAGATTTGTAATCAAATGGAAATATGAGTAAGTTGGGAGGGATGTACCGAATAGTTCTAAAAACTACAAACTGACATAACAAATCCTTCTGGTTCAATCCATACCTCTTGTTGTTAAGCCTTTTAAAAACATTTTCACTGCACACCTGTAGCTTACCAGGGCGGTCTAACAGCAATCTAATAATACCATGAATTACATTATGTAACCACAATATTATATTTTCTCCATTTTCTTAGGGCGATAACATCAGAGAATATGACAACAGACATTCAAAGCTTCATTAGAAAACCTCAATCAAAGCTTCAAGTGTAAGAAACTTGACATTGGGTGCAGCACTCTGACGAAGCCCGTCCTGCTCTTGGGCTCACAGTGAATGTGGTTGGAGATGAGGAGAGACCAGCATATACTACTAACGTAGTTACGCACATAACTTAAAACAGCGTGTGGACTTTTGGTTCCACAGGTGACACGAATAGCAGTCTCCTAGGTGAAGGTCCTGTGTTTGTTTAAACTATGGCACCTGGTTTCCTTTTCCTTACTATGGGCACCAGAAGTTCTTCATGAGCTGCTTGCAAAGACGACCTATGCAGCATGTTTTATCAATGAAGACGCCTTGAAATCCACCGTCCCCTTTTACAGGACGAGATTGGAGAAGGATTTTGATACAACACTCACTATGACGTACAGTTGACAATAAACACATGGTGCTAGGCTCAGAACTATTTTTATATTTCACTGTGTATAATGAGCGTAATGGGCCAACATAAAGCGCATACTTTGTGGCTGACATGGCCTCCTGTCTGCTGATTTGTTTGTTTAACAGTTGAACAACATGATGGGCTAATTCCTGCCACCCTTGGGACCCGCTGGGCAGATCAAGTGAAAACAACTCACTTCTGAGGCATCGGGCAGGATATCGCTATCGCCACCGCCCACCGCGTAATTACAAGCCCTTCTCCCAACGGTCGCTGGACGATCGTTGTCACAGAGGGGAGACGTTCAAACTGCCAAGCCCCCAATGGTGGATGGCTTTTTAGGAGGGACATGGACGTCCTAGGGAGTCCAGAGTGCTTAGTGGAAGGAGAGTGTCCTGCATTATGCATGGTGGTTGTTATTTTCATCACATGGTGCTGTCAGGCGTCATTGTTGTTCCTGCCCCGTCAGCACAAATGTGTTCACAGATTGCTGTTTTGGTGTCTACTTTAACCACCTCTCTTACTCCCTCCATTCCTGTTCTTCCCTCTCTACTTTACTCCACTGCGTTATGGGAATGGGGTTAGGAGACCCAGTGCCTTCCATTAACTGGTCCCTGTCTCCCGGTCTGAGGAGGGACTCTTGTTGTGACAAAGCTGGCCCTGGCTCTCAGGCCACTCAGGAGAGCGAGGGGGGGGGAAAGTGGCCCTGCTTGGGAGCCCATGCATTATTTCACACAGCAAGTGACAGCCCAGCACACAGGCACAAATGCCAACAGACGCCGGGGTGTCAGTGAGAGGTGTGTGTGTTGATGTGTGGATGTGCACACGGGCTCCTGAATGTGTGTGTGTGTGTGTGTGTTCCGGCTTTGTGCCACTGCTACTGTGAAGGCTTGCAGCATACAGTATCCTCCACAGCCAAATAACCTAGATTAGGGCTGGACGGGATTTAGTGAAGTTGTTAGAATAAATCTTTTGAGGCCATGTTTGGTAAAAGATGAGTGTGTGACTAAAAGAGCTGTTGCCAGGTCTCAAAGCACTCTGTTACAGTTTATATGTAAAGTAAAGTGCAAATTACTCAGATCCACCCACCTGTGATGCACTTGGTCTGTTCATCTGTTGTGTGAAGAGTTGATTGTTTTCTGTAAGGAGCATTTAATGATGTTCAATGCGCTCTATCAATGACCTTGATACAGAATTGGTCTATAAAGGCCCATTTCCTGGAGGAGTAACTCATTCATTTGAAATGAGAATGTGTTGCATCATTATGTCGAGGCAGCTTCCAATTAACACCATACTTGATGACTAGAAAAGTTATTTTGACTTCATCAGTGCACACTCGTCGCTCTCATCACCTCCACCGAGGAGGCGATGTTTCGATTTGTTTGTTTGTCGGCAGGATTACGGAGAACATACCGGCCTGATTTCCATGAAACCTGGTGGAAGGATGTAGCATGAACCCAGGGAGAAGCCATTACATTACAGGAGCGGACACGAATAACATGGAGAGAGAGTGACTGGGATTGGCCTTGGTGGAGGTCTGTGCTAGTTGGACATGTTATTTGGTGTAGATGGATTCCTTCAGCTACTAAGCTTGACAAAAAGCTTAATTAATGAACTACTATTTAATTGCTTGGTCATTCAGTCACTACATTTTACCTTGACATATCTCAGTGCTGTACGTTGGTGCTGTGCGATGGACTCTAATCCTAAACACAAAAACAGATGAGAAAAAGCTCCACAATTCAGTAACATATCGTCAGTTTTTCTGTTTTCTTCACCAATTGTTTTCCAAAATGTACAATGTGTAAAAACAAATATCAAATTTGACTTTGCCAGGACTTTAACCCAATGAGCCTAAGGCCTAATAGTACAGTAGTGGATGGAAATACACATTAATTCCCATTTTCTGAAATTCTGTAAAAAAACAAAACTGCTTCATTTGGATGTAAACTTGGCTAGTGTTTACTAAAACTGGTTCCTGACCACTAGGCATTATTATTTGACATAAGGACGTGCTCAGTTCTCACATGAACCCTATTGTATCCAGTTGTGTCACCAAACAGCCTCCCTTGGTTTGATATTCTCTAGACTTCAAGCACCATAATGCTGCAATTTCCCTATGTGGCCCCCATTCCATTTATTCCTAAAACCAGCTGATAAACACGCAGCGTAATAGGAAGAGAGACAGAGGGAAGGGAAAAAATGTATTGGGAGATGGAGGAAATAAAATAAATCACAGAGACAGGAGAAAAATGGGAGTTGTCTATCTCTACCATTGCCTATTAGGCAGGAAAGGCTTTGCGCTTGTGTGTGTGTGCACGCATGGCTATACGTGTGTTTTTGCGCGTTACATCCGAGCCCACTTCCTCTTTCCCCTCCTGACATTCCACTTCCTGTCACAGAGGCCTGGCGCTCCCAGATAAGGCCCTCCAGTACATTCCTCCTTCCTGTCGTCGCTCTCCATCCAGCATCAATTCCAGCCCTGCGGCGATCAATCGAGCCGATAACGGTTCGCAACCAAAATAAATAAATACATTCTGTCTTCTCCGCATCTCAGCACAAAAAGCTGCTGGTGGATAACAGCCTCTATTGTAGTGGCAGGACGGAGGAAACAACAAGCTATCCATGGGGACTGGCTGCTTGTGGTAGAGACCTCCGCTGCTCAGCAAGCACTGATCAATATTTCCTAACCTTTTGTGGGTGATGGGAATATTAAGGTGCAAGAAGGCTTCGGCGCTAGACCGGAGTTAGTCTTTAACGGAGGTTTTAGCCGGTGTGATGGCGGCGCCACGCCCATCCTTCCTGCAACTGGATCCCCGCTGTGGCAGCAGGAGAAAAGGGCCGAGGGGGTCTGACACCGTGGGGAGAGACTCGTCTCCTGTTTCTGCTCATGTGCACAGGTTGGTTGGTAACTGGAGTTGGACCCCATTGTCCATTGTGCTGAGGGATTCTGGGTAGTGGAGCGGATACAATGGCTCGATTTAGAGAAGGAAGGCTCTTACCTGGAAAGAAGAAAAGTATTGAGGTCTTTGCTCGTGCTTCAGTACTAAATCAAACACAAGCTGAGTGAAGATAGTGTGTCTGTGTGATAGCCTGTTCCTTTAAAGAAAAGAAGATGATCATTATCCAGCAGACTACTGAAATGGTTGGGGGGGGGTTCACTTTGCTCATTACCTTGACGTGGGACAACATTTCAAGCCATGTAAATACTCGCCTGACATTTAACTTAAATTGACATTTTACTTCCCTTCATTTTTCATTTCACAATGGTGCGGAGGAGCTTGTAATGACACATAGAATGAATGTTATCCAACCAGATTTGAGCGGTAATTACATTATTTTGAGCGCAGAATAAGCATAACTTGTCAAATATATATATGAATAAGTACATTAAATTAAATAAAGTGCACATCCTGATAGCTTATGTATGGACATTTTCACTCAAATGACCCGTAGAAACTGCAGTTACTGGCAGTAATAAACCTAATCAAGAATACACAAAGTTAGCTTTTACAGGTAAGGAGGAATTAACAGTCAGTGACAAAAAGCAAAATGAAGCGCTGAGGACTGATCCGCCAGTAGTATAAAATGAAGTC
Organism: Leptoclinus maculatus; assembly: GCA_032191485.1. Classification (NCBI taxonomy): domain Eukaryota; kingdom Metazoa; phylum Chordata; class Actinopteri; order Perciformes; family Stichaeidae; genus Leptoclinus; species Leptoclinus maculatus. Next base: position 2,837,601 of record JAVDOI010000001.1, read on the forward strand.
TATATTCCTGGATGTTGACCTATTGCCTGATGTTAAGGTAGAGACAGTTGTACAGTCCTGTTCCATTCAAAGAGGAACCTTCTCCAGCCTCTTCTCATGCGGAGATGTTTTGCCTCTCACAGCTCTCTAATTCTTGCCTCACCATCGTCTGTGTGACACAGCAGCTCGGTAGTCTGCTCGTGCTGACAGAACACATCACATCACACCAACACTCACATGAGCTCATGGGTTACCTGTTGGTCTCGGAGTTCACTTTGTGATTTTATCAAGCACAGGTTTGTATCTCTGTCCTTTTTTAGAAATAAATTAGATTTTGAAGCATGTTGTGACTTTACCTTAAAAGTGCCACACAAAAACCCTTAAGATGGTGTTAATGTTGCTGACTTTATTGTGCGTTGTGAATCACATCACATGATGCAGCTCAGCCAATCAAATATGGGCATTCTGACAAGCTTCCTGACTCGAGTACCACACACCGTGACACAGGGGGCTGAGACGAGGAAAGAGATTGCAGAGCAGTACGTTTAATGTTTGGGTTGTGAAAGTAAAATCACAAGACGGTCTCCTAAAGAGACGAATGGGCCGCGGCTTGTCATTAAGGGATGATGGTGGGTCCCACAGCCAGACCAGCTGAGAACCACTGTCCTACATGAGCACAGAAAACATTATGATTTCCTGAATTTAAGCTTCTGCATTTTCCAAATGCTCTAGCATTATTCAAACGTATTGTAAGCCGAGTACGGAACGGTTTAATACGAGTAGTACATAGTTACAGCCTTAGAAACGAATAATAGCTGTGGCGCCATCATGTGGTTATAAGGTGGTATTTCAGCTGCATGACAGCAGTGAAGGCCTGGGTATAAAATGCACGCCCGCCACTGGATTTAACCCATAAAACATAAAACACTGACCATTATGAAACATTATTTTGGTGTTGCCCACAGACAGGCAGTGCTTTGTCCGTAGCCTCCTGTGAGGGACCAGGGTACGCATAAAGCTGGGAGAGCAGGTAAAGTGGAAAAAATAGGGATTTTATTCACCCAAAATATGTACAATAGTATAAACATAATTAAATAGAACTTAGGTTAAATAACATAGTGAGTGCTCTTCTGATCAAGGGACACTAACCCCGCCATCTCCTAACTGCAGGCTGCCCAGTCCATAGTCAATCGCAGGGGTGTGAAGACACTCCTCCGCTGTGGCGCAGATGCAAAGGTTCCCGACAACACCCCTCTTGCTGCTGCAGAATGGCACGGTCCAATTAGCCAGGCTGCTCTACTTAGAGCGGTGTGATGCAGCGGCTCAGTTTTTTGCCAGGATGGTCGGCTGCAACACACTGACAGGAAAGTTAACAACTCAACATTACTCATATTATTCAGTTCATAATTGGTTTGGCTAGTTTGCAGCCGCCACACACTCCCCTCCTTCTGATATCACGCCATGAGAAAAGGAGAGAAACCAGTTGATGCCTGAGGGACCTCTCTGTAAGCAAAAAGCAAATAGGGTAACCATTGGTCCCAATCAGATCCTGTATCATTTATGAACTTTCTGAGCATTTGTTTGAGGGTTTGGTTGAACTTTTCTGTCAAACCATCAGTCTGAGGATGGTATGGGGTAGTCCTGATGCCTTTAATCCCCAGCAGTTTGTACACATCCTTCAGGAGCTTGGATATGAAGTTCGTCCCCTGATCGGTAAGAATTTCATTGGGAAACCCCACCCTTGCAAAGAATTGCACCAAACAAAAAGCAATCGACTTGGCCTTTACGTTTTTAAGGGGGAAAACTTCTGGATATCTGGTAGCATAGTCAGTAATTACCAGCATGAAGCGATTTCCTGACTTGCTCCTTTCCACAGGGCCCACAATGTCCATACCCAACCGTCCAAATGGAGTAGCAATGATGGGCAATGGCTGAAGGGGTACTTTAGAAGGATATCTGGCTGAGGTTTGTTGACATTGAGGACAGCTTCTGCAATACTGGGCCACATCAGCACGTAGACCAGGCCAGCGGAAATGTCTCTTAATGCGGTCAAAACTTTTGTGTTTCCCCAAGTGGCCTGCCCAAGGTATAGAGTGGCCAAGCTTGAGTACAATTTCCCTAGCCGATTTAGGTACCATTAGCTGCTTTGCTGACCCCTGCTTGTGGTACAGTATCCCATTTTCTGTGAAATATCCATCTCCCTCAATCAGTTCAAGTCCTTCCCCTTCCTCCAATGGCCTAGCCTGCTGTAGATAAGCACTTAAACTAGTGTCATTTTGTTGCATTGCCTGCATGTCAGTTGGTATTTGATACCCCAAAGGCTGTGGTGGGTTTGGTTCAATGGACTGATTTACTTTAGTATTTTGGAACTTTTCCTGTCTTTTCTGGCTACGTGTTTTACAATCTCTGCCTGGCTTAGTTTCGATTACAGCATTGTGAAAAGGAAGTTCACTGAGAGGTTGGATAGGTTGTTTGGTCTCTTTAGCTCTTGCCCGTGTGAGCGCGGCATTACAGACATTACTTGGATACAAGAGATCAAGGAGAACAGGCAGGTCGTGACCTAGTACCACCGGAAAGGGTAGATGCTCAACAACACCAACATTCATGAGGTAACTCTGGCCTTGCACTTTAATATAGACATCTGCTGTGGGATAAGATTTTTCATCTCCATGTACACAACAAATGGGCACGGTGTCAGTCATACACATACTGTGGGGAGGAATGAACTGTCTACGAACAAGGGTCTGGTCGCTGCCAGTGTCAATGAGGGCCTTTAACTCACAGCCATTCATTTCCACCATGATCTCTCTTTGCGGCTGTTGCAGCTCCCTTTTTGGCTTCCGGTCAGGTCTTGGCACAGAGCACATCTGGGTTAGTTTCACAGGATTTTTGGGACAAACAGGTTTTGTGTGTCCCTCTTCCCCACACAAATAACAAATAAGTCTCTTTGAAAATTTGGAACATGGCTTCACTTCTGTAGGTTGCTCCTTTACAGGAGCCTTACCCCCTGTTGCGTCCACCCTTTGTGTTGACCGATAGACACCTGGTCCTTTGTAGTCCTTAGTCGACTTCCAGGCAGCAAAACTCCATGGCTGCTTCTTCCGTCTGGCAGCGACAAACACATCAGATAGGTCAGCTGCCTCTGCGGCTGTTCCCGGGTTGTGCTCCCTAATCCAAACCTGTAGCTCAGGGGAAAGCATTCTCAGGTACTGTTCCAGGACAATAATTTCTCCAATTTCATCATTTATGTCATATTTTTGAAGAATAGCCCTTTTAACTTCCTTATATTCTAGAGCATCATCAATATCCATATGGACATAAGCACTTCTAGCTTTGCCTGACAATAATGGAATGAGTCTGAAAGCCCAATCTTCTGGCTAGTTTGCAGCCGCCACACCTCCATATATTGTGACTGTTACAATTTATTTTTGTTTTGTACGGCAATACTGCGAAATTCTAAACAACTACACATAGCTTTGACGCAGAGCGCTGACGCAGAGCGCTGACGCAGAGCGCTGATGCAGAGCGGCGACACATATCCATGAAGTTGTTTAATAAAAAATTAAACCATCCTCAATCATATTCACAGAGCTGTTAGCATGGCTGTAGACTCTTTCTCTTGTTACCATTTAACCTTGCTCTATCCAATGGTAGTGACAACAGTCACTGCGGTACACAACACTCCTTTAATTTCAACCCATGCGATGTCATTAAAAGCTCCTGATGGCAGGCCAACAGCTTGCTCGATGATTGATAGCGCTCGACAGCGCTGCAGCTAGGCTGTTGGTCTTCAGTCGGCAGTAGCAACTAATATTTCTCACTGTGAGTTTGATTTCCATCAGTGACACGTTTACTGTCAGTCATTTGTATTTATAGCTGCCAGAGAGGTTTCATTAGTTAGGCCACGCGTGTTAGCAGGTGGGAATCTCTGCATGCGTGTGTGTGTGTGTGTGTCTGACTCCCAGTCCGTCTGCTGCTGCCGTCCCTCCACCCAGGCGCCAGATGTGCCTGTCTCTTCGGGGAGCCTTACCTTTAGCGCTGCCTTTGAACGCTGATAGGATTAGGAGTGTTGAGGCTTAGCACAAAGTCCTCGCCGCTTTGCCATCTAACCCAATCAACTGTGAGTGCAGCAGAGATGAGAGGAAGAGCTACCATGCCAACACCTCTGTCCACACGCTTTTATGTTGCACACACGCACACAAAATAGGACATGCTTTCAGTTTTTTCTCTATGAAATCCCTCATTTTTCACTTCATCTAGACATATTAATGACTAAAGCAAGACATATCCTGTACTAAACTTAAATATATATCAACATGTGTTTGATTCACGCTGCCAATTCCAATATACTGTTAGTCTGAGGAGTGACATACAGCTAATGTGGCTTAATAATGACACAATACTGTTGGATGATTTTAATTTGAATATCTTTATGCCTACGTTTCACATTAGAAAAAATGAAACCGCAAAATTTGATTGAACTCTCTCGATTGTTCAAAGAAGTTTTTACGGTCGCTTGTTGGCTTTGGTGAAAAAGATTTGGTGTTTTAAATAGATTGTGGAAACACTTTTGCCGAACATTTAACTCACATGACTGATCTATTATTTATTGTATTGTTCTCCGGACAGCATGAAGCATGGCCAATACTAGCTGATATGAAAGAACAATTCAAACTTCCCCGATTGAAACAAATATCTGAAGACCTCTCTTGATTTTTCTCTCGGAGATGGTCAGACGGCCAAGTTGGCTTATTTTGTTTCCTGTTTGCGACCTCTACTTCCTCTCCTGGGTTTACTGGCGGATTACAGCCATGCTACCACACTACGCTTTGTGAGGCAGACTTCATTCTCTCCAAAACAGTTGATTTTGATTGGTTGAATGGAAACACGATTGCTCTGTGTGTTCAGTGTATGACCACAGACCTGCCCAAAGTGAAGCCAATTACATATTTCAGTGTTAAACCACTTACGTTTTCAACTTTTAGCAGCATTGTACCTCAGCATCACAATCAAAAGATAGCAAATCTACAATTTAGACCGTTGTAGTCGACAGGGATTATTTTGGCATTCGGGGTCAAAGTACTGCATTCATGAGAGCTACGTGTACATTTCTGAGTGCTGTGTGCATTGATGCTGATTGTCATGTCTTTTGGATGACTTTATAATGATATGAAAACTCAGTGGGAGTATATTATGTCTATGCATGTTTTAATGTATATAACTAATACCCTGTATATGTCATCATAGTGAGTTCATGTACAGTTGATCAGTGTAAAATAATGAGCATTTTGACATTTAAATGGAACTTGTACCGTATAAGTGCTGAGCTCTAAATACAGTGGGACTGAATAGACCTCCATAGATTTATATTTGTCACAGTTCAGCTCCACTCCCTCCTCATCAGTCCATCTCCCTTCACCTGTTCACTCACCTGCCTCTGATCACTAATCAAGCCTCTATATAGACTCCTGCCTCCCAGACACACGTTGCCAGATTGTTCTTCGCTTTTCCGTGCCAGACTCTCCAGCACTCTATCACGGACTGATCTCCTGTTACCGACCCTGCCTGCCCCTGTTCTACCCGTCTCGCCTGACTCCCGGTAAACCCTCCAGCCTTCTGTTCCTGACTCTGATTAACTCTGCCTGCTGTATCTGCAAGTTCGTAATAAAAGCCAACAATCCCTGGAGTCTTGTGTGGTGCGTTTGGGTCCATATACAACTGGTTACAGTATTATACAACTCAAAATAAATCACAAACTGTACACGTCATCATGAGGAGCTTATGTAAAAATGTATCAGCATGTCAAAATATGAATGGAACTTATAGCCAAGATACAAATACAATAGATGACTGTGGGGTCTCAATTTAAGTCAGAAGTATAACCGTTATCAATAAGCTGTAGCGCCCATTTACAAAGGATTACACAGGATTTAACACATCAATCATCTTGGTAGCATTAAATGTGTAGAAGGAGATTCAAATGAAAAAGTACCTCATAAGTGTGCAAATTTATGGAAGAGCTGGACACCCACACGTAACATTAGACGCACATATTGATATGACAATGTGTGCTACACACTTCTTTTTCTATCAAAAACCGAAATCAAAAAGTCACTCAGACTCTGGGTCCGGGACTCTGTGACTTCTGGATTTATAACACTGAAAAATGACTTGTCAGCTCAATTTGTCTCAATTTAGTCAATAAGCAGTTTTGGGAGGTTTCACAGCAAACCTTTTTAAATGCATGGATGCCATAATATTGGCCTATGACTCACACTTTGAGTTCAGAGAGTATACATAAGATAATAGTCAAATGACGATGATACGGTGTCTTGGTTTAGACTCCACTGGGATCAGGTTTACTATTGTGCATATTGCCATTAGTGTGGTAATGTCTGCCTTAGTGTCAGTGACGGGGGGGTGTAGTAGGATAATTATACTCTCTCCAGCAACAGCAATAATTATATATATATAATTACAGCATGAAGATAGGTTCCCTCCCCAGGAGTTCATTCTATTACTGTTTTCACAAATGCCTGTTGTGTCCAAGCTGACCCCAAACCCCCCTGCAGGCCACACCAACTACATCCATATAATTATATGGCACAATTGCTATTATTATAATACACATTTCATGCATCATGCCTGAAACACTCATGACATTCAGTACGAGCCACACCTCACCCCTGAACTCTGGAGGACAAACAACTTCAAACTGTACAGTCAACACAGTTGAGCTTTATGTTTATTGCCAAAATGATTAGTGAATCCACTGGACTCGGTGATGACATCAGTCAACTGTCGAGCAAGACGGCAGCAGAAGCGATATGGTTTTTATGAGTCTGATTTACTGTTTCTAAACAAGACTGTCAAGTTAATCATGGCACAGTTTTAGGATTTAGTGGCATCTAGCTGTGGGGTTGTAGATTGCAGCCACTGAATACCGGTCCTCTCCAGAGCCAGTGTTTGGTTGCTCCATTCCGGGCTACTGTAGAAACATGGCAGAGCAACATGCCGTGAAGAGGACCCGCTCCCTATGCAGATACAAAGGGCTCATAATAGTCTACTGAAGACAGGATTCTTAGTTTCAGACGAAACAAACACAGGACTTTCACTCAGAGGACCGGCGTTTACTGACCACGTTCTGTCATGTGACGCTACGCTGCCGAGCCACGTGACGTTACGTCTGTAGCCTACGTTACATTACAAGAATACATCCAATCCAAACCATAATGTGTTTTTAACCCTAAATACGTGGTTTTGTTGCCTAAATCCTGCTCCGACCGCTTCACAACGTTAACCACACGCAATCCTTCTGCGTCAAGATACTGCGCAAAAGAGATCTCCCGTCGTCATTATAGTGGTGCCATGTAGCATCACTAGCGTATACGACCGAGTGTCAGGTCAGGTTTTCTTTTTGAGCACTTGATGCATGGGCTTATAGATTAAAGGCTTCTCCCTTAGCTCTAAACTGTCACTTCCACAGCCACAGTTACATTAACATGCAGATAAATAACACTTTTATCCCAGTCTTAAGGCTTTTATGATGCCAGGCAAGGAGGCAATACAGTTCCTCACTAGAAAAAAAAGCCTTCATGTTCAAGTTGTGTGATATCTTCATGGACATAACAACTCCTTTTACTTTCATGCCATTCATTAGAATCCAACAAGAGTTCAACCATCTTAAAGCTGCAAGTTACAATACTTGCAGCATGTTTGTTTTGTCTGACATTTCTATCTTTGGTCTATGTTGTCACTCTCGGCCCTCCGCCAGCAGAGAGCTGACATGGAGCAAATTGGTATTTTTCCATAAACACTTCCTCATAGCTTTATCAGAGACGGATGTCCCTCTGAATAATCCGTCCACAAGTAGCTCTTGATAGCTTGTCATGAGTACTCAAGGGGACCGTTTCTCCTGTTTTCTTGCCGTCTCTTGAGGCTAATACTGAGTAAATATCCAGCCACACGTTTAATAGCTCTATCTTTAGGTGTGATTTTTGTCTTTTCAACTGAGTTACTGGCAATCCACTCCGGATGAAGACAAGTTAATATTGCACTGAGGCTGGAGGGCATATCAGAGACCAAACAGCAAACATAACTATGCTCTCTGGGGACAGTGAACTTTGCTTGTCACTTCCCGTCCTTCCAGATCTCTTTTGTTTGCTATTGATGCCCCCCCCCACGCCCACATGCTCTCTCTGGGATCGTGAGCTGGCTAATTATGATCTGCAATGTCTTCTGTAAGAAGGAAAGACAGGATGTTCTCAGAGGATGCTGAGGGCGCCCTCGTACGGTATGGTGACGTGTTAGATGTACAGTTTAGCAACTGATTGGATTTTTATCACTCAGTTCATCACTGTGTATGTTTGTCACAAGGCTGAAGGAATTCATATTAGTAGGTAAGCTGTCCTCACTTTATCCTTCCTGTTTTCAAAATAATTGCAACAAACGATATCATAATTTTATATCATATAATTATGATATAATAGCATAATAAAGAAGGTACACTCTTTCTAGTACCAGGGACGTTTTAAGAATATTCATTAGAATTGGAAGGTGAAATTATTTTTAAATATTCTAAATAAATAAACAAAATAAAAGCAAAACAATGAATCTGTTAACAGAACTGTGCCGTGTCCGCACAATGACCATGTCTTCTAAAGGCTGTTTATTCTGCCATCATGTTGACTAAAATGTTGGCGACACTTTTTATGTAAACTAACAAGCATGTACACAACAGGCAATATCGAGGCCAGCAAAAATGATCGAGATCATGTCCATACATCGACGATATCGTCCAAAGGATTGGAGTCATCTCGTACGTGGTATGATAAGTCGATAATGTAAAAATGATTGAGGTCATGTCCATATATATCGTACAATAAGAAGACATTAAAATGATTGAGGGTGTGTCCATATGTTGTACGATCGGCCAATATAGTTATTATTGTGTGAGGCCTAGTCACAGCTAAGATCTGCTGCTGACCATTAAAGCAAGATCTTTTGTTTTAGAGATCCAGACAGTAGAGAACCTACTAGAACTTCAAGTCCTGGATAAAACCAGCTGGAAGAAAAAGCCAGACAAAGATCTGCACAGTGCACTGACAGCTCCCAACAAATGTAATGTAACAGAGCAACGTTTCCATCTAACGGAGATCTTCATCCTGCTTTGTCAGAATGTTGTTCACCACAGAGGACACAATGATTCTGTAGGTGTTTACAGTTTAGATGGTTCAATGTGTGTTTAGTCATCTTTTAAATGAACCCCTCGTATTCTCATGGGAAATTGAGCTGGATATTATTATTATTCAAATGAACAATAAGTTAACTGAGCACACTATAGGAAATATAATAATTTGCTTTCATGCCAAGCTTTACATGAGAAGACTGATAGCCCTCTCATATAGGTCCATTAAATATGAATCTGAAGCCAGCAGCTGCTTAGCTTAGCTTAGCATAAAGACTGAAAGCTGTTTCCAGTCTCTATGCTAAGCTAACTATCTCCTCGTTCCAGCTATGTATTTATCTTACAAACATGAGAGGGCCATCGATCTTCTCGTCAAATTTCCCAAACTCACTGAGCTGCAGCCCAACCTAACAAACTGCTGTACGACAGAAACACACTGTATTTACACTCAGACCTTCACCAGTAATCCTCCTTAAGATGCTTGATCCTTCTGCAAAGATTACAGTTTATGTGTGTATGTGTGCTATGTGGCTGTGCCAACACGTTTACTGAGTGTCACGGAGTGTTGTGACACGGTGTGGGAATCTAACGTACTCCAGACCTCGGCGCCTCACGCTCTGTGTCGGCGTCATTTTACGACGCTTCTCTTCTTTCACTATCAATGTCTCCAATCAAGGACAAAGTTTCCACCACTTTCTTTCACCGCTGGCATGTCGGGTCGAATTAGCATGTTAAGTTGTCCGACAACTTCAATTAGCATTAGCACGTGGCAGACGACCCCTCCGTCCAGATCCCATACGTTATCAGTATCTGTCAGAACAAGATGAATGCCTCTCCCTCTCTCCCCGCTGAGCCCTTATCTTCGAGTCTAAGCATCATCCTTCTCTTTCCTTCCTTGCCTTTTTTTCAAGGGTGTTCAGGACGAGGCTCTTAATGCCGGAGTATTCCACACCAAAGAGTCGCATCTTCAAAGATAATGTAACCAAGCCCGTATTTTCCATCTGAAATTGTTGCACGTTTAATAATACAACCGTCCTTAAAGTTCTGTGAACAGGTCTGGATTTTTCTGGGGGGTTTTCCGCATCTTCAGAGAGTCCTTGTTAGACCACTCAGAGCCACCGTACAGGCACACTTCTACAACGGAAATGGCATCTGATGAGCCGATTTACTTCATCTCCACGCACAAAGCGCTTTACGACAAGCAAGGTAAAGAATACAGAGATGAACTTAAAGCTTGAGGAACAAAGGCTGTAAAGAGGGGTGGTAGTGGTTGTGCTGTAGGCAGCTAAACAATAGCTTATTGCTCATGTCATTCATTCATTAGTTTGGGTCTTTAGCAGGTTTTTTAATAGAATCAACCCTGGCCACCTAATTGGCTTCTTGCATGTAGCCAGTCAATCATTTTTGCGTATTTTTGTATCGTAGAGAAAAATAAAACAGACATTTTCATCCGTTGACAGATTAAAGAAATGCAAACGAAAACTAAGTATGTAAAAATGTGTAATAAGAGGAAGCTGTCATAAATGTAATGAACTTGGAGGAGTCAGACTGAGATGAGCAAAGTGTCTCTGCTGCACATTCACACACCTGATTCCTGACTCTAATAAGGCAGGTGGATAACGTATACACACCGAGCTGCTGAGCATCCAAACATCAACATCTGCTCTTGCTAGTTCTGAGAGAGGGGGAGGTGGACCGAGTGCAGCGTGTGCATTGCACCATGGGAGGACCAAAAGGCATCATTGCGGATCCCGTCGGTTCCTTCGGTGCCAGACAAACTGCTTTCATCTCCCCCAAAAACCAAGTCCTTCTACCGCTCCTGCGTCTTTAACAGCCTGCTGCTCCCCAGAGGGTCGGCCGAATCCCCATCGCCTCTCAGAGTTTTGTGATGAAAGTATTTTGTCAGAGAATCGGTTGAGTCCAAATGAAAGTTAACGTGATGATCACCGTATCCAATCAGTTTAACCTCAGTCCGGCTTCGTGTTGTCTCAAGAGCTCTGCGCTCAGCTGGCAGCAGCACGGATGCATTATGGATGCATGTGTGATGCCGGGATAACAGAGCAGCTATGCACACATACACAACACATGCTACCACATGCAGAAACACCCAACATGTCAAAGTACACGCGGCTGTTTACTCGTCATCCATTCATGTAGCTGTTATACACACAGCCGTCCTTACTTCACAATCCCATCTCTCTCCTGTCAACCTCCAACCATGCCACCACATCTCTTTAATGGCATCCACTGACACACACACACACACAAACAGCCATTGGGGACAGAACATCTCTGTCCGTCTTCTCTGACATGACAGAGTCACATCACACCATAATGTTTCCCATCTTTTGATTAAAGCGATACAATTATAACCAGATTCACAGGTTGAAGGCTGTTTGGTTTATAAATGTCAACACACTCATTATCTGTGTGTGTGTGTGTGTGTGAGTGTGTCTCATACACACACTAGCAGTAGGAGGAGGGGAGCGTAATGGTGTCCTGAGCAGATCATGTCACCTGTCATACGTCCGTATCGTCCAGATTGATCTCCACAGCTGTCAGTGACTCCTTGGGCACATCAAATGTCTTTACTGTATCTGTGTGTGTGTGTGTGTGTGTGTGTGTGTGTGTGTGTGTGTGTGTGTGTGTGTGTGTGGTTGAGAGACATGCCATGTGGTACGACACTCATATAGCCGCCCACCCTCACTGTGTTCAGTCTTCTTGTGTGTCCTGAATAAATGCAGGAAATGTTGCCTCACGCTTCGGTGTTCTTCTAAATGACACTGATGAACCCAGGGAGGCACCGCAGTTACAGGTCAAACCAAAGTTGCATATTTATCACTGATCGGTCCAGATGGCGGCTTTTGTAGCGGATGACATGTTGACTTCTGCTTTGTTTCGTACTGCATGGATTATGAATGGAATCGAACATCTTGATAGCATACAGTATACGTGAAGAAAAATAAAAAGTTTATGATGCTCACACGTTTTGTTCAGCAAGATCATCTTCACAAATGAACATCACTTTTATGATTTTTTTAGCATTTACGCTTAAAAAAAGTATAAAGCTAAGCTATATGCGACCTACACCAGGGTCACATGACACTAAGTGGATGATGGCATTCATTAGTGTCACTTGCTAGAAGAGATCCTTTTTTAAACGGCCAGTGTTTAGCATTTCAGGGGATCTTTTAGCAGAAATGGAATGTAATATTCATAGTTATGTTTTCTTAAGTGTATCATCCCCTGAAACTAAGAGTCCTTTTGTTTTACTCTTAGAATGAGCCCTTCATATCTACAAAGCGAGCGAGTCCGATATGTTGCACCGCCATGTTTCACTGGCTGTAGAGAGAGCTCTGAAGGCCACCGTAGTTTAATCTGTATGAGACACACCGGGCTCTCAACTAACTCCAATGTAAACCCATCCGCGTCAGTATAAGACGCTCCGACCAGCTGATGTAGTGTAAAGAGTGTGTACTCTGGTTGGGGGAGGGTGGATGGGTCAAACAAACACAGGACTTCATGCACCGTGTGAAACCAAGTCAACGTTGAGGTTTCACCGTAGTTTTGTTACGTAACTTACGTACTTTACTTACACTAGTTATGTAACAAATGTAATTGTTTTACGTAAACAAATGTACTTATTTTAACCCAAATAACAATCTCTTCTTGAGCCTACCAAAGGATTGTTGTTGCCTGAACTTAACATTGTAAATCTGAAAACTAAGCAAACCTACATAGGAAGTTTATTTTGAAAAGACACTGTATGCCTGTAACAAAGGGAAACTGCATGTTTCCTGTGAACAAAGAAGTTTATTTTGAAAAGATGCAATGCATGTAATTAGTGTTAACTGACACTCCGTCCGTGACGTGTTTAAAACTGGCACTAGAGGGATCCTAGAGCGTCATAGTTGGAAGAGAAGGGCCACTTGACGGTATTTGACGAGTTGGCCAATTGTTACCCAATAACATCCCAATAACTCCTGTTCTCAGGAGTTTGGACCTGGAATTTGGCCTGTTGTTATTCCAGACCTACTTCCCACCCTCGTTATGTATGCATGTCATCGGTTTCCATTACTGGAGTAGTTGTGTAACCAAGGACCACATAGGTAATGCAGTTGCATTTCTTAGATACGAGCAAAGAATAATCAATAATTGTTTATGTTTGGAACAATGAGCTTACTTTAATCTTGCAGTTGATTCATAACGGTATAGGCCTTTTAACCATTGTAAATTGTTTGCTGAAAACATTACTCTGCGTAAGTGAAGGTCAATGCGTCAGTATTCTAATGTGGGAGTAGTCAGCCAGCAGGGAGTGTGCTAAAGGCTGTTGGAGGCTCAGAGTGGGCTACTTCCTGTCTGACCCCGACTGCTGGACTTCACTTTAAAACTACCTAACAAGACAAACGGGCCAATCCCGGAATAACGCTCCATAACAGCGCTATCAGGACGCCCAGCTTTTTCCTCCCTGCCATCATCCACACAATGCAGAGGAAGTGTGTATGTGTGAGTGTGTGTAGCTGGGTGGGAGGCTGCCTTTGATATTTATTTCTTCTTTTGTAGACGATGTGAACTTTTGCTTCTTCTTTATTTTTGCATAAAGACGTCCAGTCCCACTGCTAATCAACGAAAGCAGAGCAGTTTTTTGCTGTTAAATTAGAGCCGTGGCTGCGGGGACGACTTCTCTTTTTGTCTAAAGCTGGATTTGAATCGAGGTGCCATTGTATCTGTCGCCTGATAAGACTGATCCTGTTGGATGGACGGGGTTGGCTTTTATGAGCCGTTCAATAAGAGCCTCAAGCTCTGTCAATTGACAGATTTCAGTAATTTCCTCTCTGCAGCAGTTCTCATGGCGTCTCGATCAGATGGAAGGCAGCTCCAATTAACCAAAGCGCTCTGTTCCTGTGCTCGGCTCAGCTGCTATCAGAAAGCTGCTCGCCACACGAGTACTGCTGCGTAAGAATATGGGAACAGAGATATGAAAATATATATGGTGTTATTTGTTAAGCACAAAAAACATGCAGGAATGTGTCAGTGTTTCTCAGAACTAATGACTGTTTGTTACAGCAAACATTGTAATGTAATTATATTGTTTAACTATAAAGTGCTAATTTAACCAACGTGCATTTAAACATGAGTGAGTCATGTTAGAAACATTGACAGTGCAGCTCAACCACAGTCCTTCCTCTGTGTTCTTTGGGCTAAATGCTAACGGCAGGAAGCTAGCATGCTAATGTTTAGCATACCATGCTCACCATCTTAGTTCTGCATGTTAGCAGAGGTTTTCAAACTGTGAGGGAGGGATGTGAGGTGAAGCTTCTGTGTGAGGTGAAAGAGACAGGATGTTGTTGTAGTTTGGTCTTCTCTATCGTGGTCTGATAATGAAGAGACGGGATGCTGTTGTAGTTTGGTCTTCTCTATCGTGGTCTGATAATGAAGAGACGGGATGCTGTTGTAGTTTGGTCTTCTCTATCGTGGTCTGATAATGTAGAGACGGGATGCTGTTGTAGTTTGGTCTTCTCTATCGTGGTCTGATAATGAAGAGACGGGATGCTGTTGTAGTTTGGTCTTCTCTATCGTGGTCTGATAATGTAGAGACGGGATGCTGTTGTAGTTTGGTCTTCTCTATCGTGGTCTGATAATGAAGAGACGGGATGCTGTTGTAGTTTGGTCTTCTCTATCGTGGTCTGATAATGAAGAGACGGGATGCTGTTGTAGTTTGGTCTTCTCTATCGTGGTCTGATAATGAAGAGACGGGATGCTGTTGTAGTTTGGTCTTCTCTATCGTGGTCTGATAATGAAGAGACGGGATGCTGTTGTAGTTTGGTCTTCTCTATCGTGGTCTGATAATGAAGAGACGGGATGCTGTTGTAGTTTGGTCTTCTCTATCGTGGTCTGATAATGAAGAGACGGGATGCTGTTGTAGTTTGGTCTTCTCTATCGTGGTCTGATAATGTAGCCTGCTCACCAACAATGTAAGCAGCAGCAGTGGCTGTGACACGCAGCTAATGGAAGCAATCAAGGCTCAGTGTCAGACTTTGAAACCCCTGTGCTAGAGTCAGGGATCATCAAAGTCATGAGGATTCATCATCCTGGACCTTCTGGTACGAAATGTCACGGCCAACCATCCAATAGTAGTTGTGATGGTTGAGAGTGGACAGACCTGCTGGACATCACCAGCTCCACGTTGATAGCATGAAGGAAAAGAAAGCTGGGAATTGCAGGAGTGAGCTTCTATCCATTTTTCATTTGCCCAGCAGAGTTATTGTTATGAAACCAAATCATATCAGTCGGGACACGTGGAAGAACAGACACGTCTGATTGTGATGCCAACTTCATCCGTGGCCAGTTTTTCCTCACTGACAACAACATGCTGATTATCTACTAAAGCCTACACAGCAGGCACGTTTCCCTTTAAACTGGGTTAAACATGTATTCATTTTTTGAAATGAAAACAATTTCATTAATTTTAATGTCAGAAAAAAAGGTAAAAGGAATTCCAATTATCAGTGGATGCCACATGTAAGCAGTAACGAAGGCCACTCATTGAATCTTCATATTATCATGTGTGTGTGTGTGTGTGTGTGTGTGTGTGTGTGTGTGTGTGTGTGTGTGTGTGTGTGTGTGTGTGTGTGTGTGTGTGTGTGTGTGTGTGTGTGTGTGTGTGTGTGTGTGTGTGTGTGTGTGTGTGTGTGTGTGTGTGTGTGTGTGTGTGTGTGAGTAAAGACGGTGATGAAGATAAATATTGCACACAATGTGCAGGGACAGCAGGACGGTAGACTCTTACATTCTATACATGCTGTGGTCACAGGATCAATCCAGGCAGTGAAGCTTTGTATGAAAGACACATTGCAGCTGTCGAGGGACAGCGTTGGAGGTGTGTGTGTGTGTGTGTGTGTGTGTGTGTGTGTGTGTGTGTGTGTGTGTGTGTAAATCCATATACATAAAAATAAACTTCAACAAGCATGAACACGCACACAGACTTCTATAGCTACAAACACACACACACACACACTGCTGACCCTCCTGGCCCACACTATCTCTGTTCCCCCAATTAAGCAGACCCTTCCCTCCCCTCTCTCTCTCTCTCTCTCTCTCTCTCTCTCTCTCTCTCCCTCTCCCTCTCATCCAGCTGAAGAGTGGCTGGTAGTTTTGCAGCTCGAGGACAGAGACGACACATTCTTCTCTCTAAGAGTCCCACTGCTGTGTCTCTCCTGTAATTATACTGGAAGAACTGCAATCGCACAGTTATCAGATGATGAGCTCTTCCTCGGTCTCTGGCCCTGAGCTTTCTCTGTGAACGAGAAGGTTGTGTGTGTGTGTGTGTGTGTAAAACTCACTGTCATGGGATTACTTTTGCATTATTTCTCTGTTTGTGAGAAGAGGTTACACCAGTGGTTCTTAACCTTATTGGAGGTACTGAACCCTGCAAGCTTCATCAGTGCATTCACCGAACCCTTCGTAATTGGAAAAATAAAATGTGATTTCTTCAAAACAGGTATATATTTTATTAGTGCACAAAATGAACCATGCATCAGTTGCACACAAAATCACTGTGTGCAAAGAACAAAACCAACAAAACATGAATTTCACACAAAAACATAACTCAATGAATATTTACTGCAAATCAATGTGACTTTTGGTGTTGCCTTTCAGATACAAGGCTTCACCTTGGCAAGTGCCACTCTCATATCATTTTCGCAACAAAGTCTGTTCCTTTTCTTAGTTTTCATGTCTACCATCCTCAAAGGATTGCTCGCAAAGATACGTTGTAACAAACGGTGTGAGTATCTCAAGGGCTTCCTTAGCAATACGAGGGTATGGTACGATTTGGTGACACCAAAACGTTGAGAGCGTTGTTGTTCTGAAGAGTTGCTGTTGAAGCTGGCTCTGCTGAAGTTCAATGATTTCGTCGAGGCATTCATCGTTGACATCTGCTGTCGCAACACTAAACGTGAACGGCTGTCACCCATGCTGGATATGACTCTGGTGGGGAAGTATCCGTCGAGAGACTAAGTGCATGGCAATCGCTTGCTTCAGCTCCCCAGGTACAGAAATGTCTCCAATTCCAGACACGTCTTCGATCTTACTTACACAGTCGTCCAGCAGGGGAAAGTTTACGAAGTTGTCATTCTCTGTTTGTCGTTTCCATAAAGGTAGCTTTTTTTTAAACGCCTTCAGGTTTTCTTCCGCTTCGATGATGTTGACTCCACCGCCCTGCATCTGTCGATTGAGATGATTGAGAGCATCGAAAATATCGGCCATGTACTCCAAAATGAGAATGAACTCAAGCAATCTGCGTGACAATGTTGGTACTCTTGCAAAAACAGGGCTAATTCCACACGCATGGCAAAAACACGATTCAGTACCTTTCCCCGGGATAACCACCGAACGTTAGAATGGTACAGAAGTACCTCGAATTCAGAGCCCATTTCCTTACACAGCTCTTTGAAGATGCGGTGCTTCATAGCACTATTTCGCACGTAGTTCACACATTCAACTACAATTTTTAATACTTCTGCCAGTTTTGGAGGTAAGGTTTTTGTTGCCAACGCATGCCTGTGCAGAACACAGTGTGTAACAATGATGTGTGGTGCATCGGATTTCACCAGCGCTGCAAAACCAGAGTGTCGTCCCAGCATGGCTGGAGCTCCGTCCGAACAAACTGCAGAAACCATATTCCACGAAAGACTGCCTTGGTTGTGTCACATAGCGCACGAATACAACAAGCTGGCTTAGATTGGAAACGTCGGTGGTCTCGTCGAGTTGGAGGATAGATATTCGCCATCTTCAACGCAGCTGATTTTTACGAGTGTTTCACCAATGGTGTGTGGTTTGCCCTGCTTTGCGATCAGGTACGCAACTTCGTACGATGCTGTGAGGATCGGTTTGTCGATGGGTACGAAGCCGAGAACAGGCAGAGTAGCCTTTTCATCGAATCTGTCTCTCTTCACCTTGAATTCAGCGAGCGTTGTGTTCTTGTATTTCCCATCTCCATGCAGCTTTAGGAAGTGTTCCTTTAGTTTTGCCGGTGCTAGACTAGAATTGCTCAACTTGGCATTGCAAATCATGCATTGAGGACGCTGACTCCCATCACGTTCCTTTATACACGTGAATCCATATTGTACGTATTCGTCCAACCACTCTCTTTTTTTGCTCGACATAGTTAGTATGAAGGGATTGAAAGATTAAAAGAAAATCACAAATGACGTACAATCACAACAGCCACAAGTCGACTACTGAGCGCACCAAGTTCCCTGCAGCACAGATATCAAAGCCAAGCAATGTGGCGTGATCAGCTGCAGCCAATGATGGCCAAGCGGAGCGTGACGTCACGAATAATACGAGTGGGCTGAATTTATTAACACATTTTTACTAAGCAACTAAATATTTGTAATCTAACACGGCAAAGACAAATTGTGTGTTGCCAAATTGTCGGCAGCCAATTTTTTCACGGCCGACAAAAACGGTCCGACATTGCTAGTGTGAACCGGGCTATACTGTGTGTGTCTTGACCCCTGCCGAACCCCTGAGAGTGACTCAACGAACCCCTGAGAGTGACTCAACGAACCCCTGGGAGTGACTCAACGAACCCCTGAGAGTGACTCAACGAACCCCTGGGAGTGACTCAACGAACCCCTGGGAGTGACTCAACAAACCCCTGGGAGTGACTCAACGAACCCCTGAGAGTGACTCAACGAACCCCTGAGAGTGACTCAACGAACCCCTGGGAGTGACTCAACGAACCCCTGGGAGTGACTCAACGAACCCCTGGGAGTGACTCAACGAACCCCTGGGAGTGACTCAACGAACCCCTGGGGTTCGATCGAACCCAGCTTAAGAACCACTGGAGTAGAGCATAGCTATTGTTTCACCAATGAGGAACGCAGCTTCCTAGTGGGTTAATCCAGCCATGGTCTGTGCCAAAAACACCTTTACTTAATAGGATACCTGGAGATTTTGACTAAAGACTGTTTTTATTTGTCAGTGTGTATTATCTCTTAACGTTTGTCAGTATCAGACAGAGGTAGATATAAATGCTCGTGCCTAAAGTTGAATTTCAGGAACTGTCTATCTGAATGATTTTGAAGCAGATGTTTGTGTAGGAAGAATTATTTTAAGGTGTGTTACCAAATGGATGAATCTACCACCTTTTTGAGGTGGATGTGTTTGCACTGCGTGCTCTGTCTTGTGTTTCTGGTTTAGAGGCATTATGTCCCATTCTCCTGAACGCAGCATCTCAGGAGCGCCTGGAGGGAATCTCTTCAATTTTTTGGGCACAAACAAGAATGAGCTGATTACATTTTGGTGGTCAAAGGTCAAAGGTCACTGTGGCCTCACAAAACAAGTTTATTGACCATAACTCAAAAATTCATAAAACGATAACTAGTTGTCAGAGCCGGTGAGGCGGTGCTTCTAGTTTGAATTGTATCTGCTTGTTGGCTAGTTTGTTCTTAATGTGTGCTATTAAATATTCACACTCACATTTCTACATGTTGGAGGTAAAGGGTGAACGTCACAGCATCTTCTGCATGTAGCGTAGCTATGGATGTAGATGTGAATTATTAATTCAGTGCTACGTATAAAAGAGTCCTGTGTTATTATGAATGCCTAACTAATGCAGGACATAAAAGACATTCTATTCCATGTAGAGTGGTTTGAAAGGTGTGCAGTAAAACGATGGGATGTGACCGAATACACGGACACGTTCTGAACACATAATGTGCTCTTAACTCATCCCGACAACGTTTTGCAGTAATCAGTCATTCAGCAGTGATCCGATGTAAGTGAAACAAAGTCCAATGACGACTGTTAACAGAGGGCCTCACATTATACTTCACGTTTCTTCTGCTTTCAAACTCTTGACCCCCCCTTCCCTTCCCTACTCTCCCTCTCCAGATCCTCCCTACCTTCTCCTTGAATCCCTCCCTACTTGTATCTCAGAAAGGTTGAGCTCCCCCACCTCCTGCAAATAATTACAAAACCGTTAACAAAATATTAAACTTGAATAAAGTATGTTCACTCCGACCACTCCACCGCTATTACTCCTATTACAGCTACACTTAGCTTACACCTACATTATTATTTGATTCATTCCTATGTAGGGTTCAAAAATAGTTGAGAATGTGAAACATTATTTATTCATGAGTCAGTGTCCCCATATGACATGTAGTTGTACATACAGCACCAGTAAATACATGTGATGTTTGCCAAGACAACTGCACATTTTACCACCTGCAACCCTCCCAAGGAAGAAAGTAGAGCCGCAGCTTATTGGCAAGAAAACAAGTAGTGAGAGTAGATGAAGCGCTTCCCTCTGCCTGAACGCTCCTGGAACACCTCAGGATTGTCGGCGTTTGGCACACATGAAGCTGCTCTGTGCAGACATTCATCTACAGTAACTCACTAATATTTTCTCCCACTTTGATGATCTGGTGAAACTGGAATAAGCCGTCCCACGAGTAGTTTATCTCCATGAGAGAGAAGGCATGACGTCTCCACCCGGCCTCCAGAGAGGGGACTCGGTTGTCCTCCATGGGGACATGTTTGCAACAACGCTGCTAATCATCCCGATTATATCGTCTCGTCCTCGTCTCCTCTGTCTTTTATCGTTCTCGTTCTCATCCGTTCATCTTTAATCAGGCTGTTTTTTTCAAGATTATGAACCAATGTATTTGAAATTAGGGTGTAGGAAAAAGAAACGTCACTACAATTTACCTATGACCTTCTCACCCCCCCCCCTCACTGACTTCAGCAGTTTACTCAAAGTGGCTGATAACGCCCTCGGAGGAAGCGACCGAGCCACTCCACCCATCTTCTCAGCATTAAAGATGCTAGTTGAAGTCAAACCCCATCAAAGCCTGCTGGGCTACTTCTTTATCCTGTAGAAGTAAACAGGCTCAATCTGATGTGTTTCCTGCAATTAGGAGATTTGCACATACAGAAACACACACACACAGCAAACATTTCATCAAGGGAAAAGACCCGGCTCTGTTCTGCCTCCATGTGTACAACATGCACTTAGCTCTGAGGTTCATACTCTCACCCGAGGCAATAGATCTCATCAGCACT
Organism: Leptoclinus maculatus; assembly: GCA_032191485.1. Taxonomy (NCBI): domain Eukaryota; kingdom Metazoa; phylum Chordata; class Actinopteri; order Perciformes; family Stichaeidae; genus Leptoclinus; species Leptoclinus maculatus. The sequence continues at coordinate 2,858,839 of JAVDOI010000001.1, forward strand.
GATGTGTTGCCTCGAGTCCTGTCATACATTTCACTGTGTTTAGAGTCCTTTACTGCATTACAACTACACACAACTTTTCCAGAACACTGAATTCAACACATACATATACAATGTGTGCCGGTTTTTCCAAAGAAGGTGCTAGATTTGACTGTCACTGTTAATAGCACTGAAACAGCCTGATTGTGTCAATCTCATTGTTTTGCTACCAGGAAATATGATGTAACAGTGTGTGTGTAATATCCTGGCTTTTTAAACTGAATTCTTTTGGATACATTGTTCCCAAAAGCTTTCATACATTTTTTCATACAGGATATGTACCGACAGTCTATACAGCATTTAAACTGGAGCCAGATTAGTTTATGACTAACTCGCTTATCTCTACTCTTTTAAACCAACATTTTTACTTTAAGCCAGCACAGCCAGGAAAGAAGTAACATAGTATATATTGAGTAACCGTTACTAGAGAGAGTTATGGGGCATAAAGTACAACAAGTGAGAGAGTCCGCTAAGGGATGGTGGAGGACTTTCACTCAGGAGACCGCTGTTCGTGTCTCGTGGGAAACTGTATAACAACAGTATTAACAACTCTGTTGAATATGCGGCAGCGATTGTCACAGTAACACAACATGCAGTCCGATAAATAGAAGGATTTGAAACGATGCAGAGAGCTGTATCTCAGCACTCCACACAGTGTTCAAAGCATACGTGTACATGTATGCATATTATATTGGGGGTTGGGTGGCTCAGGGTGCCATCACAACATATTTAGTTTGAATAGGTGCTGTGGTTCAACAAACATTTGGAAAGCATTGCTCGAAGCATACGATGATGTTTCCAAATACAGCCTTCCCTGTTGTACATAATGTCCTATTACGAGTGCACATTCACCTAAAAGCCACCATGATACGCCTTGTTAAACCAGACCATTACCTCCAGAGAGAGACCCATCCAGACCTCATTACTCCCTCCATTCTCTCCACACTGAGTGAACTGGCTCCCATCTGCTCTGCCATCAGTCACCATGGAATATTTAAAGCCAATCGTCATGAAGCCTCCAGAGTGGATTTTAGAGCTGCCACGCCGGGAAAGATTAAGCCTCAGTGACCGAACGAAGAGTGAAGAGTGAACGTTATGAGTGTGACTCGCGTGGCCTTGTTCAGTTCTCTATTTATGCCTCCATTTCTCATCTTCCCACACATTGATTCATCTTTTCCTCTTATCAGAGAGGAGGGATTTCTGTCAGGAAAGCTTCTTACAACAGCACTTGGCAAGATTTGTATGGGGGGGGAAGAAATGCACCCGTCTGAACAGGCTAAATCATGAAGAGCAGCCCATCTATACTAATGAGGAGCTGAACATTTGGCCCATTTTCCCACAGTGAAATCATGGTGTCTGGATGATCCCTGCTGGGAAGTCACAAATTGAACACTTAGAACAAAGTCCCACATTGTTCTTGTTCACAATAGTAAGTAAGCAACACCTGAAGCTCTGAAGTCCTTCTGTCCCACAAAGAAAGGATTGTTTTTATAGTCTAATTTGCTTTCTTGCCAATAGTTAGAGAAGCATTGATACCATTCTATGGCCAGGAGACAGTTAGCTTAGCATAAAGACAGGGAGCAAGGCACATAAATACCACAACTTTTCTTTTGTACACTTTGGTTTTTGTATTAAATTATCAATATGTCACATGTCAGTGAGCTTTAGAGGTGATGGTGGGTGGTCAGAGCAAGTGACGTAGTATACCGAGCGGCCGTTATTGAAAGGTTTGTGGTTTCACAGACAGTTTAACAAGCGAGGAAGTCTTTTGGCGGCTGTTGGGATGGGTGGTGGATGAGTCAAACAAACAAACACATCACTTGTAACTTAACATTGTTAAGCTTGTTACGTGAGAAAGGGTGGCTATTGTTTACTTACGCTATTTAAGTTGTTACGGTTGTTACGTTGTATTGTTACCTCATTTGAACTCAAACCATGATATCCTTTTGAACTCTAACCAAGTAGTTTTGTTGCCTAAACCTAACCAATCGTTTCACAGCGTTAACCATGTGGCATTGTGTGTTGTGTGTTTTTGCAAGCGTGAAACAAGGCTGATATGAATCCTATTCATGAAGTCTTTTTTGGTGATTTCAGGAACGTGGACATTCAACATATCCCGTGGTTTGTTTGTGGTGACTAGGGTGTTCTGCGTACAGTGATTGGGATGTGATTTCTTTGTTTCTACATGTGCCATTCCAACTGAAACATGTATGCTCTGATGAAGGTCCTTTAGACCGACAGCTAAACATACAGTGTTCTCTGCATGGATCTCAGTTTGCGGATATCTATTCTATTAGTTGGGCGACTGAGTTGAATAGGTGTATTTCCCAAAATGCATTGCGTTTATTGTAACGACACCAGTCCAGACGTACAAACCCTACTCGCTGTTGCTTTAAGAACACAAGTCATTGTGTTGTGTTGTCTTTCATAACATCGTCCTTGTCCCAGAGACCTTTATTCTGCAGTACGCCCAGTCTTCTTACAGCAGCCTCTCAGAGTCTGTTACCGGCTTACTGCAATCATCAGAGAGCTGCTCCACTATGACTCATTGCGTTTATGTTTAAGCCTCTTTCTGTCATCTTTACATGTCCACTGATCCAGCCATCCATCCATCAGTCAGCACCTCTCCAGACAAGAGGTCTGCTTCTCACTGCCACAGCAAATCTTCTTAGGGTCTTAAGAGACATTGACACAATGACTCTCGTCTGTCTCTTGTCCTTCATCTCTCCTCCTTCTCAGCACCTTTCTTTCTTCCACTGTTCACCTTTCTTTCTTCCATCTCCTTCCTCACCTCTGTCTGTATCATAATGACTTCATTTGTGTGACTCTTTATTAGAAACAATGTTCCCAAATGAAACCCTCTGGTAGTAATAAACCTATAGAAAGACCAAGAAGGGCGATCCGCCAAGGCCAATCCGTTCCACAGTGTGACGGATTCTTCCTTGGCTAGTGATACACCCTTCCACCAAGCTTCATGACAAATTGAGTCCGTATGTTTTTCCATCATCCTGCTGACAGACAAACAAACCAAACTGAAAACATAATTATCAGCTGAATCTGCAGCTCCTTCTCGGCTTTATGGAGCTTTATAGCTTCAACTGTTTTGGTTCCCTCCCAGCGCCCTCATAGCGTAGCAGTAGGCAGTTGCTTTCTGGGGTAAAGACATATAAAGCCACTGTACACTACCCGCTCAGCAAACAGCAGACACAAACAGTTACAAACTAGCTGGTGAACATAATGGAGCATTTAACTGCTACAGAGACAGGTATTCTTTCTCTGGAGGTGGTGGAGACCAAAGAAAGGGAATATTGGACTTCATCAGGTGAACAGAAAACACCACTCCAAATGAATGTCAATCTTTGTCCATAACTGCTGGATGTAAATATGATGAAGTTCATCCCATCAGGTTGTGTTCACAACTTGTTTCCACTGCCGCCAGTTGGACAATAGGAAAATAAATCCCTAAAGATATGGTATTGTTCTGTTACAGGAGCGGTATATGAAAGACTCAAATCGCTCCACACCACATCAATCTGCTTTGAGAACAACAACTGAGTCATGTTCCTGGTATGTGTACTCAAACCTGCCCAATGAAGCTGATTCTGATTCCTTCTCTCTTTAGCTGATATCCTGCTGGTTCCTCATTACCTGTGTTAACACTTTAATATGCTCGAGTGAGCCAGCAGGACACTTCTAAAATACTCTTTCATTGTAACCTTAAAGCAGCATAGGGAACTTCTGCAAGTTGGTGATCCCACTTGGCAGCAAGCCTGAGGCAAAACTGAGGACTTCAATACCCATAAGTCATGCAGCATGACATGAGGAGACCAAGTGTCTTCTCTGTCGTGTCTCGCTGGTGCAGATGTAGTGGAGAGGTTCAGCTATCAGTCTGGACAGAACACTGCTTCACACTTAACGAACAACGGCACCAATTAATAGGAATATTAATATCTAGCTCTGTTCCCTGTGAAGAGCGATGATACTCTTTGCATGTCAGTCACACTGGTTAGCACACACAGAAATCCCATCCATCCTTTAAAACGTGCGTACACCTGCCACGTGTCTTCATTGCATGACTTGTGATGAACCCTGTGAGACGGATCAGACTCTACACCTTCACTCAGTGTTCAACCGTTCACAGGAAGGTCATTGGAGGGGAAGAGACGGGTCAGAGCTGTGAGAGATAAAGAGAAGACCAGGGGGAGGCTATGTGAGGGGGGGGGTGTCACCCTCTTTTCTACTATCTCTGTCTGATTATATGTTATGATGGGGATGAACAGAGAAGTTCGGTCTGATGAACGCTTTCTGTTCCTAACAACATGATCCAAAGTCTAAATCATTCTTCACCCTAAAGGGATGACATGCAGTTGAACATTCATTAGCTGAAGTAAAACATGTTTTAATTGGATGAATTAATAAATGAAGCACAGTGTCCCAGTAACAGTGTGCATGACTGAATGTCGCTTGTTTGCCTGTGCACATCAAACCACAATAAATGATCCAAAACTGGACATTGCTTATAAAATTATGAATATCAAGCTGCAGAAAATGTGTTTCACATTTGAGTAGTGTGTTGTGGCTCTCTGCTGCCCCTCTCTGGCCACACATGCACACTACATTTGACTTACAGACACTGAGTACTTCATATCAGGCTGCTGCAGATAAACTACTCTCACTTTTGCTTAACAGCCTCAGGAGGAATCTTGTTCTTTGTGTTTCATTTGGCTCTTAATTTGACCGTGAGATACTAAAGACAGTAATCAACTATATTCAAGCTATTAGAGATTCACTGCAATAATGAGATCAATCCCAGTCAAAGTAATTACTACATTAACACCATTAGTGAGGTCATTTATACCGGGCCTGTAGTTAATTAAATGAATACAAAGGTGAAATATGTTTGACATTGTTAAAAAAAGCTTTTTTCTCTGCACTGCTGTGGAATTATTTTTTTATTTGCTCTCATTTCAACGTCACATGTGAGCGTCACAGAGTTCCCTGAGACCTTCTAGAGGTGGACATGGAGAGCTCTGTGCTCATGTCAGTTGTTGTCCTGGACTGTGTTTCTGCTTGACTGAAGATGTGTGTTGTAGCATTTTGAGGACTTCTCTTCCACCAGTGCTCACCTGCATGGATATTCTCCCAACTTCAGATGGTAGGAACATCTGATGACCAATAGACTTGGTTTCGTATTTTCCTTCTTGAGACACGATGAAGCTTTGTCCTCAGCGTATTTGACTCTTATTTCTGATATTCTTACTGCGTAGACTTTCCTTATGACTTATGATGTTCAGTGCTTAGCAAACATGATGCTGTTACAGTTTTTTGTGTGTATGTTTTTGGCTTTTTAATGCAGAGTATCGACACAGGAATTGTGCTTTGACATTTTATTCACAGCATGTCAAGTCTCCCAGCCTGGTCTCTTCAAAAGAACAATCCTTTACAAGGAAACTGCATCGTCTATTACGTCTATACTCCAGGATTATGTTTCTTTGTGACGCACCACACTTAGGTTTCTAATTAAAGTCCCTGTAATTCCAAATGTGGGACTTTCACCCAGGAGACTGCTGTTCGTGTCCCGTGTGAAACCAAAAGTAACGCACATAGTTAAACCCAAACCGTGATCTTGTATTAACCCTAACAAAGTACTTCTGTTGCCTCAACCTAAACGTAATTGAGAATGCAGTTTGGAAATGCCCAATGCGCATCAAAAGCACCACAGGTGGTTAGAACACTGTACCAGTGGATGTATCTAGAAGTGTTGAAATGAAACATATTAATGGTTCAGACACGTTGAGATTCAACGTATCCGTGGTGTTCAGAAACGTACAACACCAACATTGTACTGTGGCCACTGGGCTGCAGCCCAGCTCCTCCACACTGCCCAGTCACATAGGACCTGCGGATGTCTTTCTTTTTTTTGTAATATTCAGATAACATTTCATTAGTTTTCCTCCTTTTGTGTATATTTATTTATAGTTTTAAACTTGTGTTTTTGTTTTTTTTGTTGCTGAATTGTTTAGAACTTTGTGTTGCATTCTGTGCTTGAAAGGTGGTAAATGAATAAAGTTGTATTTGTTCATTCTTTGTCTTTGTTATAAATAATATTGGATCAGATCATAATTTATGATCATAATTTATGATCTGTGTGCTCGTGACATGTTTTGCATGACATATGAAATGTGTAGTTTTATTGAAAGCAGCAGGTGAATGACTTATGCCATAATAATATTAGTGTCATGAAGTGAAGGTGCATTCATCTTGAGTGTGGATGAAGACATGGCCCGTTTTGGAGATGGGTCACACTGACAGTCCTCCTCTCTCTTCCCTTCCCCTCCCTCCTTCCTCCTCCAGGCATATGGGCCCAGATCCAGATGCCCCAACCCAGCATGGATGTGATCAAGGGTCAGATGGTGGTGCTGAGGGCCACGTACAGCACAGGGCCGGGCAGCGACCTGAGAACCAACACCATCCTCTGGAACTTTGTCTCCAACAGCACCCAGCTGGTAAGGAAGCCAATGGGAGACATGGATGTGATATTTCTTCATCTTCATATCTAATATACTACAGTATCTACAGCCCAGCAGGACATCTTTTACGTTGCCTTCTGTGGCTATAATGTGTGGGATTACAGTTATGTTCTTATGTTAATCTGTCAAAGCTCTTCCTTTGTAAACCCTTGGAAATGAATCCAAGACAAAACCGGCTTAACCTTTTAATATTAGATATTATTTCTCTCCTGCTTCAATAAACCACACTGTAGGTTTTCTGCGGTAGGAAAAAAACGTGTTTTTCCAAATCAGATTATTTATGCAGGGAATGAAGCAGAGGGGTTTTGCGTAAATGCCCAGCTGAACAACCCCCCCCATCCCATCATCTAGAGACCTGGCTGTGGTTCAGCTTATGTATTGGCCCTGGTCAGATTGTTGGGCTGTACAGATGGACGACCCAAAAGAGGATCACAATCAAAAAGGAAACGGGGGAAAGAGAACTCAGAGAGCTGGAAGAGACACAGTTGATTAAAAGGGAGGTTTGCCCGGACAGCCATCGGTGTCTCACTCTGCTCTGCTGTCATTTGTAGCCAAACAGATGAATAAAAAGAACAAACGGACCAATCCTAGATGCCTTATGTTACAGCGATGCACAGCCATCCCCCATGGTAGGCAGTCCAGCTAATATGAGGTCATTAACTCTGATGAACTAACTCGTTAGTTGAAAATTGAGAAACCAGTTCAGTCTTGTTCTTTCCAAACAAAATCATTTCCTGATGTTTATTCTACAGGATCTTCATGAATTAGGCTTGTCCTACACGTCATGTGGGTGTTTTGTGTCTCACATCTTACCTAGTTGGCCTCCATGCACTGACACCTGAATGAAAGGGTATGGACTCAATCAGCATTGAAGTTTGAGAGAAACTAAATCAGTTGTTAAATCTAGCTTCAATCCAACTTTGAATAGTTTCTGACTGAATTACTGTAAGTTTTTAAACGAGAGAGTTGTGATGTTGAAATGATAGAGATCCTGTGTCTGAAAGCTGCTGACTAGTCCTACCTGCAGGGCTACATCGTACGGTATTGTCAGTAGCTGTCCCAGTGGAGCTTTCTCACACATTCTCACACATTCACACAATTTAAAGGTTTGGGCTCCCGATATTACTGACTAATGTTTTAGCCAAGAAACCCAAAGAGTGATAGTCTGTGTCTCAGTAGAGAGCATCAGGGATGATGTCTTTTTATAGGCCAACCAGGAAAATGTATGAAAATAAACTAGTGTGTGTGTTCATGGTGATGAAGGAACTGATGGACATGGGCCACAAATGTGCAGTACGTGATTCTAGGAGAAGGTTTTACAAATTGTGTTCCATGTAACCCGGTTGACTCTGTAATGCTTTCAGCCAAATGTTCGAGAAATGCCAAACAATCACAATGTTCTGGGCAGGATTAAAAACGCTTGTGATTCTCCTGACCCGGGATAACCGTACAATCATACTGACGTGATGTCAGAGACGTGGTTGACGTTGGCTCTCCGTTGTGTCGTCCAGATCATCGCCTACACCAAAGACTCCACGAGCATGGGCAGCTCCCAGTTTAAGGGCCGCGTCGGCTTCTCCTCCCGCATGCCCTCACGCGACGTGTCGCTGTACATCAACAACACCCAGGAGTCCGACTCGGGACGCTACCTCTGCCAGGTCATCATCCCCGATAATCCCGGCCTCACTGCTGAGCTCAGTCTGGACGTCAAGGGTACGAACCAGATCCTGCTTGGGAAGACTCCACCTTAATTGCAGTGTAGTTTATATTTCATACAATCAATGACGTTGTATAATCTAACAAAAGAAACGTTCTTTAATCCTCTCGTGTCAGTCCCTCCCGGGGTTCCCAAGTGCTCTCTATCAGGGAAGCCGGTGCTGAAGGGGAACGTGACTCTGAGCTGCAAAACCAGCTCCGGGAAGCCCGTTCCCCTGTACAAGTGGAAGAAGACCAGCCCCAGCCCGGAGGTCTTCTTCGCCCCCATGCTCAGTGAGTGGACTGCCCCTGTTGCTGAGCAACAATTGAATGTCTTGATATTTTGCATGATTTTAATTCTATAAATCTGTGTGAAAGCGAACAGTAATGTTAGCAGAAGCTACTTTAATGGAAGCACATGTGATTGTGTGTGTGGAGCTTGTATGTGGTTGTAACATGATTCAGATGAGCAGCAGTATGTTTCTACTACTACAGCTATGAGTCACCATACGCAGCTCACTGCAGTCCAGTGCTTCATGTGAGGTGATGATGAGATATCCAAACGGCTCTTCAGGAACAGAGTGTATCTTCATGGGTCCCTCTAAAGATCAATAATGTTTGATGTTAATTCAAACCAGATTGCCTTTATAGTTCAGAGGGTATGATTTACATTGTTGTCATATGTATTCTTGTTATTATCTACCCAAGATGTTTCTGGTTGCGTGTGGTTTACATGTTGTACTACCTTCATCATTTCAACTGTTTATTGTAAAAATAAATGTTACGGTATTATATTTAGAAAGAATAGTTCAACTTTCCAGGAAATTAGCGCCTGCAGGACGTAGCTTCATATTTAACAGACACGAGAGCGGTATCAATCTTCCCGTCCAAAGCATATTTCTCCTTTTCAAACTATTGGAAAATATATACATGTGTATATATATATACAATAATATATTATTGTATATTTTATATATATAGAACATGCACTAAAAGGCACGTGCGTGACATTGTATGTCAGCAATGTAACTCATACCTATAATATATATCTGTAGATAGAAAGTAGTTGTTTGCTGCTATATTTGTGCTCTGAAAATCCTAAAGAGAAGTTTTAGATCAACTACTTAATAAAATGAGGTCCTGAGACGGCAGCGTGGACACAACAGCTGAACAAGGAACACTTCTGGTCTTGTATGAAGTCCTTGTTACATCATAACCAACACTGCAGTCAGATGTTGTGCTGTCATGTGTTTTCATGTGACATGGAACAATGTGTCCACACGCATGCTTGACCGTAGTGCTCCGTGTTCTATGCTGCTTTCAGACGAGAAGACCGGCACTCTGAAGCTGAGCAACCTGAGCAGCAACATGTCGGGGAAGTACGTGTGCACAGCCAGCAACTCGGCCGGGTCAGAGAGCTGCTTCATCAACCTGGAGATCGTCACCTGTACGTAGCACATGACAACAGAGGAGATTTATTAAGTCGTTAAGCTAGTGTTTCCAATACACACTCATCTGAGACATCTGTCTAGCAGAGAGATGTCTGTAGACATGTTCTGCTTTGGTGACATGTAACCGTGTCCCATGACTCTTCCTGTAGCCACTAATGTGGGGATGATCGTTGGCGCCACCGTGGGCTCAGTGCTTGGCTTCATCTTCCTCCTCCTCTGCCTCGTTTTCCTGGTGAAGAGGCGGCGAGACAACGAGGACGACCTGGCCAACGAAATCAAGTAAGTTCACGTGTCTTACCTCCACGTGGCCTCGATCACGTGTTAAAGGGGACATATCATGTAAAGCTTGTGCTCATACATCGGGGTATCTGGAGTGCCTACCAACACACAAACTGAAATAAGACGACCCAGTCCGTTAATTATGGGCCGTCTGGATCAGAAAACATGTCATTCAACAAGCCAATGAGATTCAGCTCATTCCTAAGTCACATTAGAATACACCGCCATGGGCCTGAGGCATTACCTTTACAAAGCTGCTTTTTCTGGAGGGGATCTTAAAGAGACAGGCACTCAAACAATGTGTCCTTATATGTTCAGTTCAACTGTTGTTTAGATACAGTTTGTTGGACATTTAATTTGAATTTGATTCTAGATTTGTTTGTTTTTTGGCTGATGTATTGTAATTCAACCATAAGATGGAGCTATAATACAGCATACACATGTTGAGCCATTAGGCTTTGAAATCAGCACCATGCTGTCCTCCTCCTGCAACCAGACTCTGACTCTGGTCCACCTGAAGATGATCGCTTCCTCAGGGATTCATTGTTCTGTCAGAAAACAGTGCAAACAGTTGTAGTTTCCAAGTTGACCCTTCAGGATGAGGCAGCAAATGTTCAATACTCAAGGTGATTATTTGATCATCAAAATTATTGATTTCTACTTTTTTAAGTGGACCAACTGTGGCCCGCTGCCTGTTGTTAAATGTCTGGTAATTCAACTAGAACATGGCTTCAGCATATGTCTAATGAATGGTATGTACATTGGTTTAAACACTTAATGTCTACTACATGTAGTGTCTTAACCTCTTGGGACTGAAATCTATATGTTACATCTTAATATTAGACGGACTCATTTACATCTGACGTTGACGTTTGCATCGTAATCTTTAAGTGGGCCTTTAAAGTTTCTTTTAAATATTTGTAGTAAACAACTACTGAAGTAGTTTTGTGTATTTATTTTGATAGAAAATACATAAAAATGCATATTTTCAGTGTAACTAGTAGAACATTGGACATTGACTATTGTTTGGCTCCTTATATTGTTCTGCATATGCCCCCCCCCCCCCCCCCCCCCCCCATCCTGATTGAATTCTTCTTTCAAATGTTGAATTAAGCTCTTGTGAGCTAATGAAATTGACTTTGGGTCCCGTCCCCCTCCAGGGAGGATGCTCAGGCTCCCAAGCGTGTGTCCTGGGTGAAGAGTGGCATGGGTTCAGATATCATCTCCAAGAATGGCACCCTGTCCTCCATCGCCTCCAGCCCGCACCACAAAGAGCCCTCCCACAACCACAACAACCACCACCACATGCAGCAGTACCCCCAGCGCCCACCTTCAGACACCGCCTCCATCATCACCGCTACGGGCAGCATGGCCGGCTACCGGCCGTCCCGCCACCACGGAGCCTCCACCCCCACCCACTACGGCTACAACAACAGCACCACCCTGCCGCGCGGACAGGCCGTCTCCTCCGAGGGCAGCATCAACGGGAGCTCCCTGCCCAGACCGGAGCGCTACACCCAGCTGCCCCAGGCTCAGGTGCTGCCGCAGACCTACAGCCAGCCTCAGCTGCAGCACCAGGCGACTCCCGTCCCGCCGCCACTGCCCACCTCCACGGTCACAGCCTCCAACATCGCCCGCATGGGAGGGGTGCCCATCATGGTGCCTGCACAGAACCAGGCTGGATCTCTGGTCTAACACCTGCCAGCTCTGGCCCACCAGTGGAAGTCTGTCCCTTTGCTCTCAGAGGGTCGGCTGCTTTAACTACTTCTTTAGCAGAATTACAGTAGATCAAAACGTCAAATCCACTTATTGACGCTTGCTTTCGCGCCAAGAAGCTTTCGTAGCAAGACTTTCAGACACAGACTGTTCACTTGCTTTAAGTATACTCAAGTCTTTTATACTGTGTATGCACTGCATACATTGCAAACTATGTATAGATATAATTTTCATACATACATTTGTCCAGTATCCTGTTTTCTACCTTATCAATGCATTTCTATTTTATTTGTTGTGTTTTTTTTTCTTCAATTTTGCTATTAAATGGCGTATTATATTATATTTACTAATTCCACAAAGCAAAGCGACCATCACCGTCTCATGGATGAACGTTCAGATTGAATATGAAGATGGTTCTGCAGATCAAGCACAATGAACCAGTACTGTTCAGAGGAGAGAAGTGGGCGAGAGATATGAAGATCTAGGTTTTAATGAGGATATTTCTACAACATTATTACTTATTATTATTGTTGCTTTACTTCTGTCGGTGGCTCAGCTCATGAGATGCTCTTTGTGCGATTCTTTAAACACAGATTAGTAAAAGCTTCTCATAATGAGCACTATTCAGATTTGCAGTTGGGTGACTTTGCAAAAACACAAGTCCACACTTGTAATCATTTTAAAGTTGCCTGCAGAATTGAAATTGTAAATATGATATTTATTTTCTGATCAATGTGTAGCTTATTGTTATATGGAACGTATAATACAGGTCATATGTTTGATACTGAACCAAAGATACACAGACGACTCTAGTGCAGGTCAGTTTACATCAACATGACATGGAAGCTTTTTGATTTCATAGAACCTTCTCCCACATTCCATCGGCATCGCACAGGAACAGGAAGCTAACATGAGTTTCTCTGACTCAGAAACACTAACTGATGTTTTAAGACTCTAGTGATCAGCTCCCACCAGGAGAAGATGGAGGAGATACACTGTTCCTCCGTAAGGAATGTGATCAAAAGAAAGAACCATTACAGTTAATAGAAAGCACCAGCAACTTTCCCAGTTGATCATTTACATAAAAGCAATTATATTTTGGTATAAGAAGTTCCAGAACGGAAATCTGAACGTTGAATTAAGACAAGTTCCAAATCCTAGTTTCATTTTGTAGAACATTAGAGTGAAATGATTTTACATTTATCTCATTTATCTCTTTGTATCACTCATCAATCAGGAAATATAAACAGCCATAAGAACTAAACATTCGTCCATGTTTATAGACACAACATGTTCTATGAATGAGATATGAACAAACGCTGTGTAAAGCCTTCAGCACACAGAGCAGTGGAACTGGAGGGTTTGGTTCATGGAAGTGCTTTTAAAGATATGTTTTGTAAAATGAATACATTTCAAAGACTCTACAGATGAAATAAATAACTAATAAATATCAACGTGAAACTTCCCCAGTTGATTACTGACATTAAGACATCATTGTTTTGTATTCGTATCATCTTTAAATATGCAAATGAGGTATTATCTACAGACGCAAAGAGACAAAGTAGTAAAAGAAGCACTGAATGTGTATTCCAGATGTTTCCTCTAGTCTGAATGAACATCTCTAAATAGACCAGTACATGAAGAACAGTGTTTCTGTCATGTTGCATGTTGGCTCAATACGATTCAACCAAATCAGAACTGGATTTTGGCTCCAAAGCTGTAGTAAATAGCGGTGCACACGTTCAATACAACATGATTGATCTTTGCTCAGTCAGTATTTCTGAAGTAGAACAGCTGTTCGCTCATAACACACAGTAGATGACACGACTCTCACTTCTTATCAACAGGCGCTTTAGTCTTCACGTCTTTGTTCCAGAGTCTGAATGTATCCGAATGGCTACAGACTCGGTGATCTGAGCACGTTGACACTGAGCGTAACATGAACCGCGGTGTCCAAGCATCCAGGAGAGATGTTAAACCGTTTTTTATTTTCTTATTCTGACCACATTCATGTCACACATTCATGCTACTGAAATATACCATTTAGAAAAGACACAGATATATGTATACGGATGGAGGCCACGCCATCCATACTGCTGTATTGTCATTACACTGGAGCGTGTGTTTGTACCAGAATCATTCTCAAATGAATCATTTGAAACTGGATGAGGTTAGAGCATCCGTTACAGACGGTGGTGGTTGTATCTTGTTTGTATTAAAACAGAAGGAGTTCATGTGGGACGTCTTTACAGCTACAGTGCTTTTACATGTGAATGGCTCATTAAAATGTATTCAAGACACGCCTTTATTTTTATACAGTGATGAGGTATAAGAGCACATGAGCTGTCAGACGGTGACGGAGTGTACTGCAGACAGCAGCAGGCCTACGCTGTGGACGTCGGTGTGCAGTGTGCACTTGTATCCTCCGTATTTATGTTCATGGAAAACGCTTTGTATGACATTTTCAATTAAAAGAGAAATGATGAGTTGTGTGTTGGTTCTAAGATTGCCCCATTGGCCCCACAACACTGATGCCTTCATATTGTGTGTGACATGTTCGATAAGCCACAACGTGTATTATCTAATTATAATGCACAATATCATCAACCGGGGTGTAAAAGAAGATCTTTAGTAAAAGAGTTTCTATTTGAATGTAACTATCCGAATTCATTTCAAATTCTAACAGTGTATTATAAGTATTCATGTTGCTATTAGTTGCACATTCCCAGAGGTCGTCCTGAGATTTACATTCAACCACCAGAGGGCAGCAAGTTGACCATTTGGGAAATAGCAGAGAAGTGGTGCAATGATCTCTAAACGTAACCGTCTTCAGCACAAACCACAAGCGTGTGCATGGATCTCTGAAGAAGCATCACTGATAGTTTAAAGATATATTTCATTTCTATATATATTACAAAACTGTGATTTTCGCTTCAAGGCAACGTTGTGTTTGTTAGGAGATGCATTATGATGTAAAGTGATGATCATGTACTGTGACAACAACGGACACATCTGGTCTCAACCCGACCGAGCCGAGGACATGAGCTTCAGGCACGGAGAACAGATCCAGCATCCGATGTGAGAGTTCCTGTCTCATCAACACACAGAAACAATTGTAGTTTAAAGCACTCATAAGTATTCATAACGCTACAACAAACAACTACAACACAATCTGAAGCATTTCATTATGACGTATAGGGTCAAGTATCATACTAATGAGTGTTGGTCTCTCACTGACGTGTTATTAGGGATCATAGTGTATTATAATTACCATAGTTGTAATACATTATACTATTTTTACAAGGCATGAAAATCACCATTATAATGTGATTATTTGCTTTTAGTAAAGTGAAAATGAATTTCATGTTTTGTGTTGTTTCTGCAGAGATTAAAGCAAACAATGACTCCTTAGAGTTATAATCATATAATTATAATGATAACAGTGATGATGCATTATGAAAAGAATATAACGTATTACAACTATGACAATTATAATACGATATGATCCTTGAAAAAGGAAATGTGAGTGAATGACCACTAATTATGAAGTATTATGACACTTGACCTTATAAGTCATTTGAAAACGCTCTATAATGCCTCACTAATATTGTTATAAAGCATTATGAACATTCACGAGTGCGAATAACCATAACTATGCAGTGTTAAAAGCAGATTATAAAACATAAGCATGTTTATAAAGCATTATAGATATTGGCCTCGTAGAAAGTGCTCCCAATACATTCTTAAGACTAAATATAAAAAGGGACTGTAAGTATGTTTTAAACCTTTTTAATGCCTATGTTGCGTGGATGCTCCAGAAATAATGAGTTATTTGGTGTTTTTATAAGATGAAACGATCTTGTCGGGGGTCTGGTGACTTTTTAGATACATTATGAGAAATATTAATTTCCCCAGAAAGCCTCCTTCATGCAGTGGAGTCTCCATGAGAAGCTGCTGCTGGTCTTCTTACATCAGCTCATCAGCGTTGATGACGTCAAACTCAAAAGGTGAAGACAGAAAGAAGCAGATGCAGTCACTGCTAGGGTAGAATGTTTATTAGAATTTGCGATTAGCGATGCAACATTCACCTACATGGCGCAAAAGGAAGTCATAAATATGCTAATATGCAAATAATGCACGCCTTAATTGACATGAGCTCATCTCATCAGGGGATGATATATCCAAGGAAAAGTCAGTGGTACACCTCCACGTGGCTGAACAGGGCAGCATGACAGTAAACCAAAGTAGAAAATCAGCAACAGAGTTTATATCAAATATTTAGTTACAAATTAAAAGACATTTCCAGAAAGTTAGAAGAGCACTGATTCAGATAGTGAAGCGAAACAAAGAAGAAATAAAAAGCTCTACAATGCACTGCACCCGTAATAGTGGTCCACATGGAGCTACAGTACTAAGTTGGCAGAAAAAGGTGCATGGCTTCTGTATTCAAATGAGTTTTCATCTGAAACAATACAGGGAGATGTTCACGTGTGGATGCATTCATGTTACACTTACACACTTGTGAATCAATGAGCACGACAATCAACAGAACCCGGTGGTTAAGAGGTCAGTTCATGAATAGGTGTCAAAACTTGGCAACGTTGAGATTCTGTTAGAGGAAACAAAGAAGAGAGAGTGTAACGTAGAGAAAAGAAAGCAACCATAAAGGTGTGTCCTGTACCAAAGTGGTGGTGTGATGTTTAAAAGCATGTCATGCTCCATTAGTGAAGTCCTTTTTAAAAGTGGGAGAGGCCGTCCCACTTGTTTGACTATTCGAATGGCAGCCATGTTGGGTCTGGCCTGAGCTTGATGTGCGGGAGGAGAGAGGGTGAGCTCAGCGAAAGGCAGTAGTCATAGTTGAGGTGAGTACAATGATGTCGATGGTGAGGATCCATGGCTGATAATGGTAAAAGATGGGAGGTCATGCAGCTCGGGGCCCGAGGCGAGGAGGGTTGGAAAAGAGATCTCCGTCACACGCGGCCCCTGGCCTAGCGGTGCTTTAGGTAGGACACAAGACTGGAGAGGAACAGTGGATATCATACTGGTAAGTCTACTGGAAAAGATATAAGGAAGTTACTTTAATGTCATGATTCTTGCAGCAGAATGAAGAAGTTCAATAGTCCGATCAGAGATGATCTACTGTAATGTTCACTAAACTGTGTGGCTTACTATTTAAACTCATGTTGTTGTTTTACCTTTCAATATGTAGTCGGTTAGCAGTGTAGGCACCTTCTCACTGTCCTCCTTCATGGCATAAAGAACTGATGGGAAGACAAACAGGATGGATCAACTCTTGTCAGACAGTAATTGTTAGGATTGACCTCGACACAAACATGCTGCGCTGCACACTTACTCTTTGTGAGCATCTGCAGGTCGTCAACAGATGGAGGGGAAACCTTCTTCTCGTACGGAATAACTGTGTTTAGATACTGAAAACAGAGAGGTTCAATGTTCAGAGACGTCAACACAGTACAACCCGAGTACTTCAAGAAATATTTAGTGAGATCAGAGTCTTAGCTTAGCTTTCAGACTGGAACAGCTCGCCTGTCTTCAGTTGTGAGGTTAAAGGTCACCTATGAACTGTGCTTCTGAGCTCCTTCACTTCAGAGTGAGTCTTGAAGGTTTAGTACCAGGCACAGTCCCTTTTCACTGCTTATGCTTGTGAATATGTAAGTGAATTTCCCAAACAAATCCTGTCAGTCAAGCATGTCTGTTCACTGAAATCAATGAATCCTTTAAAAGTGACTGGGAGGTTAATCAGAATACTCAAACCTGCTATCACTCCCAAACCTATTGTTGGGTCTTTTAAAGCTGTAGTGGGTTATGTCATTTAGAAACCCTTTTTGCTTATATTTGTTGAAATGATATCCCAACAACAACAATCAATAAATCAAATATTCTGACAAAACAATAAACTAAATCTTGAGTTGACAACACTGGGCTGTTTTTAGGATGAATGTAGCGTAACTACTAAATCTAAGTTATAACTTGCTGTAAAATGATGCTGCTTTGTTTACATCCAGTAACGCCACAGACTGGAGCAACAACAGACTGTCTGTATATGTTCAATAACAATCACACGAGAAACATTCATTTATAAGTCAAGCCTTTCCAAAAAGCAAAAACTGGGACATTTCTTGCAGTGTACCATAGCATAGTGCTAACACTATCAACAGAGATCAAATGACGTACAGTAGACCAACCATCTCTCTGTATGACCTCATCTTTGCATTGGACTGGGGCGGTGGAGGACACACTGTACTGAGGCTCGTGACCTTAAAGGGCCAGTGCACAGCTGTCATGTATAGTGGTAACCTCACTATATTCAAGTAGTACTACTATACAGCAATTTATTATATATCTTCAGTCTGTCATGGAGGTACATGTTTCTTTAAAACTGCAACCACATGTTCAGATACATATAGCTGTTATTAATAACAAGTTATTCAGTTGAATCATCTGTGGGCATGTGTCTTTGATTAACTTCATCATGTAAGTGATTGTTAGGAAACACAGTTGTCCAAAGTTGAGTGTCTAACCTTTGTGATTGCATTACATGATGAAATAGCATGTGACCTTTGACCTTACCTGTTTCTCATTCCCTGTGCTTCCAAATGTCTGTCTGATGCCCGTCTGCAGGATGTTAGACAGTCCCTCCATGCTGAAACGCTGCCGGTCACAACCAGGACACAGACACCGAGCATTAACACCACGTACTAATCATCACCTCCTTCATCATCTTCAGCACAGACCTCAGCAGCTCACACAAACATGACATCACGGTGAGATGCTATTTGCTTTATTGTTTATCATTTAGCCATCTGTATATTCATATTACTTTAGTCATGCGTCCTCAGGTACCCAGCAGTCACCACATCAAAACACTGCTGCCGCAATGCATGGTGGGAAAATCCATTAGATAGACCGGACTGGGCTGTTACTGTATGCAGACCAATGGTCACTTTAGGATCTTTCCTGGAAGATACTTAAGAGGCTAATGGGCCTGAGATCCATTATGCTAACAGTCAGAGGGGGGGGGGGGGGGGGGGGGGGAAACCAGGCACCTTGGTTTCACCTTTTTCTATTTAACTCAGTGAAAACCACAGTGCACATTGGCACAACACCATAGTTGTGGCATAGTCAACATTGATGAGAGCAAATCTCTGAATGTAAACACACAAAGGTGTGTAAAGCATACAAGGCCACCGTTCCCTGCCTCTCACCTTGACGGGCATGCTCCCTGTCTTCTCCGTGTTGCCCGTGGAGACGGTATTCCCTCCGCTCACAGGTGCCGGCATCCCCCCCTGCAGGCTCAGGGCCTTGTCCCGGCGTCGGCGTTTGCTGCTGTCCCGTTGCTCCTTCTGCCTGTTCTGCACCTCCATCAGGGCCGTGATGAACGTGTTCTTCACCTCTTTCTCGAACTCCAGCTCCTCACGCCGAGCCAGCTGGCTGACCAGCTCCTCTGAGTACTCCAGGATGGCGGCCTCTACTCTTTGAAGCAGTTCGACGAGCGCCGAGCTGGGCATCAGGCTCAGGCCTGCAGAGGAGATGGGGGGGGGGGGGGGGGGGGGGGTTTATTTAGTTTCTTACACATCGGTTTAGACACAATGCTCTAAATCATTGGAGCAGTAGTTTGGTACAAAAGTGCCAGAGTAATATTTAGGCAGACTCGAGCAGGAACTGTCTTTACTAACAACACTATTCGGTCTCTCTGACACCGTCAGACCGTCAGACCGTCAGACCGTCAGACCGTCAGACCGTCAGACCGTCAGACCGTCAGACCGTCAGACCGTCAGACCGTCAGACCGTCAGACCGTCAGACCGTCAGACCGTCAGACCGTCAGACCGACAGACCGACAGACCGACAGACCGACAGACCGTCAGACCGTCAGACCAACAGACCAACAGACCAACAGACCAACAGACCAACAGACCAACAGACCGTCAGACCGTCAGACCGTCAGACCGTCAGACCGTCAGACCGTCAGACCGTCAGACCGTCAGACCAACAGACCAACAGACCAACAGACCAACAGCTGACCCCTTTTAGCTGTTTCACATGAGTCATTCCAAACTCTTTGTTGTCTTTTTGTCACATATTATATGTTCATCATGTGGGCAGTTCATTCACAGGGTGATTGTTTCATTTGAATGGTTTGTAAAGGCTCCCGCTAGTGATAAGGAAACGATTTGAGATTTATCTCATGACCTCATGGAGGATCCCAGTCCTCAGGTTGAGAACCACTGACAGGTAATAACTCCACTTCATCAACATTGGAACTTGTATCATTATTAAAATGGTTCCATTGATTTGAAATAACTTCACAGTTCATATACAGTACAGAGTATACAATAGACTTAGTGGACAATGTTGATCAACATTTATCTATTCATTTTTTAAATCAAGCCAGTTGTGTGTTAAAACGAAAACAATGTATTTCGTCAACATTTTTGGGTTTGTTGCATTTTTAAGTAACAAGTAAGTTATTTCTATTGCACTATTCAAAACATGAATTTCAGGGAATGGTTATGTATAATAATTGTAAATACAATTAACATAATCAGCACAATATAATTATATGGTAAAGTATCTCTCTCTCTCTATATATATATATATATATATAAGGACGTGTAAATACATTATATATCCAGGACCAGTTCCCATTCCCACAGTGGACAGGACAAACACCGTGTTCTCTTGAACTCTCTCCGTGGACCTGCTGGAATGATTTAGTTATGTTTTCAACAGTAACGGATTATCTTTGACCTTCGTAGGAGCAGTTGTTGTTGGAGGCCTGTGACAGCTGCCTGATCTCCTCCAGCAGGGAGGGGTTGGTTCTGGAGGAGCAGTGGCTGCTCTCCTCTTCATCCTCTTCCTCAGTTTCGCCGGGATCCGGAGAGTTCTCCATCATCTCGACTATCTCCTCAATGACCTTGTAGAGAGAGAGAAAGAGAGATGGGAGGATACAGGGAGACAGGTGAATGGACAGGAAAGAGGTTAGGAGACAGAAGTAAGTACACACACATCAATAAGCATCCATTTGTCAGTAGTGTGGCCACTGAAATGCCAGAAGCCTCCTGTATAAGTGTACATATCAAACTTAAATCCATTATTGATGTCTACTTAGAGGCAGACTGTCTATGTCCTGTACCAGCACGATGAAAGAGCAGTCCAACACGCCACGCTGTCTTACAGGACACGAAGAGCACCTCAACATGGGAATACCACATCTAGCAATGCCCTCAGGGGTCTATTCCTGGTCCTTTCCTTTCTCCTGTTGTTATGCTAACGTTATATTTGTCCAGGAGCAATGCCAGGATGAGAAGCTTTCTTTCACTGTGTGATGGACAAACCCTTTCTCGTGCCTTCGTCTCCGGACATCTAGATTACCAGAACTCCTTATCGCCGGATTGCCCCAGAAATCAATGAACTTGCCAGCTTGTGCAAAATACATGATCTGGAACAATTAAGCCCATTTCCACCATTCTGGCCTCCCTGCACTGGTTACCTGTGGCATTTAGAATTGATTTAAAATGTTACTCTTTGCCTAAAAGAAGGTTCTGGTAATTCCAACAAACAAAATGATTTTAAACTAAAAAGGTGTCAAGTAAAAGATGAAAAGGATCCATGAACCATTCAGAGTCTCATGTCACACCCTGGTTTCTTTTTCCTCATTATCAAAAACAGGACACACACACACACACACACACACACACCTACACACACACACACACACCTGATCAGCTGTGATGAGAGGCTCTTCCTTCAGGCAGTTGGCATTGTCATTCTTCTCATTCATCTCCTCCTCCTCTTTTTCGTGGATCTGCAGAATATGAGAAGAAACATGTGAACAACAAACAGATTGGCTATGACAGCGTGTCTTACGAAGAAAATGAGGCAAACACGAGTCATAAATGGCCTATCAGCGTTGGAATAATAAACTAAATCCACAATCAATTACCAAAAGAACTGCGCTGGAAGGAGAGAGCTCATTTGAAAGTCTTATGCTTTAATATTTGAAAGGTTTTACATTATTTAGTATCTTAAAAAACGATTTCATATTCCATTTGTAAAAGTGTTTCAATAGTTTATCTTATTTATTAATTATAAATTATAATATGACTTTCATGCAGTGCGATGTGAAGTTAACTGTAATGTGAAGAAGTCTGTGACATCGGCTTTAGGGATGGCGATGTCCATCTGCCGGTCCAGACCGAAGCATTCATGGTTCCCAGATGTTGTCTCCTAATGACTTTGAGGAATGCCTGACCACAGAATGTACAAGTACTCACCGTGATGTCACCCAATGGTTTGTGGACTACGGTTTTAAAACCTTGAATTTAGCTTTTTGGCTGTCATCATCTTGGTATTTTGCAACCAGAAGTGGCACGAGAGGGTGAAGCTAAGTACAACTGAACACTGAATAAGAGATTTTTAGACCGAAATGTTACAATTAAGTTTCATGAACTTAAACACACTGTGAAAGGGTTAAAGTTGTAAGAGGAAAACACAGTCAACTCCCAGACCGGACAACACCGTGGCAGCAACCTGTCAAGCCCCGCCCATAAAGCATCCCCTGCTTTATGGTCTGTTTGACTCTAAATGGACCATAATGTACTAAATGAACATCATGCTGTATTGAAGAAGACTTGAAACTAGAGATTGAGACCATAAACTCATGTTTACAATGTTTACTGAGGTAATAAATCAAGAGAGAAGTAGAGTCATTTTCTATAGACTTCTATACAACCGGAGGAGTCGCCCCCTGGTGGACACTAGAGAGAATGCAGCTTTAACACATGAAGCTTTGGCTTCACTTTTCAGAACTGGAGGTGGCCCCCTGTGGCTACATTTTCCTTTAACGACACCAACAACTGAAATTTGGTTCAGACTTTCATGTTCCTCTCAGGAGGAATTGAAATCACAACGGTGATCCCTCAACGTTTCATCTAGCGCCATCATCAGGTCAACATCTTAATTCGTCCCACACTTGCAAACATGACATTGTACTCCATATCAAAGATGACGCATATTAATACTCTGGTATACACTTCCTGTCTCCAAAGTGGTCGTGGTATGAGTGTGTTCGCCTCTCTCTCCATCCCTCCACCTCATTGGGAAGTCTTTTGAACAACATGTGGGTGGATAAAAATACAGGAAACTAACTCTACAGCTAACATGCTTAACTAAGATGGTGAACATGTTAAAAATGATACCTGCTAAACATCAGCATGTTAAAAGTCATTAATGGGATGTTGCCAATGTTAGCATTTAGCTCAAAGCACTGCTGCACCGAACTACAGCCTCACAGAGTTGCTAGCGTGGATGAAGACTTTGTCTTACATGAGTGTCCTGATAATTATTGATTCAGCATAATAGTGAGAAAGTACATTGAAAGATTTGCCATTTGATATTTGTTGAAAAATAAAATAATTGAAAGTGTGCACAGGCCTGTTTTAGTATCATCTTTTTGATTTAGAGAGAATACCAACCACTCATCTGAAGGCAGGATCTGAGCACCATGATGCATTCTCACAAGAACCCTCTGGGTCTGAAACGTCTGCTCTGGCCTTGACCAGCCCCAACATGGCCTTGACTGCTAAGTGCCTGCTGTCCAGCTCGTATGGGACTGACTGCCAAGAGGGGAGAAAGAGGGAGGCCTCTGCTGAATGGCAGACCAGTCAAGGTTGGGCAAGCACGTCTTTAAGAGTCAGCATGAGATCAAGCCTCAGGAAAAATGAACCAGCCATCTACTCGGTTTGGCACCTCAAATGAAAAATAATGTTACTTGTGGTTAAAAAAGAAATGTGGCTAAAAGGTAAGATGAAATGATTCTTTCCAAAATAAAAAAGAAAGCTACTTATGATTAGGCTAATAGCAGATCTAAACCAAATAGAAAGAGGTGAGGTGACATGTACCTCCTGCTCAGAAAGATTGCCGTTGAGTCCCTCTGAGTCGGTGCCGTCCCAGGTGGAGATGTAGTTGTCAGTTAGAGCATCCCACACACTGCAACGCAATACACAGACACAAACATGCACACATGTAAGCAAGGGCAAGAACCACAGACATATACAAAAAACAAGTATCTAGACCCTATTTTGGCCTCAACTCTAAAGGACTGAAGCTGGTGCATCCACACACGCTGTAGTAATATCGTTATATAAGAGCATTCGGCCAAAGTTCGGTGTGTTGTTTCATCTCCCTGGTTATAAGGAGGTCTACTCGGTCCTGTCTTCAGCAGCCTGCAACATAGTCAATATTTCAAGGTGGTAAGTCAATGATGGTGGTCAATACGCAGAGCTGGAAGCTGCAGAGGAACAATGCACAACAGAAAAAAACAGCTTACTACTCAGTAAAAGGTATCCTTAGCAGAGATTAGATAAAGCTTCTCACATCATTGTGCCAGTGGACTCTGACTGCAACCCGGAGCAAGCGTCTGTCCGAGGGCGAATGACATGAAACTGGGAGAGAAGTCTCCTTTGTGTTTTCCTTCCTCCTCCGCTAAGAGGTTGGCTCAGGCCTGCCGCCCTGCTCCCAGTGACACTGCCCACACCCGGACTCACACTGGATACCATTCAGCCAACCGCTGACCTCACCAGCCATGCATGTCATTACTGCGTGCACCAGCACATAAACAGGGTCGACGTTTCAACACACTTAACTCTGAGATGAAAATGAAGCAATAACAGCCCTCTGAGGCCAATTATACATTGAATTGAATTGAACAAATGTTGTCCAGAATGGAAATAAAATGAATCTCATGAAACATTTCCCTGTCAGAGAATTCCTTTTGTGCTCGGAATTTTGTAATTGTTCCATTTTGCTTCCTTAAATGTTTATGTCAATGTGTAATTCCCCTTTACAGCAGTTTGTATGGAACAGTGCTATAGAATTAACCCAGTTCACACAAACCAAAGGATCTGTTTCTGCAGATTGCACATACAATAGTTATTCTTAACTTGTATCATCTTGAGAGAAATACCACCGCTGATAAAATAGTGAAACTAGAATATGAAATATGAACTAACAGTAGAAAAGTCATCACAACTGAGTAAAACGGTATCTCAACAGTTTTGGAGATGAGGAAACGTCACTTTCTTTCTGAGAGTTAGAGGAGAAGATTTTGTTTGCTTAACATGTAGCTAAAGACAGTTAGCTTAGCTTAGCATAAAAACAGGAAATTGTGGGAGTTGCTTGGCTCAGTCCGAAGCTAAACACATCTGCTTACTTGTGAAGTTAAAATGTGTGGTTTTATGGGTTTATACAAGACGATTTCATGGCTGGATTTCTTTTACCTTTGGACAGAGCCAGGTTAGCTGTCCCCCTGTTTCTAGTCTTTATGCTAAGCTACGCTAACAGGCCGGCTGTAGCTTTTCATACTGTGTAAGGAACGATAATGAAATTGGTCTTTTCATCTAACTGAGTATATTTCAAACATGTCATTTTTGAAACTGAACACGTTAAATAAATTGTCACTTGCCTCATAAAAGACATGTTTAAAAAATCGAATCAGTAATCGCCACTAACCACAACAACACACAAAGAGCTCATGCAGCATGCACAACACAGGGACGTGTTTGGTCACGGTGGCCAGCAGGAACTGGAACTCCATGTTACAAAGCTGTCCTGCTGTATTTCTTGGCCCTGAGCCACTGAAGAGGAATCAACAACTGAGGATCAGGCCAAAATGAGCCACAGACTGTTTTCAGCCAAACAGCAGATTTACATTTTTGCTGATTATCTATGTGGGTCTGTGAGAGTCTTTAAATCAGACTAGATATTTAACATAACACATGTGTTATGAACATCAGTACGGTCTTAGTTTCTATTAATAGCTGCTTGAGGTGAACACATATCTAGTGATTGAGACTCACTTGGTTTGAAATCACAGCATGGATCATGAGAATCGTTATGAACAGGGAGGAACAATGAGTCATTGTTAATGACAAGAGTTGTTGTGTTTGACTGGGACATATCTGTACTGGTTTCCTAATCAGTGCCTCAACAAATCAGTGTAAGGCATTAGGTCCATTACTGTAGTACTGCAGGACTCACATCCACCAACAGCCCCGTGGTCTAATCAGTCAAAGCTCTCGTCATCAATACAAACTCATTTTAAAAGCAATTTAATTGTGTTTGACGAATCATGTGATTCCCGTCTGAAAAGCTCTCCTCTTACACCTACGGTCGGGCTATTTATAGCACGATTCATATCCCCACGGTGTGAAGACGTGTGTGTTTCCGCCTCAGAGCCCAGCGAGAGGAGGAGGATCAGGCAGTCAGCTGGTGGAGAGGCAGAGACAGAGCCCAAGCTAACTGAGGCGTACAGCGCTGCACATTGAATAATTCAGCATGGCGTGGAGCCGGGGAGGGTGGGGTCATGCTGCTGATTGACCGGGTCTGTGTGTGGAAACATTTAGGCCTTTGTCGTGTGGGACGTGCTAAGCCACTGTTTTGGGACTTGAGGGTGTGTTGTGCATGGTATTGATGGCGGCATGATGCCTACGTTAGTGTGCAATTAACATAAAAGGCTGCAGGAATAGTCTCGGCTGTGATGATATGATGTCTCTATATTTGTGGTCATTTTGATCACTTTATTTAGTTCCAGGCTGCATCACGAAGCCCAAATGCAACCCAATGGAGGTATTTTGTTGAAAAGAAATAGAATCCAGTAAACAAAAGGTATAAATTAAATTATCTTTGGTCTGTAGGGCAACAGAGCTAAGGGTTATGTTTCTGATTTTAGATATTTACTGCACATATAAACAATGTTGGAACATACCGTGAGATACTGTTTGTATTGTCAAGTTATCTATTTTTAAGCCATGAATACTGATGCCAATGCTTTTTGATTAACTAGAAGTGACAGTTCAGGTCAGACTGAGCATTATCAGATCAATTAAGACCTCAGTTATGCACATTGAAGGCTTAAAAATACATATTAACATACTGACAAAAAATACGATGACTATCTTGACAAACAACATCAACTGTGGCCACTCACTCTTCATCCTGCAGCCTCTGCTCATCCTCCTGGTTGTGCGACTGGTTGCGTATGGGCGCCAGGACCTCCGTCTTGGTGTTGTAATTATGGAAGCACACGTTGAGCTTCTCGTCGAACTCATTCACCAGGTCCTCCATCGACTTGAAGCTCATCATCTCAGAGAAGTTCTCCAGCTCTGAGAAGTCCTCGCGGGTGATCGAGGCCAGGGGGACGGTGGTGGTGGTGGAGTAAGAGGTGTGTTTGAGCGCCGGGTGGTCCAGCTCATCCATGCGGTAGGGCCGGAGGTCCTCAAACTCCTCATCCAAACACACAAGAGGGGCTTCCATGGTGTCCCCCGTCTGTTAATCTCTGAGCCCTGCACAAAGAGAGAGGGCGTATACTGTAGTGTTTGATGCACTTTTGTTTGCTAAGTCAGCACAGCTTATAAAACTAATGTTTCAAATGTCATCACCAGCTGTTTAATGAGATACTGCAACTGTTGCAGCCAGGGGAATACACTTATGGGCAATACAGAGGCAATGAGGAACAGTGAGGCCCAACAATGCATTGGCTAATCCATCCAAACTATTATGTTAGTAACACGACTGTGTCCAAGGACAAAGTTTCCCTTTGGGGCCATTTGCTATTAACTCTCTAGAAGGCAAAACCTTCTTCATCCATGGTTTGCATTTTGGGGTAAAACAGTGAGTAGCAATCTATAACACAATTATATTCTACATAAACTATAAAAACTATTTATAAACTGTAAAGTGAACTATTCAATGAAATGACTCATTTTATTTTGTTTTGGTATTTTTGTCATATTCAGATTGTCAGATTGTAGTTCAGGGGCAAAATCTGGCAAGACTGGCAAACTGAGCACATCTGCAAGCCGAGCGAGCAGTCTTAAAAATAGAAGAAGAAGAAGTGCGTGACCAGGGCCGCTATAATAACGTGCACTGGGCCGGTTGTACAGACCTAACACCACTGGCTCCAGAAAATGTGTTTTAAAGGGAAAGACCTGATCAGAAGTCCTCATCTGTTCGATCCACCAACAACCACAAGGATTATCTGGAGTCTCCTCCCTCATGCCTCACCTCATGTGGAATGGCACCATGTTGTCTACACAAATAGGAGATGGAGGTAGATGTGCCAGAAGGGGACCAGGTCCCAAAGGGGACCAGACCAGTTGGCTTTACTGGTAAACCAGAGTTAATTAACTACGTCTCCTGGGATTCAAACGGATGAGGTTTCCAAGATTCAGACATCACAGTATGGGAACTGTGATAGTGTAGAATAGATCACAGTGAGGATAGTCTTCATGGCTGCTCAAGTGTTCCTTCAGGGGTTTGATGAATACATATATAGATATCTGGGTGTAAAAATCTATCTTTCAATAAATTGTGTGGTAAATGGAGTCAGATCATTATAACGCTGCTCTGAGAATGATTCTGCTTCAGAGGGATGGACTCATCTTCAATCTCATTTTAAGTAGCAGTTGCAAATGTTAGTGTACTTCCCACTTCTCACAATTATTATACGCCCCAAAGCACTTTTGGGGTTCTGGGACACACTTCAGAAAATGACTTCTAAGTATAATTGAAAAGGTATGAAACCTAAATATAGCACCTTACAAAGAGACGGGAAACCAGGGGGTCCAGTTTATTTAGTTTGGTTTTTAATGCTTCCTTTGTGTATTCATTTTTCAATTATTAGTTTATTTGTAAAGGACAAGTGCAAAGAAACAGGGAGCAGTGTACACGTCTATGTAACAGACACACTAACAGATGAAACAAACAACAGAAAACCTTCACAGCTTTGACTTGAGTTCATGAATAATGACTCGTCGGTGTCACCTTTACAATTCTTATCCAGGACTTGACTGTAATAGAAAACATCTAGAAATCCTGAATTCCACAGGGTCGTGCCTTTAATTGAGAATGCAGTTTGTTTAAAGTCCTCCTTCTGATATACTTCTGGTGTTAGTGGTGGTACGGTGGATGTGTTGACAATGGGTGGAGCTAGATGGTGGAGACATTTAAATGTAAGTGTGAAAGAGATTCTTCTTCTTTAGAATATTGAAATGATGAAATCTTAGTGGTTTCATTCTGAGTTTGTTCTGTTCAATAATTGGGAAGCTTTTTTCTTCCCACGGTGAACAGATAAAGGAGTTCATACGCTCTCAGGTATGAGGAGAACTCAGGACTCACGGATTAAAAAACACAAAACGTTTTCTCTATTTACACTCGTGAAACTGTCGTCTGATGGTCAGTTGAATTACCAGTAAAACAAATCCATATCATTTCTTGTTGAACTCTTACAAACATGTTTGGGGTAAGAATGGACTTCAATGAACTGGAGTAGAGTTTAGAGGAAACAGGAAACTTCCTCCTAAAAGCTCTGGTCATCATTATGAAGATGTCATAATGTCACCCCTCTGAGTTTATACCACATCAAGTGACCACCTCCACAGTATATACGCTCCGATGGTTCTACTGGGACATATGACCACACGGGGAGCCAAGAAGTCTCGAGCCTGTTATTGGTAAAGATATTCCTTGTTTCCAAACTTCCCAATTCCAAAATAATGAGTCTTTGCTTGTAACGTTTTGATAGATTTCATCTGATGGTTTTATGATAATAGAATATTGATCGTGCATACCGATGAAATAATGCCTGAAACACTTTTTCCATTTTGCCACTTGAGCAATTTGTAATTGAAAATGAAATGTAATCTTATTAAACAGCATGAATGAGTGTAAACCTGCAAAATGAAGCGGCATCATTGTTGTGGAGGACTTCATGCTGCAGTCAGACATTTTAGATAAGTTGTAGCTCGGTCAGGTTGTCTGACGCAGCGTAATCACAGTGAAGCCTAAACTTCCTCCTTGGTGCTTTGCTGGACCGTGGCCTGGTCTATAAGTGGAGTACAGAGGAGCCCATTTAAAAACAAGCTTGTGCAAGCCTCTTCCTGCCATCACACCACTCAGCAAAGTGCTGAGAGTCTCGTCCACGCTCTGCCTACAGCTCTGTCCTCTCCAAACTGCTGTGTTTCCTTTTTTAATTGCGTCTGCTTCATCTTTGTCTTACAGTTTATCTGTAATGTCTCTGCCGAGAAAGTGACTCCATGTTGAATAAATCCTCGCAGCAGAGAAATGAATCATGTCCGTCAATAGATCCAATTAAGGTTATTTGGTCTACTCAAATAAGGAGCATTAGCCGCAGACTCTAGCCTTGCCACAGGGACTTTTGGCAGTGATGCGTGAAAATTTGACAGGGTGAAAAAATCACAAATTGAATTTGCTAACAGCACTCAGTCATGCTGCATCCTGTCTATTTACTGCTAGCTCCATTGACTCTGGGACATTTTCTTCTAGCATGAAGAGAGGGTGTGGAATCACAGCATCCACATTAAAGCGGACAGCAGCATGTGCAGGGATTGAATGTCTGCAATAGTGTGTGTTTGGGATGTGACCTTCACAGCGAGAGGTGGTGGTCGTCTCAGGTGCGTCTCTGTGCTCCACAAGAACGCAGGTATAAAAAAGAGCCAATCACGAGGGCTCATCAGAGGTCATATAACGCAATAGAGCCAAAACACTCACCCCATCACTCCGTGGGAGGGGTGACCACAGCTACATGACCACACAACACATCCAACACCGATTCCACTGCAGATTTGGAAAGCATTGATGACACCATCATGATGTCATATGCAGAAAGTCCATCTTTTGACATGTTGGTTTATTTCATTCTGAATGAAGAATCGTATTTGTACAAGAACAATGCCGACACATATACAAGTGCTATTTAAATCAATCTGCTGTGCATCATGAATATGAAATGAAATCATTGTTCACATCTATGACCCTTGCTTAACCAAAATCATATTTGTATTGAAAATGCCTGTGGAACCATTCTGTCCCACACATATAACTGAAACAGATTCCAATTCAAATCATTGTTCTGGCCGCCATAGCAGAAATGGAAATCAAGCAAGTGCATGTCATCAGCTCATCAGAGGGAGAAAAAAGAAAAGAGGAGAGTGGGGGAGGGAGAAAAGAGCAGCGAAGAGCGAAGAAGGAGAGATGGAGGAAACCATGGTTACAAGGCAGGGATGGAGGGAAGACGATGCACAACAAGGAAGAAGGACCAGCAGGATGACGGCTAGAGCAGGAGAACAGATTACCTGCAGTAGATGTGCCGCTGTTGTTCTGGTTTGGTGTGTAGAGTCTTCTCAGAAGAGGAGAATCTGTGCCTAAGCCTCCCTCCGCTGCAAAACCCACCGACGAGCAGCAGCAGTCACAGTCATTCCAGGGGGAGAGAGAGAGAAACAGAATCAGGGACGTGAAGATGGTGGTGTGAGCTTCGGTCTGTATCGCTTCCTTCACCCGTTAGCCCGAAGCCACCCTTATGTGTCCTCCCACAGCCCGTTGTTTTCCAATCAATAGGCAGCCAGCCCAGCTCACACTGAGGCTGCGCACTGACAGGCCTCTGACGATATTAGCCCCCCCCTCCCTTTCTTCCCTCACTCTCCTCTCGTTCTCCCTTTGTCCCTGCCTCCTCCCTCCCTACACACATTAATTCCCCAATATTCATGAGGACAGAAGGAGGGAGGAGGTTTGGGGGAAGGAGATATGTGTGTAGCAAGGTGGCACATTGTTTATCGGTCTACCTCCACATTAAATCATGATTCTATCAACTGTGCTCATTCTGCCACAGATCAGAGTGGAATGACATATCCAGAAGGCTTTGTTGT
The DNA here is from genome assembly GCA_032191485.1 of Leptoclinus maculatus. Taxonomy (NCBI): domain Eukaryota; kingdom Metazoa; phylum Chordata; class Actinopteri; order Perciformes; family Stichaeidae; genus Leptoclinus; species Leptoclinus maculatus. The sequence goes on from JAVDOI010000001.1 coordinate 2,890,286, forward strand.
GAACCTGTATGTAAAACTGCACAGTGACAATGAATGAAAATCACTCTGAAGCATTCAAGACCAGCTTTGAAACCTAGGTGATATAAAAAACAAATCCAGCTTGTATTTGCTTCCAAAGCCTTTGTCATTATTTAACTGTCTTTCTTATTTTGAAACAACAAAGCAGAACGTGTCAGAAAACAACATAAACATATAATAAAATGAAGTTTAAGAAAAGATCCGTATAGCCTACTGCTGTTCCAGGTCATTACTGTCCTACTGTGTTGATGCATTAATGATAAGATGAACACTTTTATAACACAGAGCAATCAAGGAATTCAAAACTCGTTTGAATTGTTGAAGATGTTACGTATACATAGCCACTCAAGAATGTTCATAAAGTTATTAATAACCCTCCAATCTAAGGATTATTGGACACTAAGAGTCAATGTCTTTGGTACATGAAGAGAAGATGTGAGGATTGTTTCACTAGAGGCTCTGACTCACACACAAACACAGAATATAAACTACTGGCACAGTTGAAAATATGAAAATAAAAACCACAGTACAGGATCCTCTTGAAATTAATTTCAAATAACAATAGAAGACAACTGTTGGGAACAATCTAAATAACTAATGATTATGCATTTAATAATTAGTGAATGTTACACATTTAACATAAGCTCATGTCCTCTAAGTGTTTAAGGCCGTGTCCTCTGTGACACTAGGGTCTCAGCAGCTGTTTAGTCTACTAAGGAAGCAGTTGACTGCCGAAAGAACACTTCAGCACTGCTTGTCCTAAATAATGATAATAAACCTGGAGACGGCGTCAATACTTCCATGACGTCTTCCGATTACGATAAAAGTAACCTTTGTACGAGAACGAATTGTTAAAGTATCCAGATACGTAGACTACACTCAGGGATGGGCAAAAATACATAAAAATGTATTTTGATACAAAATACAAAATACCCCTCAAATGAATTTATTAAAATAAAATACTGGTGCCAGAAAATGTAACAAAATACAATACATGTATTTTGTATTTAAAATATAGGAAATACTTTTTTCTGGATTTTCCGTTTTCTCACAATTTGGTATAGCTGAGCATTCAGGTTTGGGCTATAATGTACAAAGCTCTGGGGAACCCCACAAAAAGGAAGATCAGTCACAGAATGTCAGTGTAACTAAGCAAAGCTATTAAAAGACAACAACTTGATTGATTATGTATATATATATTTGTATTAATGGGACTTAACAGTGACATCTTTATGACATAATAATCCTTCCATTTTGTGCAAGATTAGATGGTCAGACGTCTCTTGATAAGGTTATCATGAACATACAAGCTCCCAATCTCCCTCTTCCTATAGCTAGCTACTCCACTGATAAGTTAACTTGCTAAACACTGGCTATGCACTAGCCTAGACAGCATGCTAGCGTCATTAGCATGTTAGCATCGATCGCTAGCTTGATATTATACCATCATCACCATGTCAATTATACATCAAACTAGTTGACATCTGTCACACTCAGATAAAATATTTACCTTGACAGACAATCCGTTGAAGATCTGAAGACTGAACTCATGAACTGATTTTTATTCGTGGAGAAAGTATTTTGAGTATTTTAAATACAAAATTACTCCACTCTAAAGTATTTTGTTACAAATTACGTTAGATTTTTTATCGGCCCTATCAAATACAAATTACAAAATACTCAAAAGTAAGTAAATACGTATTTCAAATACAAGTAATAGAAATACTGCCCATCCCTGAGTACACTGTATGAAAGCAATTTGTGTGTGTTATCCTTTGTGACGTAAATGACCCTGTGCCAGCCCACTGTATGTTGTTTACTCAGTATGAATATCAGAAGCTCAGAGTCAGAACTCCGAGCGGCCTTGATGTACATTCAGTATGTGAATCAACTCTGTCTCCTTCTTGCAAGAATAAATGTCCTGTGATTAATGATTTTTAATTAATGATCGGCTCGAGTGAATTTTTCTAACAACAACATATCAAAAAAGATGCTAATGAAAAAAGCCAAATTATCACGAATTTGATGCTGACCCCTCCCTCCCTCCCAGCCTGTGCTTCAAAATCTGCATAATCCCTGTTTTCAATCTGTGGTGGGTAAACACACCACACCTCCTGTCTGAAAGCCTCGGCCCTATGAGAGCAAACACATGCAGTCACATAACAGTTCACATGTTATTAACACACACTGAGTGCACTCAGACTGGGAAATATTATATTTTTTGGCTATTGTTGCGGCCTGGGACATCCAGCTCTCAGATGTGAGCACATTTGACAGATTAAGCTTTTCACAGCCTGAGGGGTTCAGAATAATTGAGAAAATAAGCTGTTTGTGTCAGTGAGGACTTTTTCATGATCCAGACTTTTCAGATTTTAAACAGTAATTCAGATTGAAAAATGTGTCTCTACTGGTAGAAATGCTATGTTTTATGTTATAATATGTATTTATTATAAAAATAGAGCCGAGAGCTTTTTAAATATAAAGTGATAGGTGGGACTTTCACAGAGACACCCTGTTCACGAGAGGCACCCTTAAGGGGGGCTACGGGGAGGGGTGACAGAGTACACACATGTAGTACAAATCACTTCTGAGAACGCATGAAATGATATTTTATGATAGATCAAAAACCTACGTAACAAAGAAATTCTGATAAAATGGCCAATGTATGCCATTTTACGCACTCAAAAACATATATATACACAAAGTACTACAATATACTACAAGTACTACCATCATTTCACCATCATTTCACCTATTTTTCGCCAGGACACGGCGAGATATGTTCTCCGTTACCGATCCCACCCAAAAAACGACGGCACCTTCACAGACAAAGCACATATCAGACCGCATGGTGATTCCACCCCGAGTCCGGCAAAAGCTTCAAAATTCCTCTCCTTCAAACCATTAAAAAGTTATCAATCCATCAGCCACACAGCAACACACAGCCAGACAGCAACAAATTTGAAACGCATCGTACTTTTTTGAAGATTTCTCAGAAAAAGGACAGTGTGTAGCATTTCAGGGGATCAATTAGCAAAAATGGAATATAATCTTCCTAACTATTCTTTCCTTAGTTAATGTGTGTTTTTTGTTAGCTCAGAATGAGCCCTTCATATTTATAAAGGGAGCAGGTCCTTTTCAAAGAGTCCACCATGTTGCACCGCCATGTTTCTACAGTAGCCCAGAACGGACAAACCAAACACAGAGAGAGCCTTTCGTGTTGTTACATTACCTGAAGGCCACCGTAGTTCTCCTACACGCTTATGAAACTGTGATAACATGAGCCAGAGTGTAAAACTGTGGCGCTGCTAGCTGCCGTTTGACTTCAGCTGCTCATTAATATACAGTTATTATGGTACGGATGCCTCTGAGCCAGGTGAACAAATAAAGTATTTGTATTGCTTTTGTACTTTTAGAGCTATAATAAAAAATGTAAATGTCTCTGTTATGGAGCTCAAGATTTCAAAATGTATCTCCTCTTACAATGTTTAAATACATTTTAAATATAATAATTTTAATATTTAAATCCCATAAAACACAATAGTGAACAAGACTTTTGGATTGTGAAAGTTGTTCTTAATGCCTTGGTGATCAGGGGGAACAATAAACATTGTGGCCTGCAGATGAAAAACTATTAACATTACAGAAGCCACATTGAATGTGTACAACTGTGTGTATCCATGGATTGCCCTGGACGCACAATTTACAATACTATACTAGTGTGCAAAGGATAATCCACACATTACTTATCACACTCAAGACGTTTTAGAATATATTTTTTCACTAGCTGCCCAAACAGCACAGATCTAAATGACACTATGGGTGAATGTCATGTTATTCCATTGTGCGTGGTCTCAGATCACACCCAGCAACACATCCTCTGATACAGACACGACCCAATGCATCATGGGTCATCATCTATCCCTCGACAGGCTTCAGCTAAAGGCTAACGACAACAACACGGATGAATGGATAACTTATCACAGAAGACATTCATTGTTGGATTTATTAGTTTCATACAGTTGCTGTGCTCGATTACAAAACTTCTGAAAAGCGGTGACGGAGCGGAGGAAATCTAAAATGAGTTCCTAGACTGCAGCGTTATACTTTGGTGTCATATACGACATCGCCTCTGCCACATTATTGCTCCATTCGCTCACTTCTCCACTTTATAACTTTACATGCAGTCCCTGCTACCTGCTCATCATGCACACTAACACATTTCTTTCCATTGCCTTTCTGTTTTCCTGATTTTCTGCCTTTTTCCCCCCTCGTCTCCTCGATCCTCTAGCTTGTCACCCTTAAATCGATGTCAGCGCTACAAAGTGTGTCACCAAAGGGAGTCCTCCATATAGAGCGGCGAGATAAAGGAACGACCTCACAACAAGCCCAGCAGTCTGTGAGCCCTCCGAGTGCTTCAACTGCAATGTCTCAGACCTGAAGCCATATTGGGACCGCTTATGAAGATGATTCCATCTTTTCTATTGGTGCAACAAAACGGTGCAGACATGCCTTTTTGATCCAGGAGAGAAAATGAAACCTGAGGAGTAAAATAACTAGTATTCTGTTGAGAACAATGGGCCAGAATGAGATTGTAAATGCACATATTGTGTCAGCTTGTCAAGTGTTGAGGAGACAAAGCTTGTCACCTTGTTACCAGTCGTGGTCATTAGTGTGACGCATCGTGACCAAACAAACAACCACCAACGTCTTTAGTCTCTGCAAGCAGCTGCTCCACACAGGAGAATGAAAGGGGGAGAAAGGAGATCTGTCCTGTCAGAGGCCTCCCATTTCTACGGCAACACAGCTCACACAGCCCAGCATGGCACAGACGCTGGTTGCCATGGTTATACCGTATTGCACTGGCAAAGGCATCAGAGGGGATAAGTAGCTAGCAGTAAAAGCTACCACAGTTAGCCTTAAATGTGCTGCTTTTAATTGAGGAGATGGGACACAGTGTGTGGCCTATTTTCTTTATGAATTTAGCGTAATAAGAGCTAAATATAGGCTACATTTGTAATTTGTGCCAGCACGGTCGGTATGGAAATAGATGAAGTGCAGAAAGAAAGTAGCTGCATATAAGTGATGTGGTAACAATGACAGCTGTCAGAACTGAATGGAAACAGATTGTTCACTCAAACACTCATTTGACTCATGAACACACCTTCAACCTTTCTTAATGAGCTAAATAATGGATCAGTTGGGTATCCAAGGAACACTTCTGGCCCTGCATTCGGTCTTTAAAGGGGGATCCTCCTCTACATCAAACGCTTGGAGGGATTGGAATACCCAGTCCTCAGAGTAAAACTAAAGTTAAGAAAAGTGTTTTTCTGGAAGCCACAGCACCACATGAGAGAAGCTTCATCTTTTGTGTCTTCATCTGTGAGTCATAACTTGTGAAAGGAGACGATAACAGGACTTAATATGAGGATTAAAGAACTCCCCCATAGACTGTGTGTGAATGAGACGTTATGATAATTAGATTCTGCAGCTCATGTAAATCCTTTCATTGGGTGTCCCATGCTGAAAATACATGTAATACAAAATCTATGTTGCTGTAAATAATACTTTTAGATAACAATGTAATTGTAAACACACCATTTTCATCCACGTATTTCAAAAGTATGCCAGGAGATGGAATGTAGTTTTGTCTATTCTAGTCAGTCTGTACTTTGCTGACATCTAGTGGTGATCTGCTCAAGACAAAAAGAGGGCGATTTAAAATATGCCACATAATATCTTATTGTATATAATATGCTACTATAATCAGAGCATTAACCCTGGGCCCCTGGGTGCTCTCACTGTGTCCCTTACTGGACGACTGTGACAGGCACAACAGCAGAGGGCACCAATGCAGTTTCATATGCATTGTATTATTATTCCTGGAACTGCTCCATCACTGAAGTGTCATGGGACATATTGTTTTCTAGGCGGCCTGCAAATAAGACTCATTACTTCCATAAGGATCATAACAATGAAAGTTCTTCTCTAAATCAGAGAACTGCTGGTTTTCCCTCAACTATCTCGATATCAAAGTCTTATTAGTTCAGACTGGAGGCATCTCTTCAGTAGAACAGAGGACATTTTGACCTGATCTGTCTGTTCTGCTGTCTTTACTTTTTTTAATTAAATATCAGACGTGACAAAGTCACAAAACCTCCCCAGTAAACATCATCTCTTTTTTAAATCCCTTGAGTAGATATACTGCAGACAGTTTATATTCTCGGATTGTTGATGCAATCAGAAAACACGCTTGTTGTTAACAAGTAAAGAGCAGTTTATTCACAGAGCACCTCTCTGATGCAGTCCTCTTAAAGTGCTTTACAAGTCAATAAAGTCTCAAACAATAATGAATAACTTTCAACCTTTGGACTGCTGTTCTAAGAGGACAATTCAACATACAATAGATCACAATCCATCAGCGGAGTCAAGAATGAAACAGCAGCACAGAACCTTGTGTTTACTCTCTTTAAATAGGAATAGACTGAGTCAGTGAACGTGTTAGAAGACGGTCGACAGTGTCTCCCATAGGGACTCCTTTCCTCTGCATGAAGTCATGTGGAGTTTGTTGTTCATATTCGTTATGATCATATTCCATGTAGCTGGATATGTATTTTACAGCAATGATGTTCTGAATGATGTTCTTCTATGGTTCTGTCTTTAAAAAGTCCCTTCCAAATATGTCATAATATCAGCTTTTCACTTCATGATTATCAAAATAATTTACAATAATGTTATTATTATCTATAGAAAATCAGTCAAATTCATCTTCAACTTTGTTCATTTTGCCGTTTGTCAATATTGTTGCAATTGAATTACAGTGAAGAGTGTAGGGAGACACTGTAACTGTACCAAAGCCTGACTTAAGAGACGGTGCATTATTTAGACAATATCACCATATGTGCATAATTAAATATCACGGTTAATGTCAATACCAGTATATCACAACAACCCTACCTCCAAACCTGCAAAGGCCGAGTTTATACCTCAAGGTAAAGGGAGCAGGGACTTCATCTGTTGATCAATATTTATATTTAGATAAAATGATTAAGTATAGACAGCTATTTCCTTTCTGATTGCCCAATATGCATCTACAATGTGAAAGTCTTTCTCTGAATATCATTATGAATAAAAACCTTTCACTTGCTGATAATGTCAGGTTATGTGGTAATGAATGTTTTCTCATTTCAAATGATGTAAAAGATGTCTGATGGTTATTATCTTCTCACAGGGTTGTCGATCCTGAAGCCTCCTCCAGTGAAGTGAGGTTTGCTGCTCAGCTGGGGCAGAGGTTCCAGCTGCTCCACCGTGGTCTTGGTCCTCTGCTCGCTGATGAGACACACAGAGATCCAGGGCATCAAGAGGCCGAGCTAAACTAGATGGTACGTGTTGTTCCCTGCATCAAATGAGTCGTGCATGTTGAACAAATCAATACTCCTTCATTAAAATGACAAACCTCACCTGTGAAGCTTTTTCTGGCTGAGGTACTTCTTCTTAGTGTTTGCTAGCTCATTAGCTAATCTTTGATTCTCACTTTTGTACTCGTTCATCTTTGAGTCGAGCAATCTCAGCTCTGCTACCAACGCCTGTGAAATCAGAAAGAGAGAACATCATTTTGTGTTAGAACGTGGAGAAGCAAACAGGTACCAGGTTTTACCTGCAATCAGGTGCTCACCTGTTCTCATATATATGAGTGGCATGTCTTAACATACACATGGACAGTTAACTGGTGAGTTGTATTAGTGAGGATCATTTGATACGTTGATACAAAGAAAAATAAGAAAAACAATAGAAAAATAAGTAGACATGAAGGTGTGAGATACAACATGAAACAAGCTGTATGCTTCGACGAGTGAAAAGGGGAGCTGTGTGATGACCTTGAGCTTTTTCGTTCTCTCTCTGATGGTCCACTGGCACTGCTGGAGCTGCTCAGCTGCCTCTGGACCCGGCTGCCGGGACATTATGTGCTTCAGCTCCACATACAGCTTCTCCTTTTCCTTGATGGGGAAATAGAAGGAAGGGGAATTCAACAGACGATGGAGAGGTAGAATGAGTGAGTGAGTGAGCCTTCATGCTCTTCATAGTCTGTGTCACCAGGCGGGGCATGTGGAGGGGCGTGTGTTGCTCTACGTCACAGTGTCTTCCTTGATACTAAATGGTGCTAAAGTCAGACATAATCAAATTCTACACATAGAGGCTTTAAAATACAGAGTTACCACAACACGGAAAAGCATCAGTCTTCAAAGTTTTTGGCCACAACCAACATAATAATATAATGCAAAATACATACAACATAACGTGGGTGATACATTTGTCTAATTGTTAACAATGAATGTATCTGGTAGTGGTTGAGTACCAAAGCCTGGTATACATTATTTCTCTCTTCCATAGAGCTCCATTAAAACACATCAGTGAGCCTCACTGAAGCACTAGGTGACATCCCTTCATCACCATGAACACACAATGTAGTTTATTATGACTCAATCCCACACCGTCCTGCCATGTGTGTGGATGTGGATGGGAAATGTGGATTAATCCGCCTCGGAAAATAGTCCCCAACAAATGCACTATTTATTCTTATTTGGGTACAACTACAGTGGTCAGGTTAAATAACTGAAGTTATTGTGCCCTTTTTCAAAATGAAAGAAGATATTTGTGACCTGCATATACAGTATATATATATATATATATATATATATATATATATATACTTTCACAGACTAATGTCTTATTGGTTTGGGTTAATCCATGGGATTTGAACGATTGTGAAACTGCAGTAACGTGAGCCGCAAAGTACAAAACTGAGGTAAAGCCAGCTGCCATGTGACTTCTGTTGCTTCTAAAGTAGAGTCATTACGATGAGGACGGCCTCTCAGCCTGACCACGGCTCACCGTCTTGGATTGGAGGAGTGAGCGGAGGGGTAGTCAGTCGCACCACTAAATCCAACACACTGTCCCTTTAAGGCCTAATGACGAAATGGATCATATATGGAAGTAATGACAGATTCTATAGAGTAAATAATAACTTAAATCAACCCTAGTGTCTGATGCCATATAGTTATGAAGATGTATCAAAAAACACGGGACTTATACAACTAACTATCAAAGAAATCAAATAATTATGATTGCATCCATTTTCTTTAAATCAGAGATCATTTCAGCTCAACAAAATGGTGAGCGTTATTATTCTATTGTTCTATAGACACATTTGAGGGTCTGCCGATAGCTTCCATTGTCTCTCAGTGTTATCATCTAAGCATTTAGCTCCTGCAGGGCAGTGATTACTTTTCCAATGCAGTGACACAGACCAGTCACAGAAGTAATGGTTTACAAACCAGCTCCCTCAGTGTGTACAGTGAGTGTGTGTACTTGTGTTCACAGTTCATTAAGTGTTTACCTGTAATAGGAGTTCGTGTTCCTCCAGCTCTTGGGTCTTGGCGATCAGTCGTTTTTGTAAGGACTGAATCTTCTGGATGAGTTCGTATTTGCCGGGATCACTGCCCTGCAGAGAGAGAGTCCTTTACATGATAACGGCCTGATCGTTTCCTCTTTGAATGATGAGATTCACTGTGCTTCAAGTGTGTGAATGGTCTTTTAGAAAAAAGCTAAATGCTCATGTCACTGAAAGGAGAGGAAAAACAGAGGCTTGGGTTGTATTGCTAAGCTAATCCACACAGACACTATTAAACAAGTGCTTCACCTCCAGCCGCCTCCATCGGTGAATATTTATGGGCTTCAGCTGTTCCTCGAGGACGCTGTTCCTCGTCCTCTCTCTAAGCAGCTCCCTCTGCAGGTGGAACAGCTCTCGCCTGTCAAACAACAACTCCTATTTCACACAGTTCTCACATACAACATTATCCAAACAAGTAAAACACTAAAGCTTAGTTTGTACTCGCCGTAGTGAAGCCGGCAGTAAATGAGTTAATGAACCCTGCGGAGCACCTCTGAAGTTCTGCAACTAGGTGTGTGATCAGAGCTTTTCAGACATGACTGTCACAAATATTCACTGGTAAAAGCACTATTTACATGCTTGAGGATTTCACTAAGACATCTTAAAAAAGTCTAGATTTGAGTAAATATTTAATATTAATATTCAACCTTTGCAATAACAACAGGCTTACTAAGGTTTTGGAAGCTAGAAGTTCAAAGGAAGTCATTCCTACCTCTGACTCTGGATCTCTCTCCAGCTTGCTTAATCTTTCTTTCAATCGTTTGCTTTTACTCTCGTCACTGCACTTCGTGGGTCACCTCGTTCCATCCTGTCCTCCTTCTCTACTCCAAATTCTTCTCTTAGAACAATTCACCGCTGACTGTCTCTGTTCAAACACTTCCTGTTGTCTTTATCCTGCCCAGGCCCTCCTCTCTCTCTTACCTCAGGTCCTCTGTGTTGTGAACAGTCTTGTCCAGGATGCTCTTCTTGCGTCGGAGCCTCTTGATCTCCAGCTTGAGCAGGCGGATGTCATCCATCCGCTGGCTGTAGTGGAAGTCCCCCTTGCTCAGGATCGATTGCTGGATCCTGATCTTCTCATAGAGCAGCGCACGCTCATCGTTGCGGTGTAGCAGCTGTTTGCCCAGGTTGTCTCGCTCCCTGATCACCTTGAGAGAACAAATAAATCAGATACAAGTCTCTGCTTGTCATCCTCTGTCCCTACGTATTCTAGTCTACCTCCTTCTCTTTCTTTACCTGGTCCAGTTGTTTCTTCTGTTGGACCTGCTCAGCATCGGCGTCGGCTATAATCTTCTGCAGTTTTTGCTGCTCTGCTTTCTGACTGTCAACACGCTGCTTCGTTTCTTCAAGCTGGAGCTTCATCAGCTGCAGCTCCCCCTGTAGCAGGACACAGACGTGGACACATGCACACAAGTTAGGCAGTGAAGGAGGCCCTAACAAAGTAAAAACCAGTCATGGTTAATGGCTGGTAAATCTTTAGATAAGAAGTGGGTCAATGGTTCCCAGTGCTTCTTGACAAGGCAACTTTCAACAAATGAAATATAGTTCATGCTCATACATTAACGTGTATTCTTTGGCAGATGCTTTTGTCCAAGTGCATTTTAAAGGAGCAGTGTGTGAGATTTAGTGGCCTCTATTCGTGAGGTTATAGATTATGGTGTATGGTGGTTATAGATAAGCAACAACATAGCCCTGCACTCACCCTCCCTCTCCAAGAGCTTTGGACCTTCAGGTTTAGGATTGTATTACTACTAGGAGCTACTTTTATCAATACTACTTTATTATTAAAAAACAAATACAATCTGAACTGGATGAGATCTCTTGTCCTCCTGTTCTGTCATCCTGTCCTCCTGTCCTCTGTCCTCCTGTCCTCCTATCCTCCTATCCTCCTATCCTCTGTCCTCCTATCCTCCTGTCCTCCTGTCTTCATATCCTCCTGTCCTCTGTCCTCCTATCCTCCTGTCCTCCTGTCCTCCTATCCTCCTGTCCTCCTATCTTCTGTCCTCCTATCCTCATGTCCTCCTATCCTCATGTCCTCCTATCCTCTGTCCTCCTGTCCTCCTATCCTCCTGTCCTCTGTCCTCCTGTCCTCCTATCCCCCTGTCCTCCTATCCTCTGTCCTCCTATCCTCTGTCCTCCTATCTCCTGTCCTCCTGTCCTCCTATCTTCTGTCCTCCTATCCTCCTGTCCTCCTATCCTCATGTCCTCCTATCCTCTGTCCTCCTGTCCTCCTATCCTCCTGTCCTCTGTCCTCCTATCCTCTGTCCTCCTGTCCTCCTATCCTCTGTCATCCTGTCCTCCTATCCTCTGTCCTCCTATCCTCTGTCCTCCTATCTCCTGTCCTCCTGTCCTCCTATCCTCCTGTCCTCCCGTCCTCTTGTCCTTGTCCTCTGTCCTCTATCCTCCTGTCCTCCTGTCATCTGTCCTCCTGTCCTCCTGTCTTCTGTCCTCTGTCCTCCCGTCCTCTTGTCCTCTTGTCCTCTTGTCCTCCGTCCTCTTGTCCTCCGTCCTCCTGTCCTCTGTTCTCCTGTCCTCCTGTCCTCTGTCCTCTTGTCCTCTGAGCTCCTGTCTTCTGTCCTCCTGTCTTCTGTCCTCCTGTCCTCCGTCCTCCTGTCTTCTGTCCTCCAGTCTTCTGTCCTCCTGTCCTCTGTCCTCTTGTCCTCCTGTCCTCCTGTCTTCTGTCCTCTTGTCCTCCTGTCCTCTGTCCTCCTTTCATCTGTCCTCCTGTCCTCCTGTCTTCTGTCCTCTGTCCTCTTGTCCTCCTGTCCTCTTGTCCTCCGTCCTCTTGTCCTCCTGTCCTCCTGTCCTCCTGTCCTCTGTTCTCCTGTCCTCCTGTCCTCTGTCCTCTTGTCCTCCTGTCCTCTGTCCTCCTGTCTTCTGTCCTCTTGTCCTCCGTCCTCCTGTCTTCTGTCCTCTTGTCCTCTTGTCCTCCTGTCCTCCGTCCTCCCGTCCTCTTGTCCTCCTGTCCACTTTGTCTCAGCCAGCAGAGCAAACTAAGCTAAACAGTTAGACTAGAGACAGAAAGCAGTTTGGCTGATTGTGCATGCTGTGCTTGTGTAAACTTGGATGAGAGGCTGTGGACATAGACGATTATTTGGGTTTTGATTGTTTACATGTTCATGTTGAACAGATGTATTGATAAAGTATTGGCTTTTCACTCGCATATGTAAAACATATGCGAGTGAAAAGCAGTAACAAGCGTAGACCATCAACAAATAATCTTCATTTCACCTGATTCAGTGTTTCCACCGCGGCATCTCTGCTCTGTACGCTAACTAAGTTATATATTGGACACTTAAACATTAAACAGTACTATAATATACTATATGAAGCACCAGTAACAAAAACATAATGATCTTTAGTTTCAAGTGATTGTACACTAATGTTTATATGTGTGTTTGTATTCAATTTCTGCCAATTAATCCCCCAAATGTTACACACTGTTTGTTTAAATGATGATGAGGAACTCAAAACCACACCCCACTATGAACCAATGAGGCAGGCTGCAATACCTTGAGGGCCTCATTCTCCTTCTCCAGACGCTTGTGTTCCTGCTGATCCTTGGTAAGGGCAAGCTCCTTCCCAGTGATCTCATCTCTCAGTCGGGTGACCTGGTTGTTCATGGTCTTCATCTTCCTCTTCATCTCTGCAATCTCTTCCTGAGGAGAGAGACAGATAGTGAAAGAAGGGTGGGAAAAGAAGGGAAGACAATTGTATCATATTAGACATTTGTGTAAAATTGTCATAACTAGCATATCAAGGTCACAGTGACCTTTGACCAGCAAATTCAAATCAGTTCATTCTTGAGTCCAAGCGAACGTTTGTGCTAAATTTGAAGAAATTCCTTCCATCATGTTCATGATGGAAGGACAAACCAACTGATGGACAACCTGAAAACATAATGCCTCTGGCCACAACTTTCACCAGGGTGGAGGCGTATTAATATCAGTTATACATTTCCTGGTAACTATCGGTGTAATGCATACTTTGACATGTGGACAGGATGAGCCAGGGATCGAACCACCAACCCTTTGATAAATGTTGGACCTGCTCCCCCTCCTGTGATCAGCTGTGTTTTCGTACCTGAGCCTCGATGAGGTTTTTGCTGTAGAGGTTCCTTTCAGACACGACAGACTCCAGCAGGTTCTCTTGCTGTTTGAGCTTGCACTCCGCCTCAGTGACCTTCTTCCTCCAATCAAATATCTCCGTCTCTCTTACTTCAACGTCACTGATTTTTTGTTGCACCTGTGGAACGGAGAAGAGTTCCCCTCAGACTCACAAACGTTGACGCCAGGTTCCCCAACCGTGTGATGATAAATAGCTCAAAATCATTGTGTGTACTGAAAATAAGTCCAAGGTATGAAATGCAATTAATTAGCTCTCTTCTGCAGAACTTGCCTTCTGCATGAGGTTGCTGGTCTCGTTGATGTAGCGGTCGCGCTCTTTCTCCAGCTGTTGGATGATCTTGCGCTGCTTCTGGGCCTCCTGGCGGTACCCACTGATCTCGTGTTCCAAGGTCTTCTTGTCCTGCTCCAGGAGCTTCACAAGGTTCTGCTGTTTCTCAGTTGACTGGGCGGCTTTGATGATGTTCTATTGAATGGGATCATACACACAAATACAGGAGCATGAGTAAATGATGATAACAGCATAAATACCCTGTGGGTCACTGCTGTTCTCCATATATAGTACATCACACAAGTACCTCCGTTTGCAAGAACCTAAGGTACTCTGCAACGCATACCTTATTTAAGATGTCTCTCTCTCGGGTTAGCTCGTCTATAGCTTTCTTGTCCGTTTCAACTTGCTTTTGGGAAGATTCAAGATCTGTGGGGGGAGAAAGGTGGGCCCAGTTTGTATAGATGGTCAAAGCCAAAAGTGTTGATTATGAACTCCTTCTGTGTCATGAGTGTACCATAATAGCCGTGGTTACACTTTGTAATGCGACTTTTGTCATGCGATCATGCCCGCACACAATAACTGTCAAGTCTGTACGCGCCGAGATAAGATCTGGCTCACATTGGAATCCGATCAACCAGACCACATGCCGAGGTGACCTGGCTCACATTGAGTTGGGATCTCAGTGAGGTGTAATCAGCACGTGGACACAATCCAGACAATGTATCAAACGGAGGTCACCATCATCTTCCTCCTCTACCGAGGAGAGCAAAGGGAGGAGAGGAGGAAAGGAGCACAGCTGAAACATGCTGTCGGAGTCCTGCTGATGAAAACGCAGCAAACATCTCCCGAGTAGTATAAAACACGGGGGGGTTGCTGGGGAAGGCCAGTGTGTTCGTGTGTAGAGGTGGGTTTTGAGGGCCTTTTTGAATGATGGTATCGTGGGGACATTCAGGACATTTAGGTTTCATCATCTCATGTCAGACTTCAGAACTCATTTAAGCTCATGAGCTCACGGCCAGGGACAACGACAGAGCAGCACCGAGGGAGAGAAAGACTGGGAACAAAGGCAGGATGACGTTCATTAAGTGTGTCTGTGATTCACCTTTCTCCAGACCAGCGATCTGAGCTCGCAGTGTCTCCCTCTGCACGTCCACGTCAGCTTTCTGATCCTCCATCTGCTGGAACTTCTTCTGGACGGCTTCTCTCATCTTTGTTTGTTTGGCAATCTCCTGACGCATCTGATTCACCTCCTCTTCTCTCGTCTGTCGGGTGGGAGGAGAGGAGTTGTATGAGGCATTACAAAGAAGATGCAAGGAGGGGAAAGGGTTTGGAAAAAGGAGAGTGCAGAACAGATGCTACTGTGAGCTGAGGGCTATCAGTCAGATGTGGTCTGTCTCTCTGACCACAGCCCTCTCACACTGTTTCAAAGTACAGGACACAGAGCAAACACAGTGGACCTGTTTCTGACTGGAACACTAAATGATATACTCGGAGAAGTGCCCTCTTGTGGTTCAATAGGACAGAATCACATCATCTATTATCAGGAATCCTACGCTACAGTAGAAATGAGAATTGTACTGAGAACAGAGTTAGTCCAATGAGTTCCATTTAGAATTAGTCTGATTCTGTCACTGTATGCTGCATGTTAAATCATATCTGGACTGGCCCACTTTCTACTGTATGCAGCTTATAAAAGATCAGTGAGGAGTTATAAGTTTAGGTTTCCACTCAGCATGAATGATACTCCGTGTTCCAAGCGTGTACGGTATCATAGTGCGGTAAAACCTCTGTACTCCTGCAGTGGGCACAACGGTGATGAAAATATCAAAATATTATTCATTATTGCCTCCAAAAATAACAATATTATTCCTATAGCCTTTTTTCCAAATATGGTACTGGCCAAAGTTAGCTGCTTATATCAGCATGTGTGATAAACACAAGCTTACACTCTCATAACTCCATGTTGTACGACTTACAGTGTGTCAGGTCTATTACTTTACTCTCTCTATGCTATTCACAATCACAATCATGCACAAACACTGTTACCACACACAACCAATCAGGCACATGTACATGTGTTACGGTAACTTGACAGGCAGAGGCGTGTGTCTGTGTGTGTGTGTTTGTGTGTGTGTGTGTTTGTGTGTGTGTCTGTGTGTGTGTGTGTGTCTGTGTGTCAGTGGAGCAACGTGTACCTTCAGCTCATTTGCGTTCTGCTGATTCTCCAGGGACAGATGTTCTTTGACTGAAGAGAGCTGCTCACACTCCTGCAGCAGCTTGTTGTTCTTCACTTGCAGCTGCTCCAGCTCCCTGGTGGATCGCTCATTCAAGATCTGTCAAAGTCAGGGAAGGGATTCAGGTGGGAGGAAAATCATGTTTATTATCTATGCATGTATGTATGCATGATGTAATGTTATTAACCATGGAATCACATGTGCATTGGTTTGACAGTGTTATGGTTAACCATCCTGAATAATACATTTGATACAAAAGATTCCCAACGTGCCCTTTAGTTCATTTGAGTTTGTAGCTTCATATAATGGCTTACTGATCTACACATTGAATCTAATTAACATACACACATATATATATATGTACACTCACAAATTAAGACAACAACTCCAGACAGGACACGAGAGGTTATTAAATGGTTTATGGAGTATGAAAATGATGTAAATCATTTAATGCATTATACATTTACCAGATCTCAGCTTGAATATCAATAGAGCAGCAGTTGGTTTCCTGAACAACACATTGTAAAGAGTATGCGTCCCACTACGTTGCTCACCTTTAACTCTTTGAGCTGCTGCTCCAGTCTCTGCTGCTCCTCTTTGGCCCTTTGGCCCTGCAGACTCAGGGCTTTGATGTCCCCCATCTTGGCCTCCATGTCGACGTGCAGCTGCTTCGCCTCCTTATCCAGCTTTTCCTTCAACCTCATCTCTCGAGAACTCTCATTCTGTTGTACCTGGAGCTCCTGCTGGAGCTGGATGTAGTCGCACAGAGCAGCAACAAGATGGCACCAGAGCCAGATTTAAATTCACATTCAGCAAAGCAATTTGTATTCCTACTACATACAGTATGGTCATCTGCAGACTCTGTGATGTGGGATCAATATTGTAAAACACAAGTAACATAAATTGAAGTTACAAATCTGATTATCCTCTACTTCGCCACACGTCTGACTTGCTGTTGCAGAACCTGATATAGTTAGAGCCATCGTTCCATGAATAAAACCCTTCACACAGAAAACTCCTTGTGTCTCTACCACCAGTTTGAAAATGTGACATAATCAGATGTACAGTAGAGTGCCACCAATACTGTCAATCAGAACGCTGCAGCTCGAGTCCTCACTAAGACCAAGAAAGTGGATCACATCACTCCAGTTCTGAGGTCTTTACACTGGCTTCCTGTCCAACAAAAGACTTTAAAATCCTGCTGTTGGTTTATAAAGCTTTATAAAGTTTATAAAGTTTTTCTGCTCCACATATCTGGAACAAAGTCCCAGAAAGCTGCAGGTCTGCTGAGACTCCTTTAAATCCTCTAAATCAAGATTGAAGACGTTTCTGTTTGCTGCCTTTAATTA
Source organism: Leptoclinus maculatus (assembly GCA_032191485.1). NCBI lineage: Eukaryota > Metazoa > Chordata > Actinopteri > Perciformes > Stichaeidae > Leptoclinus > Leptoclinus maculatus. The sequence goes on from JAVDOI010000001.1 coordinate 2,907,733, forward strand.
AACCAGGTTCAAGGATATTAATCAATTTCGGCATTTCTGCATTTTACTACTGTATTTTATTTCTTACACTGCTTTTTAGTGTTTTAATGACTGTTTTTAATGTTTCAATCAATGTTCTTAATAGTTTTTAAATCTCCTTTTCTTATGCCTTATGTTTTGATGCTTTTAATGGTTTTATGTGAAGCACTTTGAATTACCTTGTTGTTGAAATGTGCTACACAAATAAACTTGCCTTGCCTACAAGAATGTGACACTTGTTTACCTGAGAGATATTCTCTGAGGCACTATCTCGTTGGGCCTCTATCTCCTGCTGGATTGCGATGGCCTTGTTTAGTTTTTCTCTCAGACCCTCCACGGTTGACAGCAGTTCGTCTCTCTCCATAGTCAACTCCTCATTCATTTTTAGTAGATTGCTGAAAAAACAGATTACAGTTAGTTCCATCCACACAATAAATGATCAAGAGCATGGGGACGGGAACACATGGCTCACCTCTGCTCTTGGTCCACAGAGAAGCCGGTTTGTTCTTCAGCCATTTTCATCAGGGCGGCAACTTCTTCTTTTAAATCCCTGATGCTCTCTTTGTCCCTCCTCTCTTTATCATGAGCAGCATCAACCATTTTCCAGCCTTTATCCAGCTCCTACAGTGTAAACAAAGGAGCATTTTAATACAACAATGCTGAGTTAATGGTACCTGAGAAGTCCAGAAGAGGAACAATTATAAACCTTCATGACTTCATTAAATGTAACCTTCTATTCCATCAATTTGCATTCTGGTCCTTTATTTTACACAATACATGTGACATAACCTCCATAATCAGGGACATAAACAAACAAATAATGAATACACATGCTACAGTACACGGCCTTGCATGTTCTGGTAATATACCCTCTTTAGTGAAGTAATTGTTGTCTCGTCTTCCTGGGACAGTTTCAGGGCCGCTGCTACTTTAGTTGAGGTGGACACAACTTCTGCATTCAGCTCCCTGCATTTGGACATCAGTCTCTTCTCATTATCTCTGGACTTCTTCAGTGCATGGATGAGCTTCTCGTACTCCACCCGGACCTTGTCCATACTCTTGTCCTCTACCAGCTCATTGAGGATCATATGAAACTCCTCCAAGGACTCAGTGTCCTCTCCTGCTGGTCTTGTCTCCTGGAAAATACAGCAGAGCCACAGAGTGCAACTTCAAAAGAAGGTAAGGCTGGGAGAAAGTATATGACGATATGTGATAGTACACCTGAGGGTACTTTACTTGACGTTACTGAAGTCTGGACCTAATGGCCTTTTTCAAGTGTTGCCATTGTATTTGAGCCTGGAACTTAAAGTTGAGAATGAGGACAAGGAGAACCGGTGTTACGTCCCTACTGGTTTCTGAACCTACTGGTTTCTCCTCCGTGCGCAGCAGCTGTTTTCTGCCTCTGTCGCCAGATTTGTCAAACATTCACAAACATATTGCTGGAGATCTATAATCCACATCTCATATTCATTATGGGGATTACGATTGTATAAGTGAGCACTACATCACAGCCACGTATGAAGAAATACATTGAACAAAATATATTTATGGAAAGATCGCAACAACCTGGATTCGAACTCTGTGGAGCAAAATAGTAATAAATTCAAAGACGGTCGCGCTACGCAATCCGCCACTTGCTCTTAGAAATACGTCAGTCATTCAGGTATTTATCCATTACGTCATACCGCGTCAGTGTCCAGGGAACGTTTTGGTTTAGGGTGAACTGAAACAACTGGTTACCTGGGGCGTCTCTCCGAACAAAATTTGTAATGGGAAAATATATTTACGACTGTGTCCGTGTTGTGAACCGGAAACTTACGTATGGTTAAAACTATGCAGTAATGAGGAACTTATAGTTGAAAGTCTCCTCTTACCTTGAAACCGTAACTGACTCCTATTTGAACACAACTGGCAGACTCCAGATAATGAGAAGATCAAGACAGCCTGTGTCATAAGACCTCTACTCCCCTTTGTATGATTTATCTAAAGGCGTGAACCTCTGTATGCATAAAATGATGCGGTGTCTTGTAGTTTTTTTAAGTTAATACCACAGACTGCTGAATACGTATATCTGTTGTGTTCTCTTCCCACTTGCAAGTGAATAAATGGAAAAATATATATATATATATTATGCACAATGTCACTACTTCAGCTCTCTTAGTTCTTAGAGGGTAGACCAACAAGACTCCATACAACATGTTACATTGAATGTTTATTCCCCTCTACGGGTTATACTGAATTGTCTCCTTCATAGAGGTCCTGTTTTTCTGGCAGGCATCACATTGGGCAATCTAACAAAGTGAAACAATTGAGAACACTCTGATATTGAATATGTAAATATTACCATAAGCTTAAGAACGTATAGCTCATCTTTGTTGAAATATGAATTTTGCACGGTGTATTTTCGTTTTTACGTCTGTGAAGCACTTTTTAAACTGTGTAATATGTAAATAAAGTTTATTATCATTATTTTTAATGTTATTATAGACTGAATATAATTTAGAAAACCCTGGGCGTGAACACTATACATTTGAAAAAGCATTGATAAATATGTTTGGAAATGTTCGGAGAGACGCCCCAGGTAACCAGTGGTTTCAGTTCACCCCAAACCAAAACGTTCCCTGGACAGTAACGAGGTATGACGTAATGGATAAATACCTGAATGACTGACGTATTTCTCAGAGCAAGTTATTACTATTTTGCTCCACAGAGTTCGAATCCAGGTTGTTGCGATCTTTCCATAAATATATTTTCTTCAATGTATTTCTTCATACGTGGCTGTGATGTAGTGCTCACTTATACAATCGTAATGAATATGAGATGTGGATTATAGATCTCCAGCAATATGTTTGTGAATGTTTGACGAATCTGGCGACAGAGGCAGAAAACAGCTGCTGCGCACGGAGGAGAAACCAGTAGGTTCAGAAACCAGTAGGGACGTAACACCTGTTAGCGACGGGTTGGTCCAGTTGAACGTCGGAGGAAACAGTATCCGACACAACACCGGGTCAGAAGACTCCCAAAACAACACAAGCAGCCGGTTGCTGGTTCCTGTTACTCGGCTGGTTCCTGTTACTCGCCATGAGTCTCCACTGTGTTCTAGTCCCTACAATAAGTCACGTTAATGAAGCTAGCTGCATGCTAACACTTCACTTTCCACGCCGTCTAAATCCACGCCAGATTAGCCAAATGTAACGCGTATTTTGCTTACAATACTACACTTTAACCAACGTTATGTTACAAGTATAATCTAACATATAATCACCAACGCCTTGTAAAATGTTTTGATACAAAGAACTCAGGAATAGCACTTACCTCCATTATAAGAATTGATTGAATGAATATATATCTACTTGGTTATATATCTACTTGGTGAATCCTTACAACCAGCGTTACAATGTCGTGTTATCAATGGAGATGTTGTCATCGGTTGCTGAGCAACGCAAATCTCGCGTGAAAAGGAGCCTGTGTGAGCTGTGTTTGAGAGTGTAACACTCCGACAACATGCACTGATACTTGATCAAGTAATCATGTACAGTTAGGCATACAACTCGATGGAAGCCAGTCTGGAACATAGATATTACATATTAACATACATATTAACCAGAGAATGATCATTTCATTCATTCTTTGGAACCAAGAAGCAAAGATAAAGTGATTATATCACAGGGGTTCACATGTTTTGGGGCTAGTGCCCATATGGAGGTACTAATTGGCACAATACCTACATATTGACTAAAAGAATAAATACATTTGACATATTAACATACATTTATCAATTATCAAAGAGCCAAAACATCATTCCATTATGGAATACCATTCCATTCGCAGGGCACATAGACAGATAAAACATTCACGCTCACATTCACACTCACCAGCAATTTCATGTCTCCAAATAACTTAAGCTGCATGTCTTTGGACTGTGGGAGGAAGCCGGAGAACCCGGAGGGAACCCACGCTGCTACGGGGAGAACGTGCAAGCTCCACACAGAAGGACCGCCCGTGATCGGGGATCGAACCCGGGCCCCCCTTGCTGTGAGCTGGCCACTACACCACCGTGCAGCCCCCAAAACATCATACTAAATATAAATATATGAAAGAGTTGTCGGGGTCAGTTTAGATCAAGCCCATTCAGATTGACGGTGGGTTATTCTACCAATATAATATCATGATGACTACATCGTACTATGTGGGACTTTCCCAGTTCCAACACCTGAAATGATATTTCCTTTTTTCCACACTGTGCGTACTTCCCCAAACAGATTTGAACTAAGGCTGATGAACTACTGATTCCAAAACTACAGAGAGAAGAAATGCAGCTACAGAATTATAAAGATGACAGGGATTCAGTCACATGCTCAAAGACACGGCAGATATTCGAGACATAAGGGACTAAATGCTGATATACAGTATATTCATTCCACCCCATGTAGTCATGCACTTTCTTTGTCTTTCCCGCATGCAATGTCATCACACACATGTTTTAAGATGCTAATCCCAAAGGCCACAGTTGATCTTCGTGAATATTCCAGCAGGATTACTTTAGTGAAAGATGGACGGCCTGGTATATTTTGCAAAGACCCCCAATTTCCATTGCATTCCATTTCCAAAACCCAACTAATGATTAACTTCATTGCCCTCCACTCTGCCCTCACACATCTTGAAAGTATCAACACTTGCAGCAGAATGTTCTTTGTTGACTCCTAAACTCAGCCTCCACCCTCCACCATATTATATAGCTTCGCCTTTTTGTGTGGTTTTATTCTGTATCAAAATGGGACTACAAACTGCGTTTCTACTCCCACAAACCAAATGTATCTTTATTGCTCAGTTATCATTATTTATTGCCACACAATAAACACATGCATGTAGGTATGTGTGGTACTGAAATGATATACAATACAAGGTCAATACATGCTGTATATAACTAGGTACCATAAGCATCAAATACCAAATGGAATGAACAGCATTAAATGCATACGTATCAATAACCTGTATAACTAGCAAAGACACCAACCAGGCAAACATTGACATCTCTGATTTAAATACACTCATACTGCCATCTACTGGTAGAGCGGGTCATCTCTTTCACTCTGCATCTTCATATACAGTCTATGCCAGGGTATTCAATTAGAATTCACTGAGGTCCATTTCGAGAGAAAAAAACCCCGAATTAATAGAAAGACTTATTATTATTTGTCTTAATAACTATTATCCATCAAATAATTCAGTTCAAAACAGTTTCACGGTCTTAAATCCATCAACTGACTCATTCCCAAACTCAGGTGCAGGTGAGATGTGGGTGTGGCTATAGTTACCATACGGTACACGGGATGCACTATATTAACATTTGAATATGAATTTGCAAACATAGACAGCTTAACAAAGTTAAAAGGATCATTTGTGGAGTTACTTGCAACAGCTTAAACTTTTGTTGTGACTTGTTGCATGTATGATTTAAAAATATCTGCAATCTGCAAACCAATAGTTTTTTGTAATATACAGTGTTATTTCATTACTGCTAATGGGTCATAATGTGTGGAGTTCTGTGAAAACTGTGCCATGGAAAACATGGTGAACGCTGGACTAGCAAACAGTGAATTGATAGGAGACATGATCTGCCCTTGAGAAGAGAATAGAATGCTGGATGACACATGAATGTTCTCCGACTCCAATAAATTAGAATGTTGACGTGTCATCTTAGGTGGTTGTGCAGATTAACCTCAGTATCTTCAAAACCTCCACAGAGGACAGCTGAGGCTCTGAGGTAGGCCGCGGCAAAACCGCTGCTCATCATTTCTAGTGAAGTTGGATTTTATTTGACTGTGGTCAGGCTTCATGGGGGGGGTCCCCACCTATCTCAGTTATGCTGGGATTGAGGTCACCCAGGTAGTATCCCTGGTTTCTCGGAGCCAATGCTGACGGTGAGCGTTTGAACTGTGGGGAAAACGCAGTCGCGCTCTTGAGTCCTGCATGGTTATAGGTCGCTGTGTGGCTTATTGGTTTTTGTGTGGGGCAAGCCACAGGCTGCCGTCAGCAGAGTGTAAAGATGGTCGACCAGTTGTTCAATGCTACCTGGGGGGCAGGAAGTCTGTGCCAGTCTGCCTCAGAGCTCACTTCAGGCGTCCGGTGTGTCCGATGTAGGACGCCGTGGTAAGATACTCTCACCAAACTCCTGTCGTGTAAACCAGCAGCATATCTGACCTGTAACGTTGGATTCAGAATAGACTTTGACTGCTAACACTTTTCATAATCAGGCTCAGGATGTTTGGTGCCACCATCATGATTTCAGGATTACCAAATCCCTCCTTGAATATCAAATTGTTCACATTGATTATTTACTGAGAGTAAAGTACAGTAAAACTTAGAGAGCTTTGCTTATAGGAGTGATATTTTGAAATATAGTATTTATGATCATACAGTTGTAAAATAATTAACTAACTATGTAAAACCTTGGGATTTACTCTAACCTCCTACATTAGGAGTGTTTTTATGCTCTCATTCACTCACTCTTTGTGCTTTCTCTCCTCACAGGTTCTCATGGATCCTGGTTATATCTGGACCCTGGTCCTTCCTCCGGCCATGGCCCTGCTGACTCCCACTGCTAATATCTTTTTTATAATTACTCACATTACTATTTTTATTACCAATACCATTAATGCTCATTACTGACTTTGCTTCTTCCTCAGAGTCTCTGTGCTTTCTCTCCTCACAGGTTTCCATGGATCCTGGTGATACCTGGACCTGGTCTTGCCTCCTGCCGTGGTTCTGTCATATACATTGAATGTGTTGTAACTCTGTAATGTTGTTCATTCTGTACACATGACACCTATTGAACTTCTGTCCATCCTGATAGAGGATCCTCCTCTGTTGCTCTCCCACAGGTCTCTCCCTCTTTTCTCCCTGTTAAAGGGGTTTTGGGGGAGTTTTTCCTGTTCTGATGTGAGGGCTCCGGGACAAGAGGATGTTGTGTATACATATATGTGTACAGATTGTAAAGCCCTCTGAGGCACATTTGTGATTTTGTGCTATACAAAAATGAATTGAATTGAATTGAACCTGCTCTACTGTTTTCAACAACTCCACACAAGACACCTGGACAGCTCTGAGGCAGACTGCGGCAAAACCACTGGTCATAGCGCCGTACGTAGCATGGCGCTAATTTCTTAGAAAGATATTTCATTTTATTTTATTCGGCTGTGATCAGGCTTCCTGGGGGGCTCCCCACCCATCCTGTCACATTTCATATGTTCTTTAATTATCTGGACTTTATTAAGTCTTAAGTGTGTGCAAATGAAAAAAAAAGTCTAAATTTAAAAAGAAAAACAATAAATTGAACCGCCTGTATTTCCCTTGCATGTGGCCGTTCTATCCTCTTGGCATTTACTTTGATACTTTACTTCTGGGTCACATGTCTGCCTTTCTTCATTCTTCTCTTCAAAACAGAAAAATTTAAATATGTAATTTGTAAATAAAAACAAAGGACAGTGTATTCCTCTGCAGGGTTCCTTCCATAATGTTGCCAAACACTTATAACAACAATCTGAGCCTGTAGTGGCGACAACAAGTCCTTTGAGTAGACGTAATCTTACATTGATGCTGCTCACTGCCCTTGCAGGTCGTTACACAGTTCTATACTGGGAAAATAGAGCTCAGGGTACAGAAGTTGCCCTTTCATGAGCATGTGCATGGTTTTTCCTCTTGCAACAACTCTTTTGAGGTCTTGCTGAAAGAGAAATGGTTTCATCTTCACCTGGGTTCAAACCAAATTACCTTTATTCTAATGTATCCTAATTCACAAATTCACATTTAAAGCCCTTCTTGATTTTTGTCACTTTTAAAGATTGATTGAATCATGTTTAATTGATGTATGTCCAAGAAAACACATTGACTACATAGCAAGTATTGCCCACAGGATTATTATACTATTTCATATTGTATTTGATCAATCAAATGATGTATTCCCATGCATAGTTCTACAGAAAAGCCCCCTGAAACTACTCAGGACGAGTTAGTGGAGTAGACCTAGCTATTATTGTGTGCTCACAGGTGTGTGAGTGTGTGTGTTTGGGTCTTTGTTTCTTTAGTTGCAATCCATCCACCCGTAGTTAAACAGAGTGCGAATCGCTCTTCTTCGTTGGTAGTGGTACTCTGTCTGACTTGATCCATATGAAAAGTACAGGTAACCTGAAAAGGGATGATGCATGATTAGTACCTCCCTGAACAGGAAGTGATAATGCTGCTGTGCTACTCTCACCTACCTCTGTTCTCAAAAGCGGCATCCACTCTGGAGCCGATCCCAGGGAGCTCTCTGCGAATGGATTTCGGGTACCCACCATCCATTCTGCCCCTCCTTTCATTATAGCTGCATGAGTAACACGGGGAGGTGTTCTTAAACATGTGGCATCTGTATCGGGATTCAGCCCAGATGTGTATGGCTATCCATGTTACTCACCTCCAGTATCTGTTTTGCACAAAGAGCAGGGTTCTGCCTGTGACTGACACATAGACAGCAGCATCTACCTTGGTGACAGATGGAGGGAGGCCAAGGTCGCTGAGAGGTTTGGGATAACCAGGTAGGACAGCGTTTCCTCTGATCCTCCAGTAATGATCCCCTGTGACACAAATAAGGTAGAGTTATGTTCCTTTCTGGTCCCGGTGTTTATTTGATACTTGTGGATTATTAACCAAGTTTATTAAACTAAAGGTTGTACCTTCAAAGAAAATGACACGATTGCGTTTCTTATACTCATAAGCAGCATCAACTCTGCTGATTCCAGGCCAGACAGACTGTATCTTGTTCGTACTGATGCCGTCCCAGGAGCTGCTCCTCTTCCAGAAATGTCTGACAAAGCAACACAAGATCCAATGATAAACTGACGGTGGTCCCATACTAAGAAAAGAAACCCAACTCTATGCATCTACATTTTAAGATAACATGAATAATACATGAAGTAGATGTTATTGTAAAACTCAAATGACGAAATAAAGAACAAATAGTGCATAAATGGCTCACCCGTCTTTGAAGAAGTAAAGACTTTGCTGAATGGAGGTTGCAGCATCAAAGATCAGGTTCCTGTTGCATCTGTCTGGAGGAGGTTCTGATGTGGTTTCAGGATCTGGTTCAGGTCTAGGTTGTGGTTTTGGCACAGGTTCTTTGGTGGGCTGCGGATTGGTCATTGTCGGTTGAGATGATGTTTCTCTGGCTCCTATAAAATATAAAGCAATGGCACAGGCAAAGATGTTTCTGAAATATGATGCCCCCAAAAATCTGTCTATGTGAATTAGTAGGGCTCTCACCGTAGATAGCTTGTACTCCCTGTCTGTCGTCATCTGGTAGCATGTAGCCCTCTGTGTTCACATACTGGTAGGTGGGATACATCAAGGCCGTCTGGACCTGAGAGTGGGCTAATCCCAGTGCATGGCCGAACTCATGGGCTGCCACCAAGAACAGGTTGGATCCTGCAAATACACACCAAAGTAATTGTGGATACATAATCACCCAAAGACATAAAAAAGAATGTGGGCTTATTTCTCAGAATTGTTCCCCAAACACATGATTAGTCTTTAAAACTTGAATGTATTTAAGGTGGGAGTAACTGACGTTAACTCTAGCTATTTGTTAGTTCTGCACGAATGAGTCCTAAAACTGAGAAATGAGTCAGCATTTTTGCACTACCGGTTCCCTCACCTCAAAGTCAATGAGTTTTTTGAACAAGTTCTTAGTTAGATGCCTGAAATATGGTCTGTGGTTAACACAAGCTTAGGAGATTTTCTACGATATAGAATAATACGTCAGTAAATACCCCTCTGGTGAATTTGAAGCTTTTACGTGTCTTAAAAAAGCTGGTTGTCCAAAGCCCTCACTAGAACACTCGTCCTCCTTTAGCTTAGTGGTGGTGACGTGAAGTCATGTGACCGTAGTGGAGTTCATTTAGAGCCTAATTTTATGTTTTTACTTCTGCCGATTGCATTCACGCTTCAAAAATCATAAAGTAGTGTTCATTTGAGAAGATTATCTTGCTGAAGAAAACGTGTAAATATTATAATTGTTTGTTGGGCACAGAGCTTATTTTCTGCAATATTCCAAAATACAATGGAAACATCCCATTGGCTTTAAGTCGAGGGAACCAGTGTGATGCTAACGTCCTGTTGGACTACAGACATACATCATCAATGCAGCAATCTTTTAGGGTGATGCATATTTAATTGGTAAAATAATTATGTTCTTGTGGGCTTCTTTAGTAATATTTTTGAAATAATAGTATTAAAACAGTATATTTAAAAAATAGTAAAAGTTATACATCTTTTGCTTTTTTCTCCCCTCATTTGCGGCACCCCTAGCATGCCCCTGTAGCTTAGGGACGTTTGGGACAATCAGCTGTAGCATTACATCACCTAAATGACAATGCTTTCTTAATGTAAGCACCTGCTGAGGTTAGAGTCCAGCTCTCATCTTCATCAAAATGGGTGTCCCCTCCATTGCCCTCTCCAGGGGAGAACGCGTGGGCCAAGACCCCACCCTCCCCGTCGAAGGGAGCAAAATCTCCATGGTCTGGTTTCAAGAGGAGAAAAATAGTTAACACTAAATCAGACATGTTCTCAAAGACACTGAAGGCCCTGCATTACCTCCAGCCTTGAACTTGATCATAATGTCAGCGGTGCCGCTGTGGATGTGCTGGAAATCCAGAGGAATGATGTCACTGTAGAGTTTCATAACCTTGGCTATGGTGGCATCCACATCACTTTGACTCAAGTCTGGTGTGTAGTCAGTTATCCTGCGGGGTGTGAGAGGGAAAATGGTTTACAAATCTCTCAACAGCAGCTTTATTGTGCTTTATGTTTGGATGAAGATCTCGCACAGACTTGCTGCTCTCTGTCCTGACACGGAGATCTTGTGTCGTACCTGTATGTGACCACAGTCTTGTCCCACTTCGGTCGACCTTCAAAGTGGCCATATCTGGTCACGTCCGTGTAACCACAGCGGGGGCGAGCCATCACCTCCAGGGTGTTGGAATCCAACTGCCCAGAAACCTCGAGGCCAAAATACTCCTGCATTTTTTTGAGAGTGTCTTGGAAGGAATCCAGAGAGCTGCGGCGAACACTGTTGGGGGCACTGACACCCACTTCAGAGAAAAACTGAGACAGATAGTCCTGCACAAAGACAACGGGAAGAAACACTTCTCATGTTCAAAAAGATCTCCATACATGATGAATCTGACAGAAAAGTTATTTAACTATAAATGCACATTATGCAGAAAAGATACATTAAAAAATTTTAATATTAGTTTATAAATTATAATCCTACAGATTTTCATGAAATCAAAACCAATTTTTGATACTTTTTGTGGTCTGTATATTTTTCTGCATTAGCCAAAAAGTGTATTTATAGTCAGTCATTTCCTCTTTTTATAATCATTTTCATTGTTAGTGACCCATTCCTGCTCTGGATTGAGAATGCTGCATGAATGTAATCCAACATTGCTGTTTGTAATCTTATTTTACTGATATCAGCCCCATTCTTTACTGTAATCAGAGCTGTATTACACACGGTGTATTATCACCACAGCAGAGCTCTGCCTGTCCTACGTTACTTCATCTGTGCACGAGCACTAAAGTGGAATTCATGTTGAGCCTTAGACGCTCACTTTTTCTATCTTGTTTCCTTAGTCTACCTTGTCGAATGCTTGTCTACTGAAATCTAACATTGGATGATACAATCTCAAATTCAATCATCATTTGTTGCCATTCTGCAGCACCTGGTTGCACAACAAAATAGCAAATCAATCAGAGTGGATTGAATTAATAGATAAAAGCTAATTATTGGCCATTAGATAAATATGTATTTCATAATAAAGTCACATAAACTAGACCTATGACACAGTTTTTGTTTTTAAAACGTTGCTCTGTGTGTGTTTTAGTGCAGCTGCACAAGTACCAGAAGAGACTGGACAAAGGTAGGGTAGGTTATTTTCATGTGATTATACACATAAGTAAACCTACTAATTCATATTATATTCCATTTCTGCCAATAGATCCCCGTAAATGCTACACTCTGTTCCTTTAAAGATTCTCTGCATCTTAAAACTGAGCCAGTGTCTGGTACAAAGTGCAGCTTGAGAAATTGTTCAAACCAATCTGTAATACTGGAAAGCTGACTTTAAATAGATTTTCCGAAAATGGGAAGCACATTTTTTCTTTTCATGTTCCAAAATTTCAAATAGGGTGTAACTTCATCGTTTGACAGCTTTGAAACAAATCAAATAGATTTTACAGAATCACAGAGAAAAACTGATTCCCTCACTTATACCACCAACAAACACCTCATGATTACCTGGGCTTTAGCGAGCTCTTCGTGGCTGGGTGAAGTGGTGGGCACAGCTCCACAGAGTGCAACAATCACAACTATCATCACCGTTTTAACAGCCAGTGCAGGTTCCATGGTTCCTTTTTTTGTCTACCGCAGAGAAGAAGGAACAAATCCGGGTACTTTACTTATTCTTCCTCTCAGGCTCTGCTCAAATGTAGAGTTGGACTAGTGCACTAGTTGGTTATTTCCGGAAACAGTCAATTTCAGTGTTTTGTTTGCGAGGTGAAGAGCTGAAAAATATACATGATGGGGCAGTAAAACATTCCTGCAAATGTCTGAACATGCCCATTTAGAACAACAGGGGGAGAGGTAATAGGTGTAGTGATGGGAGAGGGAGTCGGGGGGGAGGAAGAGGTAAGATAAGGACAACATTTGGAGTTTCATAGCAGCCTGGGCCTGCATCAACATGATGTAGATCAGATATGAACCAAAGGAACACATTGTTTAGATTCAGACGAGGAAACATCAGGTCCTCTCTGTGTGTTCTGACGTACATTTCATTGAGAACACTGACATGTATTCCTTTCAGTTGCTTTAAACTTTTGTTAAATCACCTGATGAAGATACTTTAGGGTGCAAGATATGGGATTGGAATTTTGATGGCCTTTCAACAGCTCTCAACATGGCAGGTCACAGCTACCATTGCTAACAGCGCTAGCAGTGCAAACAACTGCAAAAGGGCAGATCTAAGTGTTAACCTGAGGGTTCCCGTCCATACCCGCATATTTCGCACACTGGTTATGACGCTGTCGGTCGGGATGGTGTTATCAGCTGCCAGAGCACAGTGCAGAGCATGGCCGTGAACTAACCAATGGGAAACGCTCACATACACTAAAAGGAACGCAGGCTGGCCTTGTTATCTGAACAGAGCGAGGAGAAGCTCTGATAAAAACACATGCAGTTGGAGAGTGATATTACTACACCTCAGTCTCATTGTCAGAGAACAGTATTTCTACTTTTTAAATATTTTTGATTTACTGGTAACACTTTTGTTTATGAGCATTGAGCTTCCTGTTGTTTTTATATTGTGTGACCCTGTTTGGGCCTTTTTTATCCCCACTGTATTTGTGGTGGATGCTCATAAAAAGTGAATCCTACAACAGTATTAGGTATGCATGAAAGCGCGTTCACATTCATTGAACATGTTTGCGCGTGCCCGCGACCATATTTGCATATGATAGATAGATAGATAGATAGATAGATAGATAGATAGATAGATATAAACTTTATTTATCCCCAGGGGGAAATTTGTTTGTAGCAGCAGCAAGTTACAGAGTAGAATAAAATATGAAGTATGGAAACGCACAATATATACAGTACAATAAAATAGCAGAGCAGATATTGAATTGAAGAAATAGAATAAAAAATAAGATAAAATAGAATACAAATAAAAATGCACAGTATATACAATGAATTAGAATGGTATCAAATGAACAACTAGGTAAACTAAACAAACTGAACAGTAGTGCAGGATCACCAACAACAGCAAGCTGCTGTTGCAGCGGAGACCGCTGAGAAGGGTTGGGGGGGTCATTTTACAGAACCGTCTTTATACAGTGCATAACCCTGATGCAGCCAGGAGTTCCCCCTCCTCCCCCTCCTCCTCCTCCTCCTCCTCCTCCTCCTCCTCCTCCTCCTCCTCTCCCACCGCCTCCATATGTTCAATGTCTACACGTTATGAGTTCATAGGCCCCACAGAGATAGGGACCCCCCTATGTAATGAAGCCCGGGGTCATGAGGGTACGGGTGATTCGGAGACACCTCACAATCCCCTTGATGTGGCCACAATCCCATATCAATCGCATAATCTTGGGGGTGGTATGTGTGGGGTTGACTGTTTGAGGCTCAACATGTTGGATGCAGACGCTGATTCAGAAATGCTTACAGAGCCGGAGACACCTCACAATCCCCTTGATGTAGCCCCAAGCCCGTGTCAATTGCATAATCTCGGGGGTGCATCCACGGCTCCAGGTGGGGGAGACGGTGACTGTTTGATGCTCCCCCTGGGGGATGCAAACGGGGGTTCAGAGATGCTTGTTGAGACGGCGATGAAAGGCCCCTCCACTGTTCAGTGTGGTGGGGTCATCCCCTCTGCTAATCATAGAAGGGGGGGTGAGCCCGGTCGTATGCTATGTATTGATGATGAGCCAGACGTGGGGGTTATTGAGTCGGAGACACCTCACAATCCCCTTGATGTAGCCCCAAGCCCGTATCAATTGCATAATCTCGGGGGTGCATCCACAGCTCCAGGCGGGGGAGACGGTGACTGTTTGATGCTCCCCCTGGGGGATGCAAACGGGGGTTCAGAGATGCTTGTTGAGACGGCGACGAATGGCCCCTCCACTGTTCAGTGTGGTGGGGTCATCCCTCCTGCTATTCATAGAAGGCCAATACCCATTTTTAATGCTTTTGAACTGAGGCAGCGTGTTGATTTCAGAGGCATTAGCCTAAATGACATAGAACAAGTCCCAGACATGGTTCGAGGATGCGTCTCTGGAGTGATCAACCAGGCTATAAACACGGCCCCTGTGGGTAGTGTTTTAAATGTTGTACTGCGTGGGCCCTCACTGGCTAGTGATGTACAGGCGGTTCTAAATGCAAACGATGCATACAACGTAGACATGTTTATGGAGCAAATTGCTCAGGTCATTCAGAGTAATGATGAATCTGTGTCTGATGATGCATTGGAGCTAGTAGTCACTGTAGCACAAAATAGAAGTGGGGGAGGTCGTCTTAGGTTAGGGAACATCCCCTATAATGAGATATTGGCTAAGAAAGGCCGTTTTCTACACATGCCAGTCATCAGTGAGGGCCACAATCTATGTTTCTCTCTCTGTCTGGCACATTTCACCAACTCCTCTTTGACAGAGCATGCTAAATTAGCATATGCATCCCTACTACACAGGACCGTTGGCTTTGATCACATGCATCGTGTATCATTCGCTGATGTATCCAGCTTTGAGGCACATCTGGGTGTGAAAATTGCAATATTTCACCACAATGACGGCATTAAAAGACTGCAGTGTTTCAAGACACATGACACACCCCACAAACAGACAATCTGGCTATATTTGCACAACGACCACTATTACCTGATTGAAAAAAAAAAGTTTATACATCATGTGATTAGCACCATGTGATCGCCTCAGGCGCATAGGTCATAAATGGACACATGCACGCGCAAAAATTGTTCAATAAATTGTGCACACGCTATAGAACATTTATATTACTACTGCTGTGTCCTAACCTGGCCGGTCATCACAGAAAGGGGGGAGGGGGTGGTCATGGTGTCAGTGGTGGAAGAGCCCTTTGAAGTGGAGGGCTCTGAGTCCATGCAGCTCACCAGGGGGGACAGAGGGGGGAGGGGGCCATATGGTGCTAATCACCGGGGGAGATGAACTTTTTTGCGCGTACATGAGAGTGCATGTGGTCGCATATAGGGGTGTGTGTGTGTGTGTGTGTGTTACCTGAAGGCGGGGTTATTTGAATGATACTGTATAAAAGAGGGCCGTCAATCATTATCTCGTCCTTTTCCACTGCTGACTACATGCTCCATCAAGCCGCTATTTTGTAACAAATCCAGGTAATTGAATCCATTTCGCCCATCGCAAGCCATGGCTACTGGTCAAACTTGAGTATTTTCTTCTTCTTCTTCTTTTATTTTATTTATTTCGTGGGCATGTGTGTGTGTTTTATTTTAAATCCGGCTTGTTTCTAAAGTCTCTCATCAACAGATCGCAGTCCTGTGTGTAGTGGTAGTGACGAAGATATTGAAAATAGACCCCCGAGACCTGTGTATTTAGTTATGGGGTTTAAATACCTTTACTCTTTTAATACGATGATCTATTTATTTATTTAACTATTTATTTCAATCCATATCATTGTAGATTCATCAGATGATTTTCAATCACCGGTTTAAAAACGAATCAGTACGGCAAAACCTATAAATCCCTATGTACAGCCGGCCAAGCGCGTGAAGCCTTGTGAGAGTCATGGGGTGTAAATACCAATGTTCTGTTGTTTCCCCCCAAAGAGAATATTAATTTCGTTTCATTGTAAATAAATATAGACATCAACGCTCCCAAACCTGGGAGATTATCGTCAAAATATAAGAGGGTTGAAAAATGGGAGGCGGATAAAAAGACGTTAAAAACGAAAAGGTATGTGTACAGGTTTAATTTACCATGGTGTTTATATATATATATATATATATAGTTAACTATTGTTTTGTTCATTAGGAGGCTGCCTAGGCCCCCAGCAAGCCCTCTGTACGCCTGCATATCCGTGTGTATCGAAGACAACACAGCGTCTGTGGAGCGCCAACAAACTAAGAGTGTGCCTATAAGGTGTGTGTTCATTAAAGAATGGTTCATTTAATTACCCCAGAGGGTTTCATCTATATTTTACTAATATTTTCTTTGTTTATCAAGGGTTTTAACGGCGAGGACCCGATCCTTCACTACCCTCCCTGATGAATCGAGCTTAGCGGTGGCTGCTCTTCCATGCTGAGGCCGGTTCGGCTGCTATTGATGTACAGAGCCCCGAAGGATCCTCCGCATATTTTGCGGACAATTCCCCCCCCCCCCCGGAGCGCCTATCTATCTGTTGCATCTGCTGATGCAACAGCTGATCATCAAACAGTGAGTTCGAAGCAGCATCACAGTTTACTGACCCCCCGGTGGACATTGCACAATTTGTGTGCGAACAAGATGTTGACTCTGATGATATGTGTATCGAACTCCTAGTCCCTATTAATTGTGTACAGTCTAGTGAGTTCAAGACAGCATCACTGTTTACTGAACCGCCGTGAGACAATGTGCGATATGCGTAGGCCTACGAGCAATGTGTTGGTCCTGTTGATGATGTGTGTATCAAACCTGTACGACCTATTAATGATGTACAGTCTGGTGTTGATGTAGACCTACTCACTGAGTCACATGATTTTTTTTTTAACCTCGGGGGTACAGAGCTACCAACACAGGAACAAGAGCTGGGTGATCTGGGTGTTCTGAGCGAGTTTGCTGTTACGGAGTCAGTGATACATGAGGCTTCATATGTACAAACATTACCAGATGTAAATCAGTGTGTCGATGAGCAGGTGTATGCAATGCGTACAGTACAGACAGCAGATAGTTGAAGACAGGAGCGCAACCGATAGGGCCATACTACAGATTGCACAGCTGGGTACAAAGATAGATATCCTGGCGGCCCTGTATGTAGAGACCCAGGCCGCTACCAACAGCGACATAGATCGAAAGATTACTTTGATGAAAGAGTCTCAGGAGGCCCTCGGGCAGGCTACTGCACAAGCTCATGCGTCATTCGTTCATGCGAATACAAAATATTCAGAACACATGGCTAGTACTCTCGATGATATGAGACCAATCCTGGAAGTCATCTCTAGGAAGTGCACATAATTCACTAGACAGGTTTTTTTTCGTTTGTTTGTTTGGTTTCTTAAAGGGGGGGTTATACACAGGGGCCAATATGGAGCCACCCCGAACATTTTTAAAACTTAGTATAGATACTGATGCTGTTAATAGTGGGGGTGACCGTGTGCGTGTTTACGATACAAACACTCCTGCTAATGACCATGCTTTTTATAACAATGCCCCACCCTCTACCATACCTGCTCATGACGCTGCACACGGCATAGCCCAGGTTTTGGCTGAACATGAGATCCTGCTACAGGAGCTGAGTGTAATCTCTCGTAGAGCGCGCACCCTGTGGGATCGAAGGCTTGCTGCTAAAGCCGCTGCTGAAGCTGTTGTTGCTGGGGAGACCGCTGAGAAGGGGTGGGGGGGTCATTTTACAGAACCGTCTTTATCTTATGTAGATGAAGGGTACACCACTCTGCTTGGTACATTATTTGGCAACAATGAAAGACCGGACTTACATAATACCCACAGTACTCATACAGTGTATAACCCTCCTGAATCAACCATGAGTTCCTATTCATCCCCCTCTTCCTCCCACTCTTCCTCCCACTCCTCCTCATCCTCCTCCTCCTCCACCACCCTCGCATCCACATATTCAATGTCTACACGTTATGAGTTCATAGGCCCCACAGAGATAGGGACCCCCCTATGTAATGAAGCCAGTTATCATGAGGGTAGTGCGGTGTGTGTTGGTGACTCCATAGCTCAATGTGTGGGGGATGAGGCCTGTCATATGCTATGCATTGATGAGCCAGGCGTGGGGGTAGAGGTGCTTAATGAGTCGGAGACGCCTCACAATGTCCTCGATGTAGTCACAACACCGTATCATCATCATCATCATCTTGGGTGGGGTGTGGTGACTCCATAGCTCAAGGGGGGGGGGGGGGGGGGAGACGGTGACTGTTTGATGCTCAACATGGTGGAGGCAGACGCGGATTCAGAGGTGCTTATTGAGACGGTGACGAATGACCCCCCCACTGTTCAGTGTAGGGGGGTCATCCCTCCTGCTATTCATAGAAGGCCAATACCCATTTTTAATGCTTTTGAACTGAGGCAGCGTGTTGATTTCAGAGGCATTAGCCTAAATGACATAGAACAAGTCCCAGACATGGTTCGAGGATGCGTCTCTGGAGTGATCAACCAGGCTATAAACACGGCCCCTGTGGGTAGTGTTTTAAATGTTGTACTGCGTGGGCCCTCACTGGCTAGTGATGTACAGGCGGTTCTAAATGCAAACGATGCATACAACGTAGACATGTTTATGGAGCAAATTGCCCAGGTCCTTCAGAGTAATGATGAATCTGTGTCTGATGATGCATTGGAGCTAGTAGTCACTGTAGCACAAAATAGAAGTGGGGGAGGTCGTCTTAGGTTAGGGAACATCCCCTATAATGAGATATTGACTAAGAAAGGCCGTTTTCTACACATGCCTGTCATCAGTGAGGGTCACAATCTATGTTTCTCTCTCTGTCTGGCACATTTCAACAACTCCTCTATGACAGAGCATGCTAAATTATGCTAAAACGGTAGTACACATTCTGGTGAGGGTCGTTTTACACCTATGGGTAGAGGGGGCCGGTCTCTAGATGCCTCACACGTGTATAGCACCCCAAAATCAAAAAGGAGGAGGAGGAGGGGGAATGATTCATGGGAGGGTTTTTTATTTTTTATTTTTTATTTTTTTTTATGGATTCATGCCTTTCTACACCCATGTGACATATTGAATGTCAGACCTATTGATTGTATTCTATATTTTGTATTTTTTTCCCCATCAAAACTGAACAGCATTGAATGTACAAAGCCTGTTACTGTTGTGTGCGTATTCCCTGAAACAAGTGAATAAAAATGTTTTTTTCTTTGATGATGATGATGTTGTATTCCCTGCAAACATGTGAATAAAAATGTTTTTCTTTGATGATGATGATGATGATGATGTATACCC